>JXTC01000369.1:115611-321211 GCA_002914845.1 Trema orientale | reverse complement strand
AGAGTTTTTAGATTTTATATTATATATTGGTATTTATTGGAGACTAGATATTCTTAATTTTATTGGTTTATAGAAAGATGCCTTGCATGCCTATAAGATTTTACCTTGTGGGTATGCGGCGCACGTCCTTAGGAGTGGGGCGTGACAATATATATATAAAAAAAAAGACACTTATTCATTCAAGTTGTTTAGAAAACAAAATGCGAATTTAAAATTTCATTAAACCGAAAAAAAAAAAAACGAACAAACAAAAAAACCACAACCTTACGAAAAAATCAAACCTAGACTCTCCAAACTGGAAGCAAAAAGAACTCTGAAGGGTTGGGGGAGGTCGAAAAAGATAATGGCGCGGAAGGAAGCCCCTGTTGCTCTCTCAACTTTGTTTCGTTTTGTTCTTTTGATGTAATCTGGAAAGAAATAGGGAGACGAATTAAGGTTGACATTTGTTATTTTTTATACTACTAATCTGCGACTGAAAAGAGCTTTGTCACCCACACCCAAAGTGGCAGAGGGAGAAAACCCCTAAGAGAAAGAAGAGAGAGATGGTCATGGGAGAGAGAGCGAGACAGGGACGAGGAAGAATTTTTTTTTTTTTTTTGATCGTATTTTTATAATTTTCTAATATTGAATTTTTTTTTGTGATTTTTAATTTCGTTCTAATTCAAATTTAAATTTAAAGGGTATTTTCATAAACTCAAAAATTAAAATTAGTGTTTGATTTAAAAAAGATTTTAAAATATGAAAATTAATAATGATAATAACCAAAATTAAAGATATAAATTAAACAAAAAGCTGAAATACAAGTACAAAAGTGTTATTATCCCCATATTTATGGTGACACTTTGTGTATATTACAAAAAGATTTCATCATGACCAAGTATTAGTGTGTTATTGTTGATCATTCACTGTTGAGTTGCCTTGAAGGTAGTCCAAATGTCAAATCAATTTCCAAAATCAGTCATCAATTGAATAAAAATTAACACGTAGTTAGAACTCCCTCCCTTGTTAGTTGATAATATTACACTTTTATTGACATTGTTACTCAGAGCTTCTCTCTTTTTTCTTTTTTAACCTAAATCGAATTTTGATACATTAACGTAAAGATAAGAACATGTTAAATTAATTAAAGATAAAAGACATAAAAAGAGTTAGTGATTTTAAAATTTGTCACTTGTCTAATTCAATTATGTGTGAAAAATAATTAGAGACAATAGAACAAAGAAATTGGGCAATGAATATGCTTCTGCAACCCAATGACAGCTTGCACTTAGCTAGTTTGCAATTAACTGATGTAATTCCTTTCCAATATAGGCCAACTGTGGCTAGTTCAGTTGATCCAAGATATGAGGGATATGTGTGTGAGTTTGGGAGAATCAAGGATTCAAGCTTTGGTAAAGTGTGTGTGTGTTATTTTTCTTTAAATTTGTAGTAAGTGGTGGTCATCAGTTAAGTCTCACTTTAAAAAAAAAAAAAAAAAAAAAAACTCCTTTCCAATATACCAATCTATATATATAGGCTATAAAGTCACGGAAACAACTATAAAGAACTGAGAACTCTTCCAATCGGGCCACAAAACTAGGCATTGATTTTAGGGGTTTGAACAGAAATACCCTATTTCTGGGATACTTTTTCAATAGATGCCCCTTCTATTTTAAATCTACATGGAAGGCTCTTTTTCAATCAACTTTTCGTTGTATTCCAAATTTACCCCGCTTTCACTGTTGGACTTCGAACGACTACTTATTGGGCATGGGCATGCCAAACATAAGGCCATGTGTGGAGATGATCTCGTCATGGCGTGTTGGAAAGTCAGATATTTTTAAATGATTATTATTGCTGTCATTAATATTATTTTTAGTTTTGTTATATGCTTTTATTATTATCTTCCTTTTTCTTTACTCATGTCGTATCTGTTATTTATTTATTTTAATAGAAAATCCGATCTTGAGGCCATGGCCTTTGACTGCACTAGTGTAGTGAGTGTTTTGATGTCCCGTGTATTTTAATTTTTTGTGTGTGTGTGTTTTTTTTTCAATGAATAATATAATTTTGACATTATTGACCCTTTGCCTTTCATTATCCTATCATGATATATTAATTCATTTTAAACCACATAACTCTTAAGAACAAAAATAGTAAAACATTCATAAAATTTTACTTACTTAAGAGAATAACAAATAGGGCACGTCTATAATAGGACTATCATAATATAGCCCTATGTGAGGCTATCAAATCTCGGTCATCTGATTGCAAATCAATAGTGTTGAATATAGGGCTTACATTAGATAAAATAAAGTGTATGACACCAGATTAGTCATCTCTCTCACTCTCTCTTATCGAGTCTATCTCTCTCATCGTTTACAACCAAAGAAAAAGAAAGAGAAAATAAACATAATTTACTAAGATTGAAAATGAAAAAAAAAAAAAAAAAAAGAGATTGAAGAAGAAAAAAGTTGGTACCTTGGATGGAAATATTGCTAACTAAAAGAAAATAAACACAATTTACTGAGAAAATTTTCAAAGCTCGAGTGGCCTAGAAAAGAGAAAGTGTGAAGAGGAGAGAACAATAGTCACTTCAAAAACCTAATTAAGGACCTGCATAGGATGAAAATCCCCAAATATTCATTTTTATATCAAAAATAGCACCATCACCATAGAACTTAATAATGATCTATAATTTCAGCTCAGTGAGGATGAGTTGTAATTTCAACTTAGTGAGGACTTATGCTTATGATGGATTTCTTACTTGATATAGTGGTGATATGAACTGTACTCAATCAATAAGATAGAGACATATATGATCTATCAACTAGTAATTCTGATTTTCTCAGCTCTTTATTATCTCTGGTAAATAATTTAACTTTGGGAAATATATCCAAACCAAGAATTTGGGAAACTTCATAAACAAAATAAATCGCTTGAAGTTTGGAATTCCCTTTTATCACTATTCGTACCTTAAAAAATTGGAGAAATTTTTCTAAGTTATCTCCAAAGCCATAGAAAAGTTGAAAATATTGCATATGGCATCTCAATCAGGATTTCCATAGTCTCAATTTGGATGACTTTATTTTTGATATTATAGATTTCTTAAATTGGTTTTAATTATGCAGCATTATACCAAATACCCAGCACTATCGGGAGGGAGAAGAAGAGTAGAGAGAGGGCTTAATTCCATATATGGGCATTGCTAAGGCCTTTTTTGAGAGGGAGAGAGACGAGAGTACACAAGAGAGAGAGAGAGAGGGCAAAGGCTAGTTGGGTCTATGGCGAGGGGAGAGAGAGAGAGAGAGAGAGAGAGCAGTGCCAGTCGGGTCAAGAGAGAGAGCTAGTGGGTCTATGGCAATTCTATCCTGTGATGTAGTGTATTTGAGGCAACTTATTATGATTCCATCTATACCTTATATTTGTAATCGGACGGTTGATATTAAGTACCCTTACATAGGGTTATATTAGGGTAGCCCTAATATGGACATGCCCTAAAAATATTGATAATGAATACAAAAACAATGGTAAATATGTCGTAAATAAGTTATTTACTTAGAAAATTAAAAGAAAAAAGATGTTAGCGATTATGATATAAAAATAATTAACCTTGAAAAAAATAAAAATTTGTAGCTACTTATTTGCATAATTTACTTGAAGAAATAGGTTTGGAAAAAAAAAAATCTATTAGTAAATCAATTATTTACCCCGATTTTTAAGTGTTATATAAGTTATTTACTTGAAGAGAATATAAGAATGGAAAAATAAAAAAAATGGTAAATAAGTGGTATATAAGTCATTTACTTGATTTATTTAGAAAAAAGTAAATAGAAAATAGCCAAGAAAAAAACAAATAGTTTTAAAAATTGATGGTAAATAATTCGTAAATAAGCTGTTTACTCGATTTATGAGTGGTATATAAGTTATTTACTTAAAGAAAAAAGATAGGTTAGAAAATAAAAACATGGAAAATAAGTCATATATCAGTTATTTACTTGATTTATTGAAACAAACTAAATAAAAAATAGCTAAGAAAAAACAGATAACATTGTAAATAGACGGTAAATAAGTTGTAAATAATTTATTTATTTGATTTACGAGTAGTATATGAGTTATTTACTTAAAAAAAAAAGGCCGGCTAGAAAATAAAAAAAATGGTAAATAAGTCATATATAAGTTATTTATTTGATTTACTGAAACAAACTAAATAGAAAATAACTAAGAAAAAACAGTAATATTGTAAATAGACGGTAAATAAGTTACTTACTTGATTTACGAGTAGTATATAAGTTATTTATTTTAAAAAAAGATGGGTTAGAAAATAAAAAATATGGTAAATAAGTCATATGTAAGTTATTTGCTTGATTTATTGAAACAAACTAAATAGAAAATAGCTAAGAAAAAACATATAACATACTAATAGACAGTAAATAAGTCGTAAATAAGTTATTTACTTGATTTACGAGTGGTATATGAGTTATTTACTTAAAAAAAAGATGGCTAGAAAATAAAAAATATGGTAAATAAGTCATATATCAGTTATTTACTTGATTTATTGAAACAAATTAAATAGAAAATAGCTACAAAAAAACAGATAATATTGTAAATAGACGATAAATAAGTCGTAAATAAGTTATTTACTTGATTTACGAGTGGCATATGAGTTATTTACTTAAAAAAAAAAAGATGGGTTAGAAAATAAAAAAACATGGTAAATAAGTCATATATAAGTTATTTACTTGATTTACTGAAACAAACTAAGTAGAAAATAGCTAAGCAAAAATAGATAACATTGTAAGTAGATGGTAAATAAGTCGTAAATAAGTTATTTACTCGATTTATGAGTGGTATATGAGTTATTTACTTATAAAAAAGATAGGTTAGAAAATAAAAAACATGGTAAATAAGTCATACATAAGTTATTTACTTGATTTATTGAAACAAACTAAATAGAAAATAGCTAAAAAAAAATAGATAACATTGTAAATAGATGATAAAGAAGTCATAAATAAGTTATTTACTCAATTTACGAGTGGTATATAAGTAATTTACTTAAAGAAAAAAGATGGATTAATAAAAAAATATAATAAATAAGTCATATATAAGTTATTTACTTGATTTATTGAAACAAACTAAATAGAAAATAGCCAAGAAAAAATAGATAACTTTGTAAATAGATGGTAAATAAGTCGTAAATAAGTTATTTACGATTGGTATATAAGTTATTTACTTAAAGAAAAAAGATGCGTTAGAAAATAAAAAACATGGTAAATAAGCCATGTATAACTTATTTACTTGATTTATTGAAATAACTAAAAAGAAAATAGTCATTAAAAAAAATAATACTTTAAATAGATGGTAAATAAGTCGTAAATAAGTTATTTATTTAATTTATGAATGGTACGTAAGTTATTTACCTAGAAAAAATAGATGGAAAAGATTTAAAAAATTGTTAAATAAGGTATATATTAGTTTTCTTGCTTGATTTACATTTATTTGAAGCATTTCACGGATTAAACATTTCTTTTAACTCATATAATAGTTTAACACCATTATTTATTGTGTTTTGCTCTTTTTTTAATAAAAAGAAAAAATAAATTTCAAGGAAATAGTTGATATACCGCTAGTTTACCTTCGTTTTTTTTTTCTCTTTTTATATTTTTAACACTTATTGTAATATTTCTTTTTACTAATAATAATTGTAATACTATTTTAAAATCATTTATTTTCTTCCGTTTAACACAACAATCATCTTCTTCTGCCAAATCACAAGATTAATATATTAGAATTGAATCCCAACGATCTCAAAACGACTAAACAACAAGAATAACAGTTTTGATCACCTTTGAGGAAATCAAAAGCAACCAATTGTGTCCACTCATAACAATTACAACCTAAAGCGAAGCTTTCCCCAAATTCGTAAGTGTTTTTTAATTTTGACATTCAAATAAGATAAGAAATAAATAAAAAAACAAACAAACAAACGACCAAAAAAACAAACAAACAAACGACCAAAAAAACACCTATTTCTTCCTATACGGTTAAACAGTAGAGTTTATTTACAAAATCAAACTTTTTTAATTTTTTTTTTTTTTTGCCATACCATTGTTTTCATTATACAATTATTCACTAAAGAAGACGAAAATTTGTAAACAAGACTTTAAGTACATCTGAAACTGGGAAATGAGCTCAGAGCAAATGAAAACAATAAACACGTAGCAAAATCTCATTACTGGAGAGCCTCGTCATACATCATCGCGGATGAAGAAAAGAGCTCATGTGGGAGGAAGGTAAGCCTGGAGAAATTCGCATCGGAGAAGCCTTCGTCTACTGTCGATGTTGATGTTACAGGAATTTTCAGGCCAAATCTGTCGGAGATAAGAAAACCCAGGAGAGAAAATTTAGGAATTGAGAGATTTGACGAGAGAGAATGAGAGATTTTGGCTTCAAAAAAGGGTAATATTGGAACAAAGAAATTAACAAATTTTAAAATGGGCATGTAAGTACAAAAGATTAAAAAATGATATTTATTTATTCTAGGTGTCAAAAAGGTGTTTTTAATTTGGTTTTCTCTTAATTTTAAGTAAAGTACTATCTTATATAGCTGGAGCAGTATCTCTGCCCCAGCCCATTGAAAATGTGAAGTCTTGCAACACAACACGTAAGCTTTTGTACTACATTTGCAACATATATGCAAACTAATATTGAAAAAACAAATCAAAAAAAATAAAACAATAAAAATAACATACACAACACTAATGTCCTGAAGTATCTAAAGAGAAATTAATATAACCCGTGTAACGCCTCCCCTAGCCTAGTCAACTCCATGCCTCCCAAATTCCAAAATAACCAAATCCATACGTATTGTGATCACCTGAAAGTATGCTAATTAAGTAATCTGCATATATAATCCTAATCTCATGCATGCTATGACCAACCCCAGAACAACCTCACAAAGACACAACTGATCATCCCCACTGGCCCTACGCCAAACAACATGCGTTTCAACACCCAATGTAGAAACTCCAATCTAACATGTTCAATATCTCAGTGCTTTCACTTTTTCTTCCACCGGGGGTTTTCTTCCCTGATCTTGTTTTCATCATGATCATCATAAAAACCTGTACAAAATCACAACCAACACTGACTGGTCAATCTAGTTACCACTTGGTGATCCATTTCCTACTCCAACTCAGCTTCTTTTCAAATTGACAACTATGACACCGACATTATCTGAGCTTTTTCGTCCCAAAGCAAGGCGAGTGAGCAACGCAGCTGCTAGGGCACTTCGCGATGGATACAGTGCTCCAGTCCCTTCATCTTCAATCTGAGGAGCAACAGCACTAGTATTGGGATCCGTGGCTGCTGAAGTTCCTTCTCGAAGACACTCACTTGCTACCTCGCAAGCCAACTCACTTGACAGAACATCCCACAAGCCATCGCTAGCGATGATTAAGCATTCGTCTTCCGGTTCCCTTTTCGTGAAAGTTACCTCTGGTTCTGATGTTACAATTGGTTTTAGATACTGATCCCCTGTTTCAAGATATAATAAGACTACTATAAGTTACAAATTGGCATAATAGTTAACCAGCCACATGTATAATTGTGTTTCAATATGCTTCTTCAGATACTAGGTAAATGCAAAATTCTATTAATTTGAAATTTTGCAACGTTCCAAACACTGATGTACAATACGAAGCTATCTATTATTAGTGTGGATGGAACTTATATATATATATATATATATATTAATGAAGAAAACAACCCTTTTGATTGCTCTCTCTGATGTTAACACACCAGTCACCAATCACATTCTTTGACGCTGCAAGAATGAAATTAAATTAGATATACATACGATTCATTAAAAATCCATACGTATAATCAATCACCTATGGATCGGGACATTGCAAGAATGCCTTCCACTCGAGCCCCATTAACGTATATGACCCGTCCACCAGCAGCTTCAATCCTTGCACGTTCATCTGGCCTATCTGGCTGCAACATCGATACATGATGAAATATCACTTCAAAATTTATGTTACTTTCATCATGTTATACAGATAATGCCGTGATTACTACCAATTAAGTTAAGCCTATTAGGGCTACAACGTTACTTAAACGACAAACAAGTGAACATTTAAGATTACATATTGCTAGTTTTGCTCCAAAATATTCCTTGCCCACAAACCATGCAACATTGACAATAAGATATCACTTCAACATTTATGTTACTTTTATCATATCACAATGTTGTGATTACTAATTAAGTTAAGCCAAGCCTATTTAGTGTTATATCGTTACTTGACCGACAAATAAATGGACATTTAAGATTACCCAGAGAAAAGTAACCACTTACGCTATTCCTGGAAAGAATTTAGGAAAAGACAACAAAGCCCAACACAAACTTCTAAACCATTTCAGGCCCAAAAACGATTATCCAAAGCCCAATGAGTGCTTTGGAAATATGACCATTGACTGACCATTGACCAAAGCAAAGCAAATCCGTCACATGCGAATTCAGTAACAGTAGAGTTTAGGTGGAAAACGAACCTTGTGATCGTTGGAAAGAGGTACCGCGCGGCCTCCGCGGCATAGGACAGCGCGTGAGTCGCCGCAGTTGGCAACCACAATGTGATCGGGCGTGAGAACTGCCACCACGGCGGTGGACCCGCCGAGCGCCACCTCCATGGGCTCACAACCGCAACTGAGACCCACGCTCCCACACGCGCATGTGGTTATCGCCGCCTCGTCCATTCTCGCGAAGCTCCTCTCCAATGCTCTCCTCCACCCCTCTTCTTCTTCCACCTCATTCTCATTCTCTTCGCCCTCGTTATAGCTGCTGCTCGTGCTCGCTTCCCCACTCGCAGAGCCACCTCGCGTGCCTCCCACCCGCCTCAACTCCTTCTCCAAGAACACGTGCATCTTCTCCCTGCATAGCTCCGCCACCTGGGTATACCAAAATTAAAAAATGAGGAAAAAAATATAATAATAATAATAATTTTTTGTTCGATTAATTTCTTATTTTTATAATTTCGATTCTAGAGGTTTTATATTACGTGAGGTCCTCCATGGCCGTCGTAGACGGAAAAGAAGTGGACCAGCCGCCGCCGGCTAATCTCAGGCCGGCAAAGCCCCGTCCGTACATGTATTGCGTCCTCCATATGGCGAGACCTCCCCGATACGGACATAGTTCCGTACACGGGCTCCCTAACCGGAGCCTCCTCGCCCGACTCCGCCATGTCATCGCCTGACCCAGACGCCGCCGCCGCCGTCTCGCCCAATCGCAACCGCTTCGCCTCCGGACGATTCGCCTGAATCGCCGCCGCCGACGACAGCGCAGCCACCCTCCTCATCTCGATTCTACGGCGCCTCCGTTCCCGGCATTTCTCCTGCGCATCGGATTCGTCGTCGTTTAGCATTCTCCGGCTGTACTCCGTCATTGAAGAACCCCAGTAATCTCGGTGTCCGTACGCTTCATGTCACCGGCGGCGGTTATCTTCGTCGTTGGAAAAAGCACATAAAGATTTGAGCTGAGACAAGTAAGGAAGCGTAGTTTTTAGTCTTTTTTCTTCTTCTCCTCATTTTCTCATGTTGAGGCCCCCCCTAAGGGCAGAAGAGAAGACCCAGTACTCGCTTTTCTTCCGCCACGTGTCCAAAATGACGAGCCCTCTTCCCGTTACCGTCACCCGGTGCCCTCAGCCCTCCCCTCTTTCTCCGTCAATTTTTCTCGTCTCTCTCGCTATATTACGTTCTTTTGACAGAAGCCGCTCTGAGAAATGGTAGGGCCAACAAGCCAGAGCGTTACGTGTGGTCCAATACGATCGTTCCACACTTAGTACGATTTTATTGTTTCCTTTTGAAAATGGGTAATTACACTTTTCAAAAAAAAAAAAAAAAAAGGGTAATTACACCGTTTTTTTTTTTTTTTTTTGGTGTTCTGGCTACTGGCTAGCTTCTCCGGAAAATGCGAGCTGCTTCACACGTGGCAGCCTTTGGAGGCAACAGCGCCGAGAGGGTGACTTGTATGGTCCAAGGTTGACACGTTAGGTAGTTGTCTGAGAAGCAAGAGTGGTAAAGGCTAGCGTCACAGATGTCTGCCTAAATTCGTCACCACACCACTTATAATGCACTGTATCTGGCTGTTAGCGAAATTCGCAAATTGTATACCACTAATATTTTCTAATAATAAATACTTGGTTAATTAATTATTTATTTAAGTTAAGGTTTTCGCGCTCCTAATTATAAATATTGATCCAAGTTTTTTAGAGGTAAATGTTGAATTTAATATGACAAATTAAAGTTATTGCATATTGGCACATGAGTATGACATACTGACAGTTTCATAAGTTTCTCAATAGAGATAATAATAATGTACTCTTCTCTCGTTTTAATCAGCTCAAAAGTTTTATCCATGTCTATCATAAAACTTTTATGAATAAAAAATTTTCTAATGCTATGATCATCAACTAGCTTATGCTTTCTCTACTTTACTCAGACGTGCCAACTAATTATGTAACATTTCATTTTATTTTATTTCAATTCCGTTATGATTATCATACGACCAAGCAAAATATTTTAAAACGATTTGAAGGTCAAATGTAATTGCTGACGAGTCCTTATTTCACTTCAAATTTTCTTGCTAATTCATTGTAATGAAATGAATACTCTTAGATCCTACTTTCTTTTCTATCTGCACTTAAGGTTAGTTCTATGAAATTCATTCGAATCTCATACAGTACAAAAATTTAGGAAACGATGAATAGTGAGTACTAAAAATTCCCGTGGGACAGCCCGCATGCCAAAGGAAAATGTTCAAAAAGTTTAGTTTTGAAAATTTCAAGGATGAACGTCTGTGACTCTGTGAGTTTAATGTATTCTCTTTATCCCATAAGCAAAAAAAAAAAAAAAAAAAAAAAATGAAAACAAAGTGATATTCAATTATTTAGCGGAAAATTAGAGTCAAGTCTCGAGTCCTACACGTGGCATACTGTAAGTGGAGTCAAAAAGAGAATCTTAAATCTTAATTATGGCATGGGCTGGAGTTCGGAATGTGAGGGACGATGACGTGGACGATGGCTACACGTTGCTCAAAGGGGTCAGCATTTACCGAAGTCGTGGCCATTTTAGCTCTTTGCTAAAATAGAAAGGAGATAAGAATTGGACGAATGGCACTCTTACAGCAAGACATGGTTCCAAATTGCAATTGACTACCATACTATTGTCTCATTTGAAATCCCAAATTAGAAACCAAGGACATTATCATTTGAAGTTGTCTAATAATGATATGATTGTGTTGTGAGAACACACTGAACGTAATATAATTATCATATTGGACTTGGCCTATTATAGTGCATCACCCAATCTAATATGATTTTAGCTTTTTACGAAAAAAAAAGCTAATTAAAATTCTAAACTTATCAAAATAGAGGGGGAATTCTACGATACAACCCCATTTTTTAGGTGTATCAATATACCCTCATCAAATGGCCTTTTAACAAATCTAATAGTTTAATAGGTCCCACAAAGCACAGCAAATAAGTAAACTTAAATTCACTGGATTATGCTCCATCTTCTTTTTCTTCATTTGTTGCAATTGTCCTAGTTCTTCCTCGACTCTTTCATTTTCATTTATTTTTTTTCTTTCAAATTTTGATCTCAATTGCTCTGACCTTAATTACCATTATTTCCAATCAAAGAATAATTGTTTCTCTTTCATATAAGTTTTCATTGAACAAATTACAAAAATATAGAAAAAAAGATAATCTGAAAAATGGCCACAAATAGAGACTAAAAATATATATATATACCAACAAATCTCACCAACAAGACCAGCAACAACTAATTCGTGAGAAATTTCCATGAAATAAACAAAGAAAGTCCAAATAACCAAGAAGTGTCAAACAATTTCAGGACAAAAAAATGCAAGGGATTTCTAAAAATACTCGAAATCAACATATATATAAGATAATACATTTCAGAACAAGTGGACATTAATTTCTCAAAAAATAAAAAAGAAGAAACAAGACATTAGTAATTATAAAATCTGATGTATGTTTCCCCAAATCCTATCAGCACCGCCATTGAAGATAGAAGTGTTGGGATATTTGTCATAAAAAGTAAATTTCTAATTATACCCTTTGAGTATAAACAACTTTCTCTTATATGCAATTATGATATTTGCTAGATTAAACTATCTTAGTTGAATAGTTTATTTATCTGAAAAAGATTCCATGACTTTGCTTGTGTATAAAGAAACAAACATGATTAAGTGTTAATTATGGGGAGATTTGTTTCTTTATCTAAGTCTAAATAAATTAGTTCACAATCTGTAAATAAAGATGGAATACTTTATTTACTATAGGTTGTAGTATTTGTCTATCTCAACGGGAATGATGTGTCTCAAATCATTGAAGTATCTGACTTCTGATAGAAATAATAATACAACATAAATAAGTTATGTGTGTTGAACTAGACCAGGAATATAAAGAATTGGAGTGCCGTAACTCAATTCTTATATTACCACAAACTAGCTCTTAGCATATAGATCTTAATCCTTGACATTTGATTGGACTTGCTTTCATGGGTTATAGCCTTTTGATATGTTAAAAGACTAGCCTCTATGAAATTAGAGATGAACTCTGGCATATTGGAGGTTATGGCTTATGAATTGATAGGAACACCAAATAGTTAAGGACACTATACATTAATGCCACTTTAGGTTCTTTCAAGATTCATGGAATAATTAAATCTAAGATCTTAGTATTCACTTTGTGAATTAGTTGATAATTTTGTCTAAATGGCCATCGAGAACAAAATTATCGACAACATTATTCCTTGATAGAAAGATGGTAACTTAAAGGTAAATAGGTGTTGGAGGGGTATTACGGTAATTTCACCTATCCAACTACGGCATTGTATAGGGATTCTATGTGTGGTATAGAATATGCTAGATGGATCGATTAATCAAGGCTAGTTGATTAAATCTCTATAAAAGGCATGACATCTAATCTAAGAGTGCAGTATTGGGCTTTTAGTGGAGTGTCCCCTTTACTAATAATATTTGTATAAATATCACAATAAGAGTTATTATGTATTTATCATATTATTGGAGCTTAGATTATTTGGATCCATTAGGTCCCTTGTCTAACTCAATAAAGCTCATTAATTGGTTTGTGGTATTTATGAAATTAGTTTCATGAAACTGTGTAAAATAATGATTCTACATAGAAGTTAGTATTTTTATAAATAAGTTACATGAGTTGGACATATTTATAAAAATACACCCAAAGCCCAAATTAGAGAACAAGCCCGATCCTAGTTGGACTAGGGTTAGCAGTTTTTGGCCTCATATATATAAGATACATGAGAGAAAAAACTGCACAGTAACTCTAAGAGAGCTACACGCCTAAGGCATAGAGAGGGAGAGAGATTTCGGCCACCCTAGGCTGAGAGAAAGAGAAAAAGTTTCCTACTATCTCACGGTCTCATCTCACGTCCCGGTATTCCATATGATCAAGAAAGTGTTCTTGATCATTCTCCAACGAAGGATTCAACTTGGTGCCCACTCACTTAATCAACAAAGAGTAAGAGTATAGACAAGAAGATCTAAGGTTAGAGATTTGATCACCATCTATAAGGAGATCAAGAAGGAGCACGCTACAAGAGGTAAACCCTAATCCCATCTCTAGGGTTTGTGCATCTAGATTTGATTTATGTTATACATGATCCTATATATGATATATGGATGTAATATAGTTATGAAAATTGTTTTCATGTAAAAAAATTTTAAAACCTAAATCCGCTAATTATTCCGCTGCGTTCATGATGTGATCATGTGTTTTCCATAGTTTGCATGCATGTATGTTTTGCGCTAAGTGTTAAGCAATTCCAGCAAGAAGAAAACCACTATCGTTTGTATTGTAATTCCCAAATCTCTTGTCCAAGCTCGCTCAACCCCTGTTTGTTTGGATTCAGGTATTATATGATTTGCTGCTCACCTAATCAATGTGAGATAAAATAATAAACAAAGATAAAAAAAGATAATCGTGATATGATGTTAGTAACAAAGAAAAAAGAAAAAGTAAAAATAAAACTCAGATCCGTATCTGGGTATTGAAAAAGAACAGGATGATAGAAAAAATAATTTTTTTATAATTTTATCTTTACTAGTTGGGCATTATTCAGGTAAAGTAATATTCATAATAAATAATGTAATTCTTAGTTCATATCCAATAAGAATCCTTAAATATGGGATGTATTAATACAACCAGAAAATGGGGTTGTATTGTAGAATCTCTCCAAAATAGAGATAGAGATACAGTCTAATTATAGTTTAGTATAAATAATATTTTATTTTATTATAAATAAATAAGTCTAATGATGAGAATAATATTTATCTCTAACGTGAAAACCTTCGCATCTTTCTCTTCTCTCTCATATTTTTTAGTAAGTTTCCATTGGGATTCTAGAGTTGTGGAAATAATCGTGATTGTTCGAGTTTAACTGTATAACAACCATGCAAATTCTGGGAGATAAAAAATGTGATCAACGCCTTAGAGGATCATGACTTGGGAGTGTAAAAGGCGAGTTCATGAGCGTGGTATCATGAGGCCATCCTAGCATATTCGAACTGGTATAGATGTAGGATCCAGACCCAGAATTGACTAGGACGCACAAGTTTTTCCTTCAATTATAATATATTTAGAATTTTTTGTCAGATGGCCGAATTTTGGATTATAGTTTGTAAAATATTCATTTCTCAAATACTGCTAAAAAATAATCGAATTTTAAAAATTATTTAAAAAATAGTCATTTTTCATATTAAGTATATCAAATATATTGATTTACTTTATAAGAAATTAATGTACTTTATGAAAAATAGATTAACTAAAAGACGGCTATTATAAAAATAAAATTATAAAACATTCATTTATGAAATAGAGGTAAAAAAAAAGGTCATTTTTTAAAATTAATCCTAAAAAAAAAGATCATTTATTATAAATACTCATATATTTACTTTTTGTTAAGAGCTTTCTACCTAAGTTAATTACAAATTTGCTCATACATATAACTAAGAGGTGGAAAACCGTATTAACAGGAAAAAAGAAAAAAAAAAGGTGGAACACTGACTTAGGCAATAGTACAAGAGTAGTGCCTTGCTATGGGGTCAATAGTTCAATAATAGGGCAGGTTATGGGTAAAGGCCCCATTCTGAGTCAAGGTCAGGTATAAAATCCTTGTCCAGAATTCACTCCGATACACATATTTTTTTACTTTTAATTTTTCTTTTAATCAAGTCTAAAGTATTAGATATTACCGATAAGCTTCAAACTACTTATATAAAAAAAATAAAAAAGGAATTAAATTCAATAAATTCTTTAAAAAAAAAAAAAGGAAGAAGATAGTATACTTCATTCTTTTTTATTTATTTTGTGCTTTTTTCTAATTTTAGTGAGAAAATTGCGGGAAAATCTATTTTTTAATCGAAATTTACACTTATATATCTTTTTTTTTTTTTGTTGGTAACAACTGATTATTTTATCTGTTAAATGTACTTCAAAGACACGTGTTGTCCTCGTCCTCTGAACTATTATGCTATTTTTAAAAACTAAAAGAATTATGGAAAACTAAGAAAATGAAAATAAATGAAATAAATTAGGAAAAAAAATAATAAAATGGCTATGATTATCCCCCTGATCTACTCTCCAATCTTCTCCGGAGTTTGTCAAACTCGGTCTCGACCTCCAACTCAGTGGCGAGCAAGAAACAGTTCTTGTTGTTCTACCGATTCTGCAACTCGGGGATTTCGCCCGACGACTCGACCTTGCAGAATGGACTCACCTCAACTCGACGCGGATCGAGTCCGACTCAATCGAGAAATCAAAATCGTCCGTCGGAAGCAGATCTACCGGATCCAACTCTTAGTTTGATGACATGGTCATAACGCTTGACACCATGGTTAGTTGCCTCCTTGTCCCTATGAATCATATCTGATAGTTTTTCTTTTTCATTGTTCTTCAGCGTCGATTCTAGTTAGCTCCGGATTTTCTGGCTTAACTCCTCTTCATTATCATATTCTAATTGCTGCTGTGTCTGGAAGTACTCGATGCTTGTCCTCAAAACTTTTGGACTGCATAGATGTTGTTCAATTTCCCCTGTTGTGTAAGTTTCAAGCATGGAAAGACCACTCTCTGTCTCAGGACTTCTGTATATGCCCATTTCATTATCAAATTTGTTATCTATAATATTATGTTCTCGACTTTCTTAATTGATTGTTCATCTTATGTTCTGAGTTTATAATTTTTATCATTTCTTCGTAGTGTCCACTAAGTTAAAAATGATTTCGTTATTTTTACTGGTTTATATTATGCTAGAATTTATAATATTAAAGTAGTGTTGGCCGGTTTATACTTTAAAATTTATATTATGCTTTATCTTATGTTCTCAACCGAGAACCGTTTCTTGCTCGGAGAAGAGGAGGGAGTAGATCTGGGGGAGAGTTTTGTCGAGAGGTTGGAATCGACGATCATAATGTGGCCATTTTAACTTTTTTTTTTTTTTCTAATTTATTTCATTTGTTTTCATTTTTCTAATTTTCTATAATTTTTTATATTTTTTAAAATAGCATAATACCTCAGAGAGCGACACGTGTCTTATGAGTACCAATTAATGGAAAAAATAAACGATTACTATAAAATTTGGCCGGACGATACTATTGGCGTTAGAAAAAAAGATTGAGTATATTAAGGGGATGGCTACGGTAGGGGCGTCCCTACGTAGGGTCATGCCTTAATTATCGTTGGATGGGAATCTGTGGGGAATAACGGGAATCTGTGGAGAATCTATTTATATACAGATTCTCATCCAACAGTGAATAGACAGGTCCCTACGTAGGGGCGCCCCTACTGTAGACGCGCCCTAAGTATAAATATTTACTAAAAAAAAAGGAACTTTTACCGCAATTTCTTCTATTTTAGAAAACAACATGGGTAGGACTAATTTGGGCTAAAATGATTTTTTTGTGCATTTTTCTAAAAATGACATTTTTAAAAGTGTCAATGATATCTTGACCTATGGTCAAAAACTTCTTAACCATGAAAAAGTCCTAAATAATAGATTTTTTATAGTCAAGAAGTTCTTGACACTCTTAAAAATATTATTTTTAGAAAAATGCACAAAAAAAAGCCCAAATTAATCCTATGCATGTCATTTCCTCGTAAATGATATGGAACTGATCCGTTTACACAAGTATGGGATCTACGACAGAGGCTTCAGTAAGGGCCAAGGTCAAGATGAGGAGGCATTCGGCCCACACCCTTCCTCTTTTACATCCCCTATTCCCTACCCTAGATACAATTTTGATTTTAGAATTTAGAATTAATCACGCACAATTAAGGGGGGTAAAAAAACACATACACAAAAACGGACGTGCTTCAATAAATATAATTACATTCATGATAGACAACCAACATCAAGCATTTTATCAAAAAGAAAAAAAAAAAAAAACCAGCATCGAGCATTTTATTAAAAAAGAACAATTACACCTTCAACATTTTCTCACACTAAAAGGTTTTAAGAGTTTTCCTCACCAAATTACAAAGAGTTATCTTACTGTTTTACTTTTGCACATTAAATTGAAAGAATAAAAGTATGCAACTTATACATGCATGGAAGAATAAAAGTAGAGTTCTAATTCCATTAGACTTAGATACGTGGATTATCAAATAAAAGCAATTTAATCTTTATTTACTAGCGAGTCATGCTCTAACCCAAACTCTCTTATTAATATCCGCATTCCCACCTAGCTAGGCGCATTGAAAAGCTTCAATGAACAGTAACGCATACAAAAATAACAACTGATATCCTGAGGGTAGGCTGTCCAAAGTATGATATGGTAAGGAATCTAGGATCATTTAATGAAAAACATACATGATTTTCAGAGTACTGGACTAATCAGGAATGGATTGCCCGAAAGGGATGTTGATTGGTGACAGACGAGGGTGCCTATATGACATAGGTTAAAGATTTATATTGACCTGTCGAATTTCTATCAAAAATAGAAAATCAACGTCCTCTCAAAAAAAAAAAAAAGAAAAAGAAAAAGAAGGATGATCACCATTGCTGGACGTCACATTTTTTAAGGATAGCTGTACATACGTCACATATTGATATATGTTACTAGGTCAGCTTTTAATTAAATTGAAGATTTACATACAGTTTTTACTCGTAATAAATTAGTTTGGATACATTGGTGGAATGCAGATTAGGAATGGATGATGAATTAACTAGGGAGGTTGGGAACTCGGTGGGATTGATCCTAGTACATTAATTAGCAATAAAAACACCTTAATATTAGCTTACTAATAAAAGAAAAATCTTAATCTTATTATGTACGTGTAGTTTTCTACCATAAATTGATAAAAACATGTGCTAACTGGTAAGTGCGGTGCAACTTTTTAAGAATATGAGAATTAGTACAACTGATTTCAAACTTTTGAGGACCAATATACAATATTTAACGTAGTTTTGGAACAAAACAAAGATAATTAAGATGCTTTCTCTATTGGAGCAACGTAAGGGTCTAAAACATCTATTGTTTCTAGAGTCTAGAACTAGCGACATTACATCTAGAAATTCTAGAAAAATAACTGAAATATATATAGATTGGATCAAAGTTCAAAAATGTCTAAAGCGACCATCCTATTGGAATTTCAAGCTATAGAATTTCACATTTTCCAACTTATCTGAACTTCTTTTTTTTTTTTTTAATCTTAACATACTTTCCAAACAACAAAATGTAGAAAAATAAAATAAAAGAAATGGCTCACTGACATAGACAATATGGTTATTCTAGCTGTGTTCTAAAAGTGAAAATTTAAAGATCACCATGAAAGAAAAAAAAAAAAAAAAACAGAGGAAGTTCATAATAATTTGATCCAAGTGAAAAACGAGAGGAGCCCCCTTTGCTTTTCTTTTATTGTAGCACAAACGACACTATTCATCTCCACATCAACCCAACAAAACGACAGCGTCTCACATCGGGGGTAGCCACGTAATGGCAATCGGGCTCCTCACCTTATGGACCCCATTTTTCCACACCAAATCTCCGAACTCCGGACCCGTCTGCCGGGACTTCGTTCTGAAAGTGACCTTATATGACAACTTCTGACCCGCTCCGGTGAAGTTCAGAGCCTGAGGCTCAACCTTCACCAAAGCACCTCTAAACGGCGAAACCGCAAGGTGGTAATTCGAAGCCGGAGGGCCCACATTGGTCACCGTCCGGCGAACACTCAGAACAGAGACATTTGTTTTCTCCGGGAACACAACTGAGATAGCGGGGTAGTTCAAGTCCGCCGGACCGGCGAGAGTGTGGCGGCAAGCCCTATTGGAGTACTTGGCGAAAACCTTAAGCTGGGCCGGAGTCAGATTCTGAGTACAGAGAAACTCGAAGTAGTCCTGAGGCTCTATGTCGTACACCAAACCCGGGTCGAGAGCTTTCCTCGGGTTCACATGACCCGCCCCGTGGTCGTACGGGTTGGAAGGGTCCGCCGTGGAGGCGTCTTTGAGAGGGTGGAGAGTGTTGTCGTGAACGTAAGCGGTGGTCATCAGAGCCGATTTAATGGCGGCCGGGCTCCAGTCCGGGTGCCTAGCCTTGAGCAGAGCCGCGATGCCGCTCACGTGGGGGCAGGACATGGAAGTACCGGACAAGATGTTGAACTTCACTCTCCGACGATCCGTGGGCAAGCTAGACGGACCCAAATCGCCGGTCCACGCGGCGAGAATGTTCACCCCGGGGGCCACCAAATCGGGCTTGAGAATCTCGAGCGTGAGAAAATTAGGCCCTCTCGACGAGAAAGCCGCCACCACTGGAGACGGCCGAATCCCCAGTCGAGTTCCCAGAAACGCGAGGCTGGCCGTGGCTTTTGGGTTCGATAAAGCGTAACGCTTGATCTCTCTGGCCTCGGCTTCTCCGACGGCCACCGCCGGAATTAGGTGGGAGTCGGCCACCAGCTCCTCGCCGTTGGCCGCGGTGTTCGTCAGAATCATGCCCACTCCTCCGGCATCTTTGACTACCTGACCCTTCTGAACCCGAGGGCTGATCCCGCGGTCGCAGATCACTATTTTCCCGGCGACTTTGCGGCGCTCTACGGTCCCTTCCAAACAGAGCGAGCCCGGATCTGGGGTGGTCGAGTTGGAGCCCATGTACACAACAGGGTACTGTCTACTCTCGAGTGTTCTTCGACCCTTGTAGAGCGAAACACCGGAGAAGGTTCTGCCGTTTCCGAGCCCAACGGTGGCCGGGAAATCCCTGTCCATGGTGCTTGCTCCGACGGTCGTGATCCATGGCGACACGTTGGTGAGGCTTACCGGGTCGGGTCCTCCGTTACCAGCCGAGCCCGAGACGAAGACGCCCATCTCCATGGCCCCAAACGCCGCTACTGACAGACTGTCCCTATAGTAAGACGAAACTCCGCCACCCAGAGAAATCGACAGAACATTGACTCCGTCAGCGACGGCTCTGTCGACGGCGGAGAGTATGTCGGAGCTGAAGCAGCCGCCGACCCAGCAGACCTTGTAGGCCGCGACTCTCGCCCCGGGGGCCATTCCCCTGGCTGTTCCGTACGCATAGCCCAGAAGGTTCGCTCCCTTGACAGGAGAACCAGCGACGGTGGCTGCGGTGTGGGTCCCATGGCCGTCTTGGTCCCTCGGCGACTTGTACTCGTCTTGGGGGTTGATTTTTCCGGTGGCGGACTCGTACCCCCGGTAGAACATCCTGGCTCCGACGATCTTCCTGTTGCAATGTCGCTTCGTGAAGCCTCGGCCGGTCTCGCACGCCCCTTTCCAGCGAGCCGGTACCGGGGACATTCCAGTGTCGTTGAAGCTCTCGCTCTCCGGCCAAATCCCGGTGTCCAGAACTCCGACGATGACGTCATGATCGGAGAGTCTCTGCGACCAGACCCCTGCGGTGTCCTGCACCGGATCCAGCCCCAAAAACAGGGGACTTCTCGTCGTGTGGAGCTCATACTTCGTTTCGGGGAATATGGCCAAGACACCGTCTTCTTCTTCGAGCCTCTGAGCTTCTTCTTCACTTAACCGAGCTGCGACTCCATGAAAAGCAGTCTGGTAACTGTATATAACCCTCTGATCATCCTCATGATCGGTTTCGGTACTTTCCTGTTTAGTGAGTACTGACTGAACTTTCGAAGAGTACCACTCTAAGTGATTAGAAAAGGAGTTGGGCATGGCTGACTTATCCATCTGGACAATATAAGTCTTCTTGGGCAACTGGGTCTTCGTAGAAAGGACAATATTTAAGAGTAAGCCACTCGTTAGTACCAAAGCCAGCCATTTGACTGGATTTTCAGTCATCTTTTCAAGGCCAAGAAAGATCAAATCTTTTCGACCCAAAAGAACTAAGAAAACGAGTGATAATATGGGAGTGTCAAAGTTGAATAGGAAAAAACGAAGAGGAAAAAACGAAGAGGGGGATTGGGAATATTAATAATGTTTTGGGGGTTGAAAAATCTTGAAAAGAGGGAGCTTGGTCTGAGACCGAGAGCTTCAGCGGTTCAGTACTCTCCTCTCTGCTGCCATATAGTAAAGATGGTTGGTTGTACATGAATGCTAACGTTGAATAGAGAAAAGGAAAGCTGGCTATAGCCTATAGGGCAGGTGGTAGCAGTTAATTTATGGTCATATTGCTCTGTTTTGTACGCATAGTGTTAAGTGTTTCACACTCGTTTGGTATTTGTCTTGTAACTTTTACTGCTAGTTTTAGTAGTAAATTAGGTCCAATGGCATTGCAGATTGCTCATATATATACATTTTCTTTTGTTGGTTAATTTGGGTTCCTAATCGAAACCAAAACAGTATTATCATTGGTGCATCATGCATGGTATAGTTATACTTTGCTTATATATGACTACTACTTAATATCAAATATATTATACATATGACTATATCATGCATGCCACGTAACAATGCACCTTGTTTGTACTTTTAAATAGAACTTTTTGCCAATGCATTATGCACCCTTTCATTAACCATTTTTCTATATTATGCGCAGTTTTTCTTTCTTTTTTCCTGTAAAAAGTAGAGCAAAAGATCTATGATTAATCTCATCTTTATCCTCGAATATACCATTTTGTCTAATGAACTTTTAATCGTCTTTTATCTCAACTGAAGCTATGTGATTGTTCTATTTTACCACATTGGCATTGGATTGTTTGAAAATTTGTGTTCCTAATCGAAACCAAAACAATATTATCATTTTTTTTTTTAAAAAAAAAAATTATCATTGTTGCATGGTATAGTTACACTTTGCTTATATTGACTATACCATGCATGCCAC
The DNA here is from genome assembly GCA_002914845.1 of Trema orientale. Taxonomy (NCBI): domain Eukaryota; kingdom Viridiplantae; phylum Streptophyta; class Magnoliopsida; order Rosales; family Cannabaceae; genus Trema; species Trema orientale. The sequence continues at coordinate 298,878 of JXTC01000369.1, read as the reverse complement.
TTAACAATGCACTTTTGTTCGTACTTTTTAAATAGGCATTTTTGCTAATGCACCCTTTCATTAAACATTTATATATATATAAGGCACATATATAAGGCACTAATTCAGTAGATATATATATATTTTTTAACCTATGCATATTTATCAATTTAGCCAATGAAAATTTATCATACACATTTTTTTATTATAAAAAGTAGGAGAGAGAAATAGCATTAATGATACACGTCTTTTTATGCACCTCATTATAGTCGTTAGATCGCCATTTGATAATTGATCCAACGGCTAAAAAAAAATACCTACACATAGGTAAAAAAAAAAAAAAAATACCTACCGGATGGGCAATCATATATATATTATACATATTTATCTACATTAAATATCATTTTGGCCAATGAAAATTTATTATGCATATTTTTTTATTATAAAAAAATAGGAAAAAGAAATAACATTAATAATGCACGTCTTTTCATGTACTTTATTATAATCGTTGGATCAAGAATAGATGATGATCCAAAGGCTAAAAAAAAATACCTACATATAGGTGTAAAAAAAAAATACCTACTAGATCAGCAACCTATATATATATAATATGCGCAGTTTTTTCTTTTTTTTTTTTCCTGAAAAATGTATAGCAACAAAATTTTATGTGATAAATCTCATTTTTTATCCTCGATTATACCATTTTCGCTATAAACTTTTAATCATCCTTTATCTAAACTGAAGCTATGTGATTGTGCTACTTTACCCCATCTTGCCATTGGAAGGTGCAAGAAATTCCCATGTGCCTTTAGTGGGGGAAAAAAAAAATCTGTTTAGACCCGTATACTTATTTTCTTTTTCTTAATTAAAAAATGGCAAAGAATGAGTCGACACTGCAAGGCCTTCTAGATACTGGGACAAAACTGTTGCAAAAGTTGAACTTGATGGTAAAAATTAGTAAAATGAAGGTGGCATCAGGCCAGAGGCCGATAGAATTGGAGGTTTTAGACGTAGTTGAGAAATGTGATAAATAGTTGAGAAATGTGATAAAATTTCTCACCTGGAAGACGTTTTCTCTACCATATATAGCCAATTACTTTATAATATATTTGTACAAAGCCTAATCTAAAATGACCGAATTACTATGATTGTAAGTTTTTCATGCAACAGAGAAAGAATTACTGTGATTGAAGGCACTAAGTAATGTAATAGTAACGTGGGGTATTATGTTTAAACTTGTATTCTCTTTAGACAAGGTTTTTTTTTTTTTCAGTGCAGATATAGGGATAGTTTACTTTTGGCCCGGTGCTTGGCATATTTTTCGGTACCGAGTCATGCTTTTCTAGTCGGTCGTTCACCTTGTTTACTTTTACCGAAACTTTAACCTATGATTGACAAGACCTCATCATGCTCATATCTTGAAACTTTGTCCCAGGTGGTGGATATGTCTGTGAAGATTCTCCGAGGTGGGAAAAAGCTTCATATAAAGTGGGAAGGTAAAGAAGAGGAAGACAAGCTTTAACTTAATATTGGCTATTTTTTATTTTTTTATTTTTAAGAGGACATATTTATCAATCCATAATAAAAATAAAGATTAAAAGAAAGAATATTTTAGGAAAAAACAAAAAGGAACTAAACAATGAATGATCCATTTTTAATTTAACTAATTATATATGTGAATGTAAATGGATGCCAATTTAGTAGTTTTTTATTTTTTTTTTACTTATGTGTAAATATTTTTTTTAATCGTTGGATCTACTAGATTAGTGTCTATGAATAATTAATCACATGAATTGATAGTAAAGTGAGAGTGAAATACTTTTCTGATTTTCTTTCCTTTCTGGTCCATTATGCATTAAAAACATGGACTAAGACTTTCGGAAAGTAAAGAACCGATATATAGAGTTATAAAGAATGCTGGGTCAAATTTTCCCAATAAATAGTTCGGAGGCTAAATAAGAACATTTTAATATTTTAGGGTTCGACAAAATAGAAATATGGCTATAAGATCCATCAAAAAAAATAATATTAATCCAAGTAGAAAACAAATTAAGAAGATGCTCTATAATTATGAGCAAAAAATATTAGCTGTACAAGTGACATGATGGTGTTCTCAAAGACATTTAATATGAGTGGCGGTGTGTGTGTAAGCTAAGGTATGATCATTACAGTCTCTGATTTTCTGCAAATTCACAGGATACTTGCAGTTTTTTCATCTGAGAGCGCACCGTCAAGGTTAAACCTTTCATTTCCATTTCTTGTAAACTAATGAAATAAGTGAGGAAATATACGATAAATATTACATATATAAAATAATGGTTGCTAATCCAATAAGTATTTTTTTTTTACCTATATGTAAGTTATTTTTTTTAGCCGTTAGATCATCATCTAATGGTGATTCAACGGCTATAATAAAGTGCATGAAAAGACATGTATCACTAATGATTTTTTTTTATTTTTTATTATAAAAAAATTTGCATGATAAAATTTCATTGGCCAAAATAATAATTATATGTAAATAAAAAGAAAAAATACCTACTGGATTGATGCTCAAAAATAATATATCTCAATATTTGCTTCATTTTTCTTTATAGTTGTCGACATTACTGATAAGCTCTGAAATTGAAATGTTCGATTGAAACAAGACAATGAAGACTGCCGTATTGAATTTATTTTTGTGGGACGGAACCTCTCTTGTGTGTGAATTAGGGTAACACTTCTTCTATTTTTTTTTTCTTCGGCAGTTCAGAGATAAATATAATGTGAATGTTGTTTCTTACAATAGAATATAACTTGTAAGTTTCTATCCCAAAAATTAAGAATACAAGGGTGAAGATATTCCAATTATAATCTATCTATGGGAAATTTTTTTTTGGTTAAAAAAAAAAATTTCTCGATCTGAAATCTCCTTTACATGACCGCTAAGTTAACCAACTTATATATCATCATCTCTCTCTCTCTCTTTTTTTAATTTTTTTATTTCGGTGGTTAAATATATTGGCAATTTGATATTAATAGGTTGGAATATTGTATATATAACATAAATGACTCGCAATTCATCCCGTTCAAGTACTATAAAACAATAAAAGGATTTTCATCCAAATATTTGCCTTCAATTATTATTTTTTTAAGTAGATGGTAAAATCAAAAGAATTGCCCCCCTAAATGGCCATTCTTATTTCCTCTTCAATCCCAGGGCAGTTTGCCTTTAGTCCATTTTCTCTATGTTTTTCCGCTGTTTCTTCATTTATTACCCAAAACAAAACAAAAAAATCAAAAAATAAAAAATAAAAAATAAAAAATACAAGGACCTTGTTAGAATTCGTGATCCAAATTTTATTTGGCTTAGTCCGAAAAGCTCGTGGTATAACATATACGGTGATTTTGTAATTTAGAGAATTTTTTAGGATTTGTGGTGGTAGCGAATGGATCAAGCCGATAGGCCTGATCTCGGAACCTAGCGGTATGGTCCTATTTTGTTTGTATATGTCTCGTTTGTATATTTTTTGTTTTAAGATTTTTTCTAAGGCTATATATTTTCGGCTTTTACTGTATAACGACACATCTTCTGTACCCAATTTTGATATAGCGATATTTTATTTACCTTTATTAATGGTTTTTTTTCGTTTAGGATCTTCCACTTGAATTTGTGTGTTCTTGTTTTTTTTTTTTTTTTTTTCTATTGCCAATTTATTGTTATTTATTTTACAACAAACATCGTTGATTATGCAATGGTGGATATGGAATTTTGGATCGACAGCGATGGAATACTTTCGGGAAAAAGAAAAAAAATGAACAATGAAGTATACCAGGACTACTATGTAGTTGGATCAATTGAGTCATTATCTATATGTTAACATCTGGCTCCTAATATGGAAGGCAGCTCTTTTATCAAAAACAGGAATAATATAAAAAAGTTCTGGAAAAGCAGGCTATTATACAAATCCACTAATTCCGATCGAAAATCATGAGACCGCTATTTTTCAATAGATAAAGCAGAACGAAAGTAGCAAAAGTGTACATTACACAAAAAGAGAAAAGAGAGAGAAAAAAAATTTTAAATAAAACATTTAACTTGTACCATCTCTCTTGTACTAAGGGATAATTATAAAAGTCTCTTTTTATTTTGGCTAAATTAGACAACCAAAGTTAAGAGTGTGTTTTGTATAATAGAAAGTTGCAATGAGATGATGAAGAGCATTATTAGATAAATTTTGAGTAAGAGAAACTATCTTAAAGGAAAAATAGATCATATAATTGATTTTAAATTCTTAGTTTGAGTCAGTTTTTAGTTTCTCCGAATTAAAGATATTATACTAAAGAAATCTCCATTCAAAGGGACATTTGATTGACATTTACATATAATTTGTGTAAGTAAATTATTTCTTTTTCTATAATTTTCCCTTCCTATCAAATAAGGGGAAGATTTGATCTTCTTTCATTTCTCTCAAATCCAATGTAATAGAGAAGGGTGTTTCCCATTCTCAATGTATCTCTTCCCTTCCTTTCTTTTTTTTTTCCTGTCGGACATAATTTTAGTTTTTCAAAATTACAAAATTTTCCTTTAAGATTTCAGTTTATAAACAAATTTAGCCGTTAATAAAAATGTTGTCAAAACAAAATTATAAAAAGACAAAAGTATCCTTAATCAAAACCTAAAGAATGGTGATTTTTTTTTTCTTTTTCTTTTCTTTTTTTCATTTTATATGTGTAAAAAGATAATTGAGAGATCAAAATAAATAAACAAATATATAAAAGATGGCATATATGGATTTCCTTTTAAAACATCATTTCGGATTGTAGTAGGTAATCGAAAAGTAGTGGAGAAACAAAGAATTAAAGTCATGTTTGGTAAACTGTATAAAGACTTTGTAATGTATTAATTAAACATAACATTGTGTTTAGTTGTGCCGTTGTATCATATTATTTAATATGACATCAAAATTTAATATAATACGGAGAGTATTATCTAATACAGAATAAAAGGTCTGTATTACATTGTATTACATAATTTTAACTTTAACGTAGTATTGTACAAGACTCACTTTCTTCACTTTTTCTGTTCTTAATTTCTCTCACGTCACTTTATCCTTTTCAAAAGTGGTATTTTTCTAAATTTATATCTAAAAGTGGTAATTTTACAAGTAATATTTTCCTAAATAGTTTTTGAAAATGGTATTTTTCTAAATAAATTTTTAAAAATAGTATTTTTCAAAATTAACTTTTTAATACAACGTCTTAATACAAGTGTAAAACCAAATATAGTACTGTGATAGAATAATACAATACAATACAATCCAATGCAATACATCACAATACAATATAATACAATACGGCATACCAAATATGGTCTAAAGTAATAGATGAAAGAAAATATTATTTTAGATTGGACAAATAGGAAGATATTATTGATCTATTTCATTCCTGCCTCTTTATGATCTTATGCAGTGGAGAATTCCCGTCATTTAAGTTAAAACAATCCAGTTTCTTTCATTAGTATTTAAGTGAATCAAGTGATAAGATTTAATCTATTTTTGTTCATCTGATTTGTGAAACAATGGTCATGGGGACATAGAATTATGGTAATTGATTTGACTTCTAAGAACTTTGATGCTCATTTAATGAAGAAGAAGAACAAAAGAAGAGAAAGGAGGGGAAAAGAGGGGTAGGTGGACAAAAGAAGATGAGAGAGAGGGATGGGGTGGGAATTAACAAGTTGGGATTACTGAGTATGAAAAGAAGACAATTGCAATAAGGGCGATCTAGAAATAAGTAATGGTATAAAATGTAAAGATTGATTTTCAGATTTTAATTGAGGGTAGTTTTAGAGAATGTATGGAGAGAATACACTGAGAGTAATAGAGCAACCTCTAAAGAATTCATATTATCCCAAATGTGAATTGTCTAATTTAACCGAGACTGACGAGGAGTTTTTGTGATTATATCCATTTTACTAACGGCCGAAGGACACATTACCACGTGACAGCTGGATGGTTCTTTTTCGGTCCTAATCAAACCAGATAGTAACGTGTACATATTTCCTCTACTCAGACAAACTAGTAACTCACTTAATGCTCACAAGGCCACAATCAGTAATGATGAGCCCAATATTGAAAGAAATCTGTGTGTGTTTGGAAAACGTCATTGCCATCCAACCCCAAGTCTACAACTAACTCCTTAATAATAACGCGGTTGTGGTGCCTAAGTCCTAACTTTGTATAAAGGAGCTCAATAAATCCATGGTGGACACTCTACTCTTGACACTATATATAAATGAAGATTGCAATTGTGGTATATCTTCAACTTCCCCCGCATACCCCATCAATGTAATCAAACTTTTTAACTTTTTTACATGAGATTTTAGATTCACCAATGGGGAAATGGACGGCTTCGAGTAAATCTCCTAGTATGAAACGAAAAGCCTTTTTGGGAATATTAGGGGTCCTAATAAAGTCCGCTTAAACTGATTAATAGTTACAGAGTATCTCTCTGAATGTCACATGAAAAATGATAAAAGGGTTGATAATCAAAAGTATTTTGCAGTCACGTAATATCATTTTTTGTCCATCACATAATTGAAGAGTCAAATTACATATAGGAGTTAAAAGACGAGATTTTTAATTGAAACTGAAAATGTTAATGACAATTTACAAATTCATAATGGAAAATAATTTAGAAAAGAATGAGAAGGAATTTCAAATAAAATTATCACTTCTAAATTTCAATTATTTAAAAATTCACTAAAACTTGTATCCTAATGATGCAAGTAAACACATGAATTGATAGAAAAGGAAATCACTTTTCTTATTTTCATTTCCGTTATAGTCCTCAAGGCCTAAATGGTGAATTAATATTCGGTTTTATGATGTTAATAACCTAATGTCATCATGGACTAGTCTAGATTCTAAACAAGTCATATGCTATTATATGATAGAAATGAGGCTAGACTCAAAATTTATAGTTCTACCCCCGAGCCTAATAGAGTCGTGTATTCGTATTTACTCCTGTTCACCAGACACCAGCCAGTTCAACGCTCACATCAAAAAGTTTGCACCAGCATTCAACGACATACCCCGTTAATGGGGTTCGTGTATTCACTTCTCATAAAGAGAGCCACAGTTCTATCAACAAAGATCATGTTCTCCTGTTGGAAGTTGGAGCCCACTCCCAAGTTGAATACATTTAGATCTGAGCTATATCATGATTTGGTTAATATTTATTATCAAATCCAACATTTGCCTAAATTTGTTAAGTTGGGGAGAGCAGCTAATCTAGTTAAGATTCATGATGCTTTTACATAAAAACATTCCATTATCAATCTGAACCGACTTTTATAGATTGGTTTAGGCCTTCTCCAATGCATGTTATATTATCATGAAAAAGTGGCATTTGGTGCTCGGTGTTCCTCAACTCAGCGCCGTTATTAGACTCCAAAATGGCGTTTGGGTCTACTTGTGAATAGTATCACGTCAGTTTTAGCATGATGCTGTTTCACAAACGCTATTTCTATCTATTTTTTTTTTTTACTCTTTTATTTTATTTGCAAAAAAAAAAACCACAAATAAATTTTAAATTTTCTAGTTTTGATCCCACTTGTATAGTTTTGGCCAAAAATAATAATTTTTCGGTACCAAAAAATTAAAATATTCTTTTTTATGTCTCATATCTTTATTATTATTTCATGGTTAAATTTATATGGAGTAAATTTACTATGTAAATAATATGAAATATTAATTTACAATGTGAGTACATGAAATCTATTTTTTATATTTGTGTTTATGTTTAATTATTAAATGTAATATTTTGGGTTCAATGTAAAATTTTTTTAATGTAATTTCGCTTTTTTAAATAATATATTAATTTTATAAATTGGTAATTTTAGCTAATAAAATATAATTTATTAATCTATTAGTCTCTACAACTTTATTGAATAATAAAACATATTATTGGATCAATACATTAAAAAAAAAAATTTATATGGACATTATTGGTGAAATTGATGAATAGTGGGAAATTAGAATAAAGTTATATAAAAAGTAGATAAAAAGAAATATACTAGGAATATTTTTTTTTGTGTTAAAAATAGAATAATTGGTTGAAAATAAAATTACTGTTTGATATGAAAGTTATTCCAAAATAGAGTAAAAATTATACCAAAATAGAGGAGTGGATTGAAGATGCCTTTAGTTTGATCAGCTTTTTAAACTGTATAGAGATGTATGTGTTGATTTCTTTTAGAAATTAAAACTTCTTGACACTTGTGACAATGGAGGCAAATAGTCTGTCCCTAATTTATGTCCCCTTATTTGTCCCGTTTATATAAAAAAGCCACGTGGCTTAAGAAAAAGTTTTCCCTAAACCACGTTTGGAGAAGCCAACGAGACGTGGCTTAAGAAAAAGTTTTGCCTTGTTTCCGAACTCTCATTCCTCCATTTATCGCCCAATCAATATACCCTTAAAAGAATTATACTTTCATCTATCTTATACATAAATAAAATAAAATGAAATTATTTGTTTTTTTGTTCATGGATGTAGTCTGCAAAGGCGTAATGGGAGTGTATTGTAAGTTAAAATTAATCAATGATATTTCTAACAAGTTTCTGCTGATAATAGGCTTTGATTAATAGGGTATAAATCATAATTATCCAACTTATTAGATATTTACATGGAGTATTAACATCAAAACAGCAAACGCTAGTTTTATCAAAACTAGAAGCAAAAAGCAAGAAAACTCATAAAATCTCTAGTCTCTACTAGCCAAGTGAGCGATTTTGTAAGAAATAATGGGACATGGGAGATTTTTTGTGGAAGAATGACTATCAATTAAATATGTTTGTAGATTACTAGATCGGTGTGACTAGTGTTGCTGCAGATTTGGATTTACAGTGACCACCGCTAAACAGACCCAGTATCAAATCCCCTTCTTTCTCAGTTTCGGGGGCTGATGAAAGGAACATCGGTTTCAGGGGCTGAGAAAAGGAACAATTCAATTTAGTTTTTCCATACTTAGCTTCCAAACATGGTCTAGTGAGAGTTTGTGGTTAAAGGCACGCGGGTTCTTTATGTTAACGGGACACCGAAGTGGACAGAATTGTGGGACAAAGGCGATTTCTATCTATGATAATGCATTCAGAAATCTGCAGAATATGGAGAAAAAAGTCTGTTATATGGCTCCTATTCAATGAAGGACACATGTAGTCAGATAGAGTAAAGACAAAGTGAGTTTGGAAACAGAACTGGCGCTGCAATTAAAGTATAGTACGTGATATCAATTCACAATTTGCGTTTCAAACAGATCAAAGCCATGAATGCCTAGTAAAGAAACCCCACAACATCTATATATGGATCATAAAATATTAATAACCATAACCAACACCAAACACGAACACAAACACCTTAATGGATATTGGATACGATTGGATACCTATGAATACAATCGGCCCATGGGCCTTTCTTGGATTCTCCAACCATATTAGGCCTGATGCATTTCAACACCACACTATTACATTTAGGCCCACTTCCCATCCCAAGCAGCCACACCATGTCACCTTTCTTTACTCTCTCTTTAGCCTCCAAGTATGCCAATTCATACCAGAGCGAAGACGAAGACTGGTTCCCAAACCTGTGAAGTGTCATGAGAGCAGGCTCCATATCTCTTTCTCCGAGCCTCATACCTTTAGCTATCTCCCTTATAACCGGGGCCCCTGAAGTTGGCAAGCAAAAATGTCGCACCACAGTCTTAAAATCAGGCACATAAACCTCCCTTGACTTGTCCAGAAACCTCCTCCGTACAACCGAGACCCCGTGCCGGAGCTTCTCCCGGAACGGCAATATAGACGACCCCAAAACGGTGACGTTCGAGCGGAGAGTCTCTCCGGCGACTTGGAGCAAATCCCTCTTGAGGGTCACCCCAAGATTTCCTCTGGAGTCCTCTTCTCGTATGGCCGAAAGGTATGCCTTGTCCTCAAAGGCTCGTTGGGTTCTGAGTGTCCGTACAACATGGTACTTTGAGGTTTTCTTGGCTTCTTTCTTGTTGGTGAGCAAGACTGCGGCACTGCCCATTCGAAAGAGGCAGTTGAGGAGCAACTTGGGCCGGTCCTGACCCGAGTACCAACCCGGGGACAGAATCTCTGTGCTGAGAACAATGGCGTACGAGTCCTTATTGTTATGGACTCTTAACAAGTTTTGGGCCAAGTCGATACCTAGAGCGCTTGCACTGCAGCCCATGCCAGAGAGGTTGAAGCTCTTGATGTCACTTCGCATGGAGTATTTGTTTATGAGAATGGAGGAGAGAGAAGGAGAGGGACAAAACCCACTACAGTTTACGATCAGAATATCGATATCAGAAGGAGAGAGTTTGGTTTTGGCCAAGAGGTCATCCATGATGGGGAAAAGGGCCATATGGACTTCTTTGATGGAGTCTTGGTGATGGGTTTTGGGTGGAATGTAGTGTAAGGCTGGAGGGAGGTAAGTTTCTTCACTCTGGCCAGAAGAGGACAAGATTTTGGCCATGAAAGTAAGGCTTTCAGCGTCAAAAGACTGAAACTCTGCGGCGTTTTCGAGGAAAGTAGAGAAAGGGACTCGGCAGTAGCTTGGTGGCCTGAGACATGAGAAGTCAACCAAATAGACTGGACAAGAGTACCGTAAGAAGCAGAGTTTGATTAGTGCAAAGAATAGAATACAACTCAAGAGAGCAAAGAGGTACAAAATATTTGAGGGATTCAACTTTTGTAGGATGACCATAAGTAGGGTTCCAATGGAGTACACAACAAGTACTAAAAAAATGAGAACGTTGAAAAGTTGGAAAACAAATGAAGGTAAATTGGTTTTGAGAAATTGGTCATGGTTTTTTTGGGAAAGAGTTTCCATTAGAAGAAGAGAAAATAAGAAGAAGAAGAAGAAGAAGATCACAGAGATAGAAGGTGGTATTGTATTAATGTATATACCTTGGTTGTGGTTTTGAGACATGGGAAGGGTGCATATTAATAGAGATGCATGAATGAGGATCTGCATGAAGATAGAAGAACGCAATCTGAGAGACATGATTTCAGTGTTAAGTGCAGGTGGCAGGTGAGACTTTCTACTCAATAATAATGGCCAACCGAAAAAAAAAAAGAAGAAAAAGGTACTTTTAAATTCTTAGTAAGTGTGAGTCAAACTGATCTTGTCGACTTTTAGATATGTCAGTAGCAACAGGGCTTACGTTTTCCTTTATGAAGACTTTGCTTTATGTCATTATGAAGATCGTTTGGTTTAATTGGTGGAGATTTTTAGACTACCGAGATCATTGTGGGTTGATAAGTACCTGATAGTGTGTGATGTGGGTGTGTAGTCCTTCAGAATATTTAAGCCTGCATTTAAAAAAAAAAAAAAAAAAAATTGTTCACTTTTCTTTAGTTATTTGCTAATTAATTGTTGATACATATATCATGGCATCCTTAATCAGATTCACTTCAGTTTTGATGTTACATCAGTCAGACAGTCTCATTATTATTTTTAAAATAATTTTTCAGGATTTGAAGTGTGGGGATGGTTACGGTAGAGGCGTCCCTAAATAGGATCATGCCTTAATTATTGTTGGATGGGAATCTGTGGGGAATAACGAGAATCTATGGAAAATTTATTTATATACAGATTCTCATCCAACAGTGAATAGACAGAGCCTACGTACGGCGCCCCTACTGTAGACGCCCCTTGAAGTGTTACTCAAGTCAACACATTTATATGGATGTGTTTTCTTGGTGTTTTAATTAATTCGCGAAGCAGTTGATTCCGAGGTAAATAAATTACGTTACAGTGCAAATTTTATAATAAATACAACTGTCACTCAAACACAATGATGTTTAGTCGTCAAAAATTAAATTTCTGTCAGCGTAGCATTTGTCTAGATTTTGTAAATTTCTCTCTTTTTATCTAGATTTTGTTTTATTTGCTCCATTATTGCTGCTTGTTACTTTCCTTTCTAGTGGATGTATTGCTTTCGGTTCAGGATAGATAGGCGTAAAAAAATAATAATAAAAAAAGGAAGAAGAAGAGTGGATATGAGCTAGCAAATCACGTTCAATTAGACAAATATTAAACACCTTGAACAAACACTTCTTATCTAATTTGAATCATTATGTAATAAGTTTAGCATCCGTTAACGTTGAGTTCCCTATATAGCAATGTAACTACTAGGTTCCTGAAATAGAAGCTTGTAAGATCAATTAGCATAACTTCCTTTTGCATGATATCAGATTGGATTAATCATGCAAGTAGTATACTATATGTGCTGTCAATGATGAGATCGAAAATTCAGCACCTAGAGAGTTGTAATTATCGCGTATAATTAGAATAAGAGTCGTGCTTTGGTCAGACACTTATAGTATCTAGAGTTTAGTCTATAATATTAGAACAGCCATGATAAATACAAGTATTTTTTATACTCTTTAAGTATTCGGCAAACTGACTTTCAAAGTCGCGACTCATTAGTCACTACACATGCATGCAGTTACCTACCAACCTGCTATTGCATTAATCAGGCGGTCGACATTTTGATCTCTATCTGGGCTTATTAGTATATATATAGTTCAATTCCATGGTTATTTAAAATAAATAAATAAATTTATAGTGCTTTGAACTTAAACGCCAAAGTACGACTACATCAGGGCTAGCAGGTAAATACAAGCTCTCATAATTGGATCAATGGTCCATCCCAGCTAGAGGCGGATTAGCTTGTTTGGACTGATGTTTGTTAAAGTAACATTTTTTTTTTAGGTACTTCTTTGTAGAATGCATATATACGGGTTCTATGTATCATTATATCAAACATTCAAACCCGAGAGTATACAAATGTGACTGACTGTGGAAATTTTATCCAAAGAGTATACTAATTTTTTTTTCAATTGTATTTTATCCGGATATTAGAAAGACTCTTTCTGGCCTTAATTAATGATACGATTCAACAAGCTGCTCTAGAAGGGATTCAGACCTGGGTAAGAGAATTTGGGCCAATACTATTTTTTATGACTATTTTTCAGAATGATTTTTTAAAGATCTATCGCAAAATCTATGACCAATAGTCATAACAACTATAATTATTTGTGATTAATGACAATCGTTTAATAGTCAACTCCCAAAAAATAGTCCTGAAAATGTCAGTTCGGCTGAAAAAAACTGAGATTCATTCATTAGTTGCTCTAGGACTATGGAAGGACATTAAGAGGACTAATTTGGGCCAAAATATGAAAGGACATTAAGAGGACTAATTGGGCCAAAATAACTTTTTAATGCGTTCTTTTAAAGAGGAAGTTTTGATTTATGGTCAAGAGTTTCTTGAACATTGAAAAAAATCTTAACATAGATTAAGACGTCTTTGACACTCTTAAAAGTATTATTTTTCAAAATAATGCACAAAAAAAGTATAGGTTAAGTAGACAGTTACCACTACTTTAAACTAAATAATTAAACTTAATACCATCATTAAATTATACCATTTTGGAGGGAGAAATACTATTCTATCCCATCAGACCAAATGGTCCAAACCTGATTGAAATCCAATATTCTTAGATCTTGCGCGTATTTTCTCACACTTTCTCGAGCAAGAAAATCCTCCAAATATGTAATTGGCACAAATAGGAGCAGCTTCTCTACTCTCTAATTAGAGATAGCCGGTCTCCAATCGGAGCTTCTCCCGCACGATTTCTAATCCAAGCTTCTCCTATACTGAACTCAAATTGGAGCTTCTCTATATCTAATCATAGCTTCTTTCTCAGTGCTTGTGAACGAGATCGATTTTGCTACCAATCTTGAGGTATGCTAATGGTTTTTTTTTTTTTTATTTTTAGTTTTTGTAAATCTAAATTTATAGTTTGGCATTTAAAATGAAAAAAAAATATATTGTTTCTATCTGAGAAGGAAAAATAAACCTCCTCTAGATTTCGTTTCAATATATTTGCACAGCCACTCTTTTGGAGCTACTTTTCTCCCTGATTGAAAAAATTCACACATTTTTGAAAATTCGAAATTAGCATAAGCATCAATTATGGTGTATCCTTAGCATCCTCGTAAGGTATTTATTGAAATGCCTACCTGAAATTTCTACTTGTGGAGGATTTGAAGGTAGATTATAAGATTGAGGCTAACGACATTTATACTGCTACTGCTAAGAAGAATGGTAATAACATATATATATATGTGTGTGTGTGCATTTTTCTTATCTGGGCAATTTTGATTTGGTTTGGTTTATTTGGTTTGTTAAACTGATTTGGGATTATGGAACTTTTTTGCTCTTCTTTCCATTGGATTAGAAAAATTATGTTGAATGTTAGACCCATTTAGTCGAACCCACCACTTTGCCTCACATATAGGACTTGAGTCTTGATAAGACTCACATGTGGTACCCACCTCTTCCTTTTGCGTAACTGTTCAAATACAATATTAGGGGTTAAGGGCGGTGAGTAAACATCATTTTTTTAATAAAAAAATAGAGTTTAACTAATGACACACCATATAAAACAGAGTAGAATAAGCTTAGTTATGTGCATCATATTGTGCCAACACATATACATATAGACGAGCAAATTGGAAGCAAGATGATGAGCAGTTAGTGAACAACAGCCTTAAATCGCAATGAAGCATATAATAAACTTCTCTTTTTTCTTTCTTGTATGTTGGTTTATTTGGTTTGTTTATCTTGCTAAGCATATGTTACAAAGATTATGACTTTATTATTAGTACATATAAAATTGTGCAAACCTCTAGATTTAATTAGCACTTATGCTTTCAATAGTGCAGTAGTAGGACTTATTGCCTAGTTTAACATGCTGTAAATTATATATATATATTTTTTTTGTTTACGGCTGTTTTGACTTACCCTGGCAACTGAGTGCACTTACTAGATTATTAGTCATTGTTTTTTGTTTTTTTTCCTGTAAATTTTGATGGTTGCACTAGGAATGTGGCTGGTAACGATGTTGAAGCTTTTGTGAATTCGGTTCCTTGTGCAGAATTTTCAGTGAATGATGTTGCATCAAATCACACACAGATTCTACGAACAGAACTTATTCAACTTGCTTCGAAATCTTTCCTACAGTATCAAGCAGCTAGGTAGCATAAGTTGCTACAATCAAGATAAAGACATGCATATTAGTTCGCATTGTACCATAAATCTAACATGGTTTACATTTGTAGTACATTTTAATTCGCGATATTTATGAATAAGTGCATTTATTGTATCTTTTGGATAGTTGGCTCAACGGTAGGTAGAAGCTATATTATTTGCTTAGGCTTTGTAGTGCAAACAAAATGAGTTGTGTTTTATATAGAGGAAAATATTAGAGAATGCATAGGGTTTAACAGGAGTTTCGCAAAATGCGCCGGTTCTAGAAAAAGAAACTTAAGAGAATTCTTAATTGTAGACAAGTTGTGGCTTATAAGTAACGTCATGGTTTACTAGAACTTTAGGGTCTTCAGTGAACTCAGGTTTATCAGTAAACCCCTAACCATTGATTCAGGGTTTACTGGTAAACTAGTAATAATAAAGAAAATAAGATTAACACTTAAAACCCTCATTCACAGGTTATGGCTTATAAGGAAACTCATGGTTCACGAGTAAAACCTTGTCCCAAGTAATCCTTTTTATCTACTAGTAAACCCTTGTCCAGATTTTCAGGCTTACAAGTAAATGTGATCTCACGGATAGTAAATCCTTGTCCACAAGTTGGCTTACAACTAAACTGTAAGCTCATGATTTAATAGTAAACTCTTGTCTACACTTTCATGCTTACAAGAAAACTCATAGTATACTAATAAATCCTTCTCTACCGGTTGTGGCTTACAAGTAAATTTCACAGCTTCAAGTTTACAAGTAAACCATTGTGCAGAGGTTGTGGTTTACTAGAAAACTCATAAGTTTACTAGTTAGTAAACCATTGTTCGCAAGTTGTGATTTACAAGTAAACTGAAACTCAAGGTTTACTAGTAAATTATTTTCCACAGCTTTCATATATTGTGGCTTACTAGTAAACTATTGTCCACAATCTAAAACTATGGTTTACTAGTAAATTCCGACGTTATAGTTTGGAGGTTTACCTGTATAACCCTAAATCACATATTTTGGTTTACCAGTAGACTATTAATCACAGGTTGTGGTTTAATTACAAATAAACCTTTATCTTCAAGATATAGTTTTTTAAAAATCTTGAGAGTTTACTCGTAAACTCACAACCTGAAATTATGGTTTACTAGTAAACTCATGCATTACGGTTTAAATGTTTACCTATAAACCTCAATCACAAATTTTAGTTTATTATTAAACTACAACCTAACAATTATGGTTTACTAGTAAACCACAATCTAAAATTATGGTTTACTAGTAAACTTTCAAACTTGAAAGTTTACTAGTAAACTCATGTATTATGGTTTAGAGGTTAACCCATAAACTCTCAATCACAAGTTTTGGTTTACAAGTAAATCATATAGAAAGATTTTATTTCCTATAAAATTTGACAGTTTGCTAGTAAACTCGCAACCTGAAATTTTGATTTACTAGCAAACTCAAACATAAATATATGGTTAACTAGAAAACTTGAAGTTTACTAGTAAATCCGTAGTCTAAAATTATGGTCTACTAGTAAACTCAAGCATTATAGTTTAGAGGTTTACCCATAAACCCTCAATCACAAGTTTTGGTTTACTAGTAAACCATAATACGTAGAAAAATCTAGTTTCTTTGAAAACTTGAGAGTTTACTAGGAAACCCACAACCTGAAATTTTGCTTTACTAGTAAACTCACACATAACGACATAGTTACCTAGAAAACTTGAAGGTTTACTAGTAAACTCACAGTCTAAAATTATAGTTTACTAGTAACCTTATGCAATTAGAGGTTTACCCATAAACTCTCAATCACAAGTTTTAGTTTTTTAGTAATCCATAACCTAATAATTATGGTTTATTAGTAAACCATATAGAAAGATCTGGTTTCCTAGAAGACTTGAGAGTTTACTAGTAAACCTACAACTTGAGATCTTAGTTTGCTAGTAAACTCACACATAATGAATAGTTACCTAGAAAACTTGAAAGTTCACTAGTAAACTCGCAGTCTAAAATTATGGTTTACTACTAAACTCATGTATTATAGTTTAGATGTTTACCTACAAACCCTCGATCATAGATTTTGGTTTACCAATAAATTTTTACCGTGTTATAGTTTACAAGAAAACTTTTATTCTCAAGATCTAGATTCCTAGAAAACTTGCGAGTTTATTATTAGACCCACAAACTGATAATTATGATTTATTAGTAAACTCACGTAAAGATCTAGTTTTCTAAAAATTCGGGAGCTTACTAGTAAACTCACAATCTAAAATTATGGTTTACTGGTAAACTCACACATAAAGATCTGGTCACCTAGAAAAATTTGACGGTTTACTATTAAACCCACACTCTGAAATTATGGTTTATTACTAAACTCAAACATTATGTGTTAGGAGTTTATTCGTAAACCTTCAATCACAGGTTTTGGTTTACCAATAAACTTTTAACCATGGGTTGTGGTTTATAAGTATAAAAAAAAAAGAAAGAAAAAAAAAACCTGAAACACTATGATTTACTAATAAACTCATACATAAAGATCTGGTTTTGTTTTTCTAAGACACTGGAAAGTATTGGTTAAGTAGTTAGCCACTAGTCCACTGAATACCTCAAGTTTAATATTTCAGTATAGTAAAAAATGATGCCATAATAAGATCTTGAACCAAACATTAGAAAGTAGAACCCAATTGCATACTTCATTAATATGCCTTCATTGTATATCTAAGAAAGGATCCAAATATAGTATAGCTAGGAAAAAAAAATTGTCCAATTGAATATGTATCCATCTAGGTATATGATGTGTAAGATTCTAAATCTAATTAGATTGGGAAAAAAATAGTAGAATCTTAGGATGCTTCTATTTTTCTTGCTTATCTACTGAACCTTTACTTTTATTATCAGTTGTATGAGTTCGAACTATGGTAATATACTCTGTAACAATGAAAAGTAGAATTCTATGATGACTTAGAAAACATAATTCTATATCAATTATACACACATGAAATATTTAACAAAGAAGTCTGTTAAGTGAAAAAAGCTAAAGCAAATTGTAGACATATCATCAGTTGAAAAAGAAAAGGAAAAGAAAAAAAAAAACCAAAGCAACAACAAAGACAAATTTTACTATATGTAAATAGGTAGAATTCTTTGAATTTAATAGACTGAAGTGGGGTGTCCGAATATGTATAAGCAAATCTTCATGTACTTATATGGTCTCTGCCTAACTATATAAGTATATGAAGTTATGAAAGTCAATCTTCAAATATGACTCATGGTTTAAATTTTACACAAATCAAAATTGAATCCTGAGTTTGGTCTAATATTGTCTCAATACCTGCAACCAGCTCTCAATGGCTATATACATGAGAATCAAGTTTACTAGATAAGTCAGAATGAAGCTACATTCTAAGAGTGAATATAAAAACTAATCAACATAGTTTACTGAGAAGCTTATCCATGTCACAATAAGGAACTAACCTCGAGTGTAAATCCAAAGAAAAAAATCAATGAGGTTGGTAGCTTCTGAATCTCCAATTAGTTATGATTTTTTTTTTTAAGGTCAATATCAGATGAGAGGCCAACATCTCAATGTGCTGCAATCTTTACCAAGGTTGCAACCAGGTAATTAGAGACAATATGAAAGCTATCAACAATGAAGACTGTTAACTTTGTTAATTAAAATGAACATTTAATTCATGTGACAATAAGTCCTGGTGTCCATTAAAATCCATTTATATATTAGATTAGTTAACCATTATGACGAACCAAATAAGTAAGAACAGAAACCACACATGGTAATTTTAGCTCATCATCTTAATTTTCTTATACATTCAAGCTACAGATAATCGAAAGTCCAGAAAAGAAAAAAGACAATTATTAAATAATTGGAGTGCATTCCAAAACAATGGTCCATTGGATTCTAATAATCAAAACCAAAGACACCAATAAACATGGTTTTATAAAGGTATAAGTACAACTATTCATTTCATTAGTGAAATTTGAAAACAAATAATTTATAAAATTAGAAACAAAATGCTATAACCTACACTTAGAAAATTCAACCAAAATTAGTCAACAGTTATTAGATCTCCTAAAATCTCAAAGCCATAAAAATATGGACGAAAAAGAGAGAAGTACCAAGCTTACTACTGCATGAGAATCAAATCATTACTGCTGCTTGAAAATGGAGGTCACAACCGCCGTTGAGAATCGAGATCCCAACAAGGCTAGAAGTAAAATCCTCATCACCGCCTAGAATTGAAGTCCTTGCTGCCTAGTATTCGAGTTCGCCGCCGTCAAAAATCAAAGTCCCCGTCGCTACTGGAATCCAAGTCCTCGCCAGTGCCTAGAACTGTTCCAAGACGAAGAAAGAGAAGATAGAGCACATCTTAAGAACGATTAGAGAACCCTTTGAGAGATCGAGATGAGAGCCTCATTCGAGTAGATGGGCAAAAGGGTCATTTCGTTCCCAAAAAGTGGTGGAAACTATAAGCAGTGTTACGTTTAATTAAATGGCGCAAAAAAGTTGGGTTATATTTAATTTTTTTTCAAAATTGTTTTGGCCCAAGTTAGTCCTACCCATGTCCTTTTCTCCTCTAGGACTTGCAATCAGATATGGAAGTCTACGGACCCATAATGGAAAACTCAATAACTAGAACCAATTTGTTTAAGCCCGATTAGATGTCTGCTCCCCAAACACGTCATTGTTAAGAGTGAAAATTAAACCATGTATGACGTTTTTAGAAAAGAATTAGAAATATACAATGAGCTCAGTTTTTTCAAGATCCGATGCCATATTTTTTAGAATCATACCACTTTTTAAAAAGCTTTTAGAAAAATATTATTTCTAAAATGGTAACTAGTAATCGAGCATTGGTAACTAGTGATTAAAGGTATTTATAACTAATATATAATTAATAACTAGTAACTGCTAACTAGTTTTCAGACATTAGTAACTGGTAATCATTTTAAAAATAATATTTTTCTAAAAAAAATTTGAAAGTGGTATTTTTCTAAAAAAAGGTGCAAAAATTAGAAAAAACTTGACCTACTTTATTTTTGTAGGTAGAAGTATTAGAAATACAGGTGTACATGGGAGTGACCCAATATGATTCCAAACTTATTTTCTTCATGAAAATAGACGGATCTAAGAATTTTAAGGCTTGAATGACATATTTAGGACCACTTTTCAGGATGAGTTTTATAGGACTATCAATTGTTTGTGATTTGTAGTCATTCATGATTATTGTTCATAAATTTTGTAACAATCCTAAAGAGGTCATTCGATTATTAGAATATATATATATATATATATATATTCATTTTTGGCCTAAATTACTCTTACCCATGACCGAATAGTTTCTTAACAGTTTCGTAAAATTAATATATGTATTTATGTGTATATTTTACAACTGCTATCTACGAAAGAATCACATTTTCCTTGGGTAAAATGCAACTAGTATTATTAGTATATATACGACCATATGAGTAATACTGTGAGACATCTTATTGTTTAGCACTATATACTAATAAAAGTATGATACTGATTACAAAAATACATATGGAACTCACGTACATATTACTTTGTGGTGCTTAGCTACATATCTCTAAATGTCTTTTAATATTTTTTTTTCTAGTATGCTTGACTTATTTGTGGGGATGACTTTGCAAGGATATTCATTGTTAAAATAAAATTAAGGAAAATTAGTCATTTTGCCTCCTGATATTTGCCATCTGTATGAATTTGCCCCCTCACTTTTGACTTTGTATCCAAGTACCCTCTACATGGAAAATTTGTTATTCTTTTGCCCCCTCACATTTGACTTAATATTCAAGTACCTCCTACAATGGCAAAGTTGTTCTTCCTTTGTCCTCTCACTATTGGCTTAGTATTCAAATGCATCCTAAAATGGTTGTTATTCTTTTACCTTCTCGACTTTAACACCATTAGAAAATTGTTAATAGACAATACTAAATAATTATTTTACTTTTTAAATAGCTAATAAATATATTTTACTATTTTTTTATATTAGACATTTCCAAAGAGCTAGTTTTTATGGTTAAATAAATAAAATAAACGAAAAGAAGTAAAAAAAATTAATTTTTTTAACGGTTATATATATGTAAAACAAAAAATAGACAAAATAGAGCCATTTTTGCATTAATTCATTTGTGTCAAAATATTTTTAGAAGTTATATAAAAAACAAAACTGCATATTTTCATATCCGAAAGACTTTTTAGAAAATGAAATGACTATTGAGAAATTTAGGTGAATGACCAAGATTTTAAATTTGATTAAGTAGATGTCCACTTTTAAAATTTTATAGCTAAATGTCCAGGTATATATATTTTTACACTTGGTACATACACATATGTACCAATTTTAGTTACTGTACTGAAATGCATTTAGTATATCATTTTTTATACTTGGTATATAAAATTTTACACTTGGTATATAAGCATATATACCGGACATTTTGCTATAACATTTGACAAAGGGACATTTACTGAAATTGGACCCAAAATTTGGTCATATTTCTATAAGCCCCCATGACTATTTGTCCTCTTATTTTTCATAAAAATAGTCATTTCATTTTTGTCATTCATGAAATTCATGAAATGAAATAAGAGAGCAAATTCATCAAAAGACTATTTGCCTTCTTATTTCCTATATTCATGAAATGAAATGGCTAAAATGAAATGACTATTTTTCATGAAAAATAAGAGGGCAAATTCATGAAAATATGAAAAATAAGATGGCAAATAGTTATTTCATTTTCTAGAAAGTCTTTCTAATATGAAAATATGTAATTTTTTTTACATAATTTCTAAAAATATTTTGGCACTAATGAATTCATGCAAAAATTGCTCTATTTTGTCTATTTTTTGTTTTACGTATACATATAACCATTAATAAAATTATTTTCCTTTTATCTCTTTTCGTTTATTTTATTTATTTAATCATAAAAACTAGCTCTTTGGAAGTGTCAAATATAAAAAAATAGTAAAAGATATTTATTAGTTATTTAAAAAATAAAATGATTATTTGACTATTTTCTATTAATAATTTTCTAGCGGTATTAGAGTTGAGGGGTAAAAGAATAACAACTTTACCATTTTAGAAGACATTTGAATACTAAGTTAAAAGTAAGGGGACAAAATAAGAATAACTTTACTATTATATAGTGCACTTGAATATTAAGTCAAAAGTGAGAGGGCAAAAGAAGAACAAATTTGTCATCTAGAGGCACTTGAATATAAAGTCAAAAATAAATGGATAAATTTATACCGATAGTAAATGTCAGAGACAAAATGACTAATTTTCCTAAAATTAATGTTTATTATGCTTGACTTATTTGTGGGGATGACTTTGCAGAGGATCTTCATTGTTAAAAGAAAATTAATGTTTACATAATAAGCAAGTGACAAACATGCAATGTGTTTACTATTATCAAAGTAATTGGTAAATTAATTAATTTAGTTAAACGTATCTAGTATTTCACCAATTAAAAACATAATAACGCCAGCATACTGTTGAAATGATTGTAATGTGCTAAGCTTCCGTGACAACGCCTATCCTTTCGTCAATATGTTCCACCTTACACAAAAAGTAACCCACTTTTTTCCTTTGCACGTGAATCGCTTGAAATTTCCCATCAACTCCCTATCAGTTTCTGCGCATCACCGACATTGTCATAATTTCATGGGGCTCATGGAACATTTTTTTTTTAATTTAATTGACGTACGCACATGTATATTTATATTCTACATCTGAGTTTTTTTTTTTTTCCTTTTTTTCAACTTCATGATTATTAATTTAATTGACGTACGCACATGTATATTAAATTCTACATCTGAGTTTTTTTTTTTTTTTTCAACTTCATTTAAGCATGCTATACCATTTCTTTTCCCTTTTTCCGAAATATCTTTTTTCACTGACTGATCAACCTTGGAAAGCAAAACCTCAGAATCGGACAAACCCACGATTGAGACGGAAAAGGCATAGCAACCCGTGAATAATTGCACAACATATGTAAGTTGCAACAACATATATAAAAGATAAGAGAACCCAACAAAATTTCCAATCATCTTAATCTCCCATTTGGCATTATACCGTTTAAAACATCTCCACTCTACCTTTTCCGTATTTGGTCCCCTCCATACTTCAAAAACTAATTTTAAAATAAAAATTATTTCCCCAAATCTTTTTCCAAAAAGTAATATGTATCTTTTTCATAAAAGTAAGGATTCGAATATCAAACTCCAGCGAGGACATGTGCCCTCACTTAATTTTTTACGTCTTTTGTTTGTCCCATAATTTCTTTTACTTTCTAATATACCCCTATTTTGCCTCCATTCAGTTTTTTCATATACATTTATTTGTTTTTGTTGCCATTATGTCCCCATGATCATTTATATTTATTTTCTATCTTTTTCATTTTATTTCTTGGACAAAAGACCCTACTAACCCTCCACTTTTGTTGAGAGTTAGTTTTTACCCCTTAACTTTTGAAAATTGTCCCAAACACCCCAAAAATTACGAAAGTCGTGTTAATTTGCCCCAACTAAAAATAACTTAAGAAATTTTAAGGGCAAAAATGTAATTAGCTGTTGTCAGCTTCTTTCAACCAATTTTAAACCATATTTTTGACTTGAAGAAGAAAAATTCACAAATCTACAACTATAATATTTCAATTGAAATCTGTCTGACCATATATAATCTACTAAAATCATAGAGGAAAAATAAATAAAATTTTGAAATTTTACAAATGATCAAAAAAACAAGGATTGACGATCATTGAGCCACACCCAAAGGGGAAAAAAAAGAAAAGAAAAGAAAAAAGATATTCCATATATGCTTTATAAACCCAAGAAAATCTCCACAGGCATTAGTAGAATTTCGATTCCTACCCCAAAATTGGGAAGAAGAAAGATTGACACTATTTAAGCAAAACAGTGTTTTTTTTTTTTTTGAAAGGGCAAAACAGTGTTAAAAGATGAAGAAAAAAATTTGAAAACCTCAACACGGTGTCTAAAATTTAGGGATTGGCATGGAATTAGGGTTGAAAAAAGTTAATATAGTATAATTACATATTGTAACCTTACAATTTTTAACGCCTATCTCTAGGTTGGGCAAACTAACGCAACTTTTGTAATTTTTGAGTATCTGAGATAAATTTCAAAAGTCATGGTGTAAATGCTTACTCTCAACAAAAGTGATGGGCTATAATGTCTCTTATCCTTATTTCTTTATACTTTAATCTCGTTAATTTTTGTCAAAAATTTATTTACTATGCAGATTTATTGCCTTTAATAGTTATTTGTAGATAAATTTTATTTCCTTGTTTGAGAGAGTAGTTCTGATTTTGTAATTGTGTTATTCCGCTAGATAAATCTAGATTTATTTCTATATGCCCCCTATGACCATTTATAGTTACTTTTTTTTTCTTTTCATTTTATTTCTCTATACTTTTATTCTCATTAGTTTTTGTCCAAAATTTATTTACTATGCAAGATTTATTGCCTTTAATAATTAATTATATATAAATTTGTTTCCTTTTTGAGAGGTTAGTTTTGATTTAGAATTGTATTTAATTTGCCTTTTTTTTTCAAAAGAATGAATCTACATTTCTTTATTTGTTAAGTTTTGACTAATTACTTTTTATAAGATTATTGAATCTCGTATATATTGGCATATCTTTTTGACAAGTCATAGAGGTATATTCTTTCTAAACAAAATCAATCCTAAAGGGGAAAAAAAAAAGATTTCAGTATAGTGCAAAATTAAGCTGGGTAGAATTTGATTTTTTAAATACTCTTACAAATTCCAGTCTAAAAACCCTAATTTCATTCTCTCAATAAATTTATGCGGCACTGAAATAAAATCCTAGATCTTTTACAATATGTAGTCACCAACTCGAAAAAACAAAAAACTCCCTTTCATAAACCACATTATGGCTATATAGGTAGTATAAGTGAAGCTTTGCTCTTAGTTTTAGTAGACATTATTAATATAGAGAGATATGGCTAAGCTTTGGTGTTGTTGGTGGCCACTAACGCCTCTACTATTTCAACTACTGATCAACTCGGCCATCTCTAGGCTTGAGCAAGCAACAACACCGCCATTACCCATTCTACCCCTGCCTTCATTTTCCCAACTCAAATGGCAACAAAGGGAGCTCATAATGTTCCTCCACTTCGGCGTCAACACGTTCACCGGATCCGAATGGGGAACCGGGCACGAAGACCCGGCCATATTCGACCCGGTCGGGCTCGACGCCAACCAGTGGGTGGACACGGCGGTGGAGGCTGGAGTCTCACTGGTGATCCTTACCGCAAAACACCATGATGGCTTCTGCTTGTGGCCTTCAAACTACACTGACCACTCTGTCGTACGGAGCCCTTGGAGAAATGGCCGTGGCGATGTCGTTCAAGAGCTCGTCGATGCCGCTAAGACACGTGGCGTCGATGTGGGGCTGTACCTTTCGCCGTGGGACCGGCACGACCGACGCTACGGTCGTGATTTGGTTTACAATGAGTACTACTTGGCTCAACTACAAGAGCTACTCAAAAAGTAAGGACATCTAGCTCTATCTTGGTCTATTATTATTATTATTATTGTTGGTATTGAGGTAATTTTGATTATTATTTACTTGGTGTCACATTTTTTTTTTTTTTTGGATGTTAATGGTAGATATGGGAGTGTTAGAGAAATTTGGTTCGATGGAGCAAAGGGTGCAAATGCGACAAACATGACGTATTATTTCACGGAATGGTTTTCTATGGTGAAGGAGTTACAAAGCTCCATAAATATATTTTCGGATGCGGGTCCGGACATTAGGTGGGTCGGAGATGAGAACGGGTCCGCTGGAAGCACTTGCTGGTCAACCATTAACCGGAGCAAATTAGCCATTGGAAAAGCAGGCATTGAGGAGTAAGCATATACATATTACATGTATATATTTCACTACTATAAACCAATCAACCATACTTGAATACTTCTTTGCCTTTTTTTTTAATGTTTGCCCTTGAATTATTTAATGTGTCTAAATCTACCCTAAATTATTAAAAATTCTAATTTTGCCACATGAATCATTAAAATTAAGGGTTTTTACACCGAGTCTACTAATGCTCGATAAAAGAGACTAATTCATGAATGTTATCAAAATAAACCATAAAGTACAAAAACTTTGATGTGACATTATGCACTGAATGTTGCAAACAGAAAATCTCATGCTTTTCAAATGAGAAAAGTGAAATTTTTGTGGTTTACCAGATACTATTATAGCTTCCTTTTTTTTTTTTGGGACTGTATTAGCTAGCTGTATAGCATTTTACGATGAAAGAACCAACAATATTTGTTTTCAACGTGAAATGCTAGAACATGGCGTTCATTTTCAACATCCTAAACCTAAATAATTGTCCCCCATAATGCAGTTATCTCAGCACTGGTGATCCAAAAGGGAGAGACTGGTTGCCGCCGGAGTGCGACGTTTCGATTCGTCCCGGATGGTTTTGGCATAAATCGGAATCACCAAAGAAGCTAAGCAAGTTACTAGAGATTTACTATAACTCAGTAGGGAGAAATTGTTTGTTACTACTCAATGTGCCCCCTAATACAACGGGGCTTATATCCGAAGAAGATGTGAAAAGACTTAAAGAATTTAGAAGTGCAATTGACACAATATTCTCTACTAATTTGGCTGAGAGTTGTTTATTAGTCAAGGCTAGTAGCAAGAGAGGGGGCAAAGAAGGTGGCTTTGGACCAGAAAATGTCCTTGATAATGACCATTTATGGACCTATTGGGCCCCGAGGGATGATTACAAAGGGGACCATTGGATTGAGTTCACATCAGGTACGGATGAAGGGTTGAGATTCAATGTTATTAGGATACAAGAAGCAATTGGGCTCGGTCAGAGGATCAAACGACACGAGATTTACGTGGATGGGATAAGAGTGGCGAATGGAACGACAGTGGGGTACAAGAGACTACATAGGCTTGAAGGAGGAGTGGTCCATGGCCGAGTTGTGAGGATTAGAATCATAGAATCAAGAGGAGTGCCTCTGATCTCTTCCGTTGGTCTACATTTTGATCCTTATTGGCACCCTTAATTAGGTCGCTTTTTTCTTTCTAAAATAATAAAATATATAGGAAATGTAGATTGTAGCCCATTTGTATAAGAGAAACTAAAATCATTTAATCATGCATTTTTCATTTCCCATGTGTAGTAATAATGAAAAAGATCATATTTTAGCAAAATATGATTTGGGAATTTTATTTGTCCTTTTTTTTTTCCTCCCTTCTTATGAGAAACTCGTTGTAAAATGCAGACTATATCATGGTGTGTGTTTTCCTCTTTAATATTTATTGACGGATGTTTTGTCAACGAAAATAACAACAAAATTTATAGGTGAAATCCGGTCAAAGTGTAGGCAACAATTGCTTAAAAAATAAAAGAGATAACGAATTTTATAGTGGTTCAGCCATATGTGAACTGTGAGAGAGAGTATTTTTTCTTGTGGAAAAATATGACTGAGGACTCCTATTTATAGGAGAGTCCTAGTCATCTACAACTGTATGTACCACCTCACCCCTTAAGTGACATAATTATCTAAAATTAACTAGATAAATATATATATTATCTAATTATCTAAATTTGAATTAATTATCCGAATTTGAATTAATTATCTTAATTTAAATAATATTTATTTTGATGTTAGTTGAGCTACCCATATCCAAAGAATCAATTGAGGTCGTATGCTTTTTCTTCAGAGTATCAACATTTTGAATATTCCCATTACTAGTTGTCTTCATCAGTGAACAAATAAAAATGAGCTTGCAAGTTGTTAGCTGAAAAAAATGAGCTTGCAAGTTGTTAGCTGAAAAAAATGAGCTCACAAATTGTAATTTGACTAGAGAAAATGAGCTTGCAAATCGTCACCTGACGGGAATAAGTGAGCTTGCAAAATTTGAGCAGAATGAAGTGGATGAACTCACAAAATGTAAATAAAAATAAAATGAGTTCACACATTATAAACCAAAATGAGTACAAATCATAAGCGAAACTTCTCAAACAACATGTACTCAATACTTGCTTGCAGTTTCGACTAATTCTTTGCACACAACAATGTTGATCTTTGCTTATCTCATTATTATAATTGTTATTATTATTTATTGGAGCTTATCTCATTGTAATATAGGAGATTTCCAATCGAAAGAGTGACCCCACGGCCCACACTCCTGAATGTTAGCCTAATATATTAATGCTTTCAATATCTCTTTCCCATTTTGTACATGACCTTTAATTAAATCTTGTCATTTTGATTCGCTTTGTCGCGACTTGTTTATATGAGCTTCAAATAGCTGGCCTTTTATGCTTTGCCTGCCCACGTGGTTGAGCGGTGGCTTTTAGGAGAAATGGCACAAATGGTCCCTAAACTATCCAAGTTATTATAATTTAGTCCTCAAAGTTTTAACTGTGATAACTGATAAGTAAAACCCTTGAATTTTCCGAGTTGAAGCAATTTGATCATTGAATGTTTAAATTACAATATGTAGTTAAATTTCTGTCAAAAAACAGTTGTAATGAGCACATTGTAATATCTGAAGTATATTTAAGGAAAAATACACTGAACAAAAGAATTTAGAGAGAAGGATTATATATTATGTACATCTTTTAGAGTTCTTGGAAATGCAAATTTAGAAAAAAAAAAAATTTATTGCTTACTTTTTTGCTTAAAATTTCCAAATTACCTTTTAAACATAGTTTTATATGCTACTATGTACTCCTTACATATGTTTTTTGTCAAAAATTCAATAATAAATTGCAATTTAAACAGTTCAGGGACCAAAATAATTTAAATCGAAAAGTTCATTAATTACTATAATTATAATTTTGAGGACCAAATTGTCACAAATTAGATAATTTAGAGACCATTTGTGCCATTAACCCATTTTTAATCACATATGTTGATAAAAATAAATAAATAAATAACAAGCACACCTCCCTTCAAATTGGAGCTATAATTAAAAAAATAATAATAAATGTTATCTACGTGTATATAATTTATGCAATCTTCAAAATGAATGTGACAAGCCATTACTCAATCTGCTGTCAGAAATTGTGCTAACTACGAGCTGGATTTATTTGTTCAACTGATTGTGCTGCATTTTCAGGATGAAAATATATTCAATAAGGATGCACGATAAAAGGATTGGTTTTTAATAATGAATATTAGTAATCTCTTATTCTTTTCTCTACTTAAACGAGACTTGACAACTTCCCTTATTTGCTTTCAACAAATAAAAACTTAAATTAATAATCAGAAAAAAGGTTCTAATTGACTAGGATGTTTTTAGGTTTGGCTTCGGTAGTGAACTTACCCGGTCAAAAGAGAGCAACTGAACACTTTACAACAGTTAATAGAATCATTATACCATATTTACAACAATTTATATGACTGTAATAATATTTAACATCACACACTAATAAAAATATAAAACTCATTTTAAATTTATATATAAATATCTGTTTTTCTGTTATACATATTTGGGTTGTTAAAATAAAACTTATAGATGATATAGTTATTGTTTAGAATGTTTAGAATATTGTTGGAATAAGAAAAAGAGAAGATCTTCTTGGAAAAAAAAAAGAACGACAATAAAGTTGACAAGAATATTGCCAAATCAAGTTCATATCACTTTGATATCTTCAAAAGACACGGGACGCTTTCAGGGAGAGCTACGTTTATTTATTTATTTATTTTGTTGAAAATAAGTTAGAATCTCATTTTTGTGTCATCACGAGTCATAATGGGGCTTTGTTATAACTATGTACGGTAGTCTATCAACCTGTTTTATGACTACTTTCTGTTATCTTTTATTGTGATTATCACAATTCTCCATGCCTCCCCCATCAAATTAAGCCATGTGCCTGTGATAATAAAATAAAAAACTGAAAGGGGAATTTAAATAAAATAAAATAAAATAAAAAAGTGACTATTTATAATTGCTCTATTTTTTTTTTTGGGGGGGTTAAGTTCTATAATTGCTTTTCGATATTCTATGGATGTCTCGTTAGGTTAGGTTTGTTGGCAAAACAATGGTGTAGCGTGTACGCCTGTAATGTATTTGTCACAACGTTGGTTGTATAACAAATTTCATCGTATTAATTTGCAAAAGAAATTCCATTTGAGAGTAAACGCCATGTCGTTGCTCAAATAGAAGTGGTTTTCTTCTTTTTCTTTTTTGTTTGGACTTTCGTAATGAATGTGTCAACATGTTGTTGTCGAAGATTGTCTTTAAAAAACATCAAAAGATAAATGAGAAATGTGAGAGAAAGTATAAAAAGCAAAGCTAATATTCTTGAGATATTTGGGGACAATTAGTTGAAAATTTTCTCAATATCTATGATGTATCCCGACATCATATTGAGTATTTGGATAAGTCTTACGTTTCT
Source organism: Trema orientale (assembly GCA_002914845.1). Taxonomy (NCBI): domain Eukaryota; kingdom Viridiplantae; phylum Streptophyta; class Magnoliopsida; order Rosales; family Cannabaceae; genus Trema; species Trema orientale. Next base: position 268,363 of record JXTC01000369.1, on the reverse strand, counting down.
TTCTGATATGCTTCTAGTGAGTCTTTGCCTTTTAATTTATGGTTTGTTCTAAGTTAAGATATCTAAATTTCAAAAAATGATTAATCTATACAATTTTTTTTTTCTCCTTAGAATAGACTGATTTGCATTTAATCATATTTTTCCCGGTGCTACTTTAATAATAAATATTAATCTCTTATTCTTTTCTCTACTGCCGCACTTAGTTTACTAGAACGAGACTTGACAATTTCCCTTATTTGCTTTTAACAAATAAAAACTTTCACTAATAATCAGAAAAAAGGTCTTAATTGACTGGGATGTTTTTTAGCTTTGGCTTCGGCACTAAACTTACCCAATTAAAACTGCGCAACCGAATACTGTACAACAGTTAACAGAGTCACTTTGGCATATTCGCAATATTGTTATGTGGCTCCAGTAATATTTAGCATCACACTAATAGAAGTGTAATATTCAATCAAAATTTATATATAAACCTGTGTCTTTTCGGTTTTACACATTCGGGTTCGTAAAATACCACTTATAGACGTAGGCTTCTAGTCATCATTAAGAATATTGTTGGAAGAAGTGGAAGAGAAGATGTCCCTGGAAAAAAGAAGGACGATAAAATTGACAAGAATATTGCCATATCAAGTTCATATCACTTTAATATCTTCAAAAGATACGGGACGCTTGGAGGGAGATGCCAGATTTATTTATTTATTTTTAATTTTTGGAAACAAGTCAGAATCTCTTTTTCGCATCATCACGAATCACAATGGGGCCTTGGTCAATGATATATATATGTACGGTCTTATGTATCTGTTTATGACTTCGAGCCAGCTTTCTCTTACCTTTTATCGTGACTTGGTATCTAATTTTAATATCACAATTCTCGATGACTCCATCAAATTAGCCACGTCAATAAGATATTAAAAATTTGGGTTAAATATAATAATGATCCTTAGATCGTACTCATTATATCATTTTAGCTATGAATTTTCAACTTACATAATAATGATTCTTGAGTTATGCAATTATTATAACAATAGTCTTTTTATCACAAATTGTTAATTTTTTAACAGAAAATAGTCATGAACATAACGTATAATTAGATATTATTTAGATATTATTTATTTCTATGAATCAGAATCTCGTTTTTAGCTATAGTTGCTAAAGTGTGCAATTTGCACATAACTCATTTGTTAAAAATTTAATAGTTTGTGGAAAAAAAAAATGGTCATTGCTACAATAATTGCACAAGTTTTAGTAGTCTATTGTGTAAGTTAAAAACTGTGTGCTATATAATGACTTATTTCAGTTAAATATTTAACAGTTTGTGACAAAAGGATCATTATTGCAACAATTACATAATTCAAAGATCATTATTATTTAAGCTGAAAATTTAGGGGGCAAAGTAGTATAATAGGTATTATTGGTGTGAATTTTGATCCGTGAACTAATGCGCGCCACGCGCCTTCTAGTGGTTCTTTCTCGAAGGAAACCTTAACCCAGATTTGATGTATGTGTAGTCTGTACAACTTTAAAAAAGATTATAAATGGACTTTTTACCAATTGATGGGGGTGGTACCGATGTGGTACCTGTTAAATCTTCTTCTCCAAAAGATAGTTAGTGATACATTCAATGAAATACTCAAATGAATAGTAAAGGAACTGTAGGGAGAGAAAAGGTAAAGAGACAAATAGAGTTTTGGGGATTTGTGGCAGTTTATCTTTTTTAGGTGAATATGAGACTATTAATAGTGGCTTTGTGGTCTCCAAAGTGTTAAAGTTGATGTCCACGTATCCCTAAAAAGATAGAAAGGAATCTCATCTACCTGCTTATATGGATATGGGCGTGTGATTGGGATAGGTGTCAGCCTCCCCTTAACTTGAGCTGTCGTTATCTTGCCTCTTAGTTGGGACTATGTTGTTATTTGGTGGTTGGCTGCTTTTCCCCACGATTCTTCATTGGTCTTCTATTATGGGTTCTCCCATGTAATGCTGACCAGGAGCTGGTCTTCTTACTTGTAGACTTAGTTCTCTCTTGATATTACAATGAGGTGTTTTTCCCTTAAGCATCGCTCAGCCCTTTCCTGCTAGTTGTAGGGCGAAGCTAATACTTGGTCTTCTGCTTTTGTGGGCCTGGTGAGCTCATAGTGGGTTTGTATCATTTTCAGCATATTATTACGATGTGTCATTTTCTGATTAGTTTGCAGAAATTACCCCCAACAAATATAATTCGGGGACTATTAATATCGTTAACCTTAAAAATTTAAAACGGAAATGGGAAATTCTTTTTTTCAAAAAAAAAAAAAAACGACTTTGTATAATTGCTTTTTCGTTATTCAATGGATGTCATTAGGTTTGTTGGCAATATAGTGGTGTAGTGGTGTAGTATGTATGCTTGTAATATCTTTGCCACAACGTTGTCGTACAACTAATTTCATCGTATTAATTTGCAAAAGAAATTCTTTTTGAGAGTAAACGGCATGTCGTTGCTCAAATAGAAGTGGTTTTTTTTTTTTCTCTCCTTTTTCTTTTGGATTTTTGTAATCAATACATCAGCATGTCGTTTTTTAACATCTTAAAAAGATCGAAAAGATAATGAGAAATGTGAGAAAGAATAAAAAGTAAAGCTAATACTCTTGTGATATTTGGGGACAATTTGTAGAAAATTTCTCTCAATATCTATGAAGTATCCCGACATCATATTGAGTATTTAGATAAATCTCACGTTTCTTTCTGATATGCTTCTAGTGAGTCTTCGCTTTTTAGTTTATGGTTTGTTCTAAGTTAAGATATCTAAATTTCAAAGAATGATTAAACTATACATTTTTTTTTTTTTTTTCCGGTTGGAATAGACTGATTTGCATTTAATCATATTTTTCCCGGTGCTACTTATTATATATATCTTGAATGAGAACTTTCATTTTCCCTAGAAGATATTGCATTTTTGTCAGATTCTCGAAAAAAGTCGCATTTTTTCGAACTTTGAGAAAGTTAAAATGTTAATGGAAGTTATGTTTGTCATACTAATTAGAAGGTTATATTAAAAAAAAATGGCAAGTTGTGGTCGAATTAAAACTCGGATTTGGAATCTTTTCTAATTGGAAATTGCGAAATAGAGAAGGTGAGCAGATCACTCAAGCTGATTAATTAAGATAGGCAAATGCACAACTCGATTAAATGGTGTCAAGCTCAACTAAGGTCTAGTCGAGCTCGATCGTTTTGGAATTTTCACCCGTCATGTTAGCAAGAAGAAGAATAAAGTTATTTGGCAAAATAGGAATTGATTGAAGGTGATTTAACCAGATCTCTCATGAAATTAACTCATACATTGCCATAGTTGGGGAAATTGGTTTTGAGAGTGTACTTTACGTGGCAGATTCCGAAGTATATATAACTTCTGAAGAGGCCAATCAATATGTGACTGGTGTGCTTTTGAGCAAGGTCGTTCATGTAATGGTGAATCCTCCGGAAATTGATTTACTTGGTTTAATACTGTGCTGGCTATAGGGTGGTATCTCCTATTCTTTTCAGGGATTAACTTTTCACCATGGGACTTGATTACTGCTATACATAAAGCCAAAGATAAAGCCAAAATTGTTAGAATGTTCGAGATTGGGAAGGGAATCGATGAAGTTCGTGGAGATGAGGATAGACTCGAGAGCTGTTTATAAAATAAGATTAAAAGCAATCCAAGATAGTGAGAGGAGAATTAAACAAGTTGTAATTGTACATTTATACTATATGGAAGAGTTTGTTTTCTTTTTACTATTTCTGGCATTAATTTTTAACTAAACAAGTTGTGAACTTCTAGTCCAAGTAATTTGGTAACATCTTGCATTTATAAGTTTAAGGTCCATAAATGACGGAGAATATATATCCACATAGAACTGGCCTTGTCTAGATTGAAGGACACAGAGTAGGCTGGAGGATCTAAACATTACAAAATTGTTAATATACACGTGCTCCTTTAATTCGAGTTTCTTGTCATTTCAGTACTATTGTCGTTCATGTTAATTTCGTATTCTACTTTTAATTCTTTAATCAATATACTGTATTTAGTTGTCGTCGTTTCAGGGATGTGTTTTAAATATTTCTGTCGTTTTTCCATCTACGCCGTTTTCGAATTAACATTGTTTTTCCATCTACGCCGTTTTCCCATTAATGTTTTAAAGGTTATTGTTATTACTATTATTATCTTCTGTCTTTTTTTTTTTTTTTTTTTTTGGATTCATAGGTTATCGTTATTTTTAAGTGGATGTCCTTTTTCATATTTAATCCTTTTTAGTAACACTAATCACGTTGTTTCAGGTTATTGTCCTTAATAAATTGCTGTCGTTTTATGGTGAAGTCGTCACTTTTATTTATTGTCGTCTTAATGATTGTTGTCGTTTTTTACCTGTTATCGTTTATCATTTTGTATTGTGGTTTTCGAGTTCGACGTCTTTTTTTCAGTCAAAGTCGTTTGCAGATTTTGTCATTTGTGAGATTCATGTCGTTCTTTAACTCGTTTTTCGAGCTCCGAGTTCCGTTTTCAATTTTTGTCATTTACACGCGCGTCGTATTATATCGTTTCAGAAATTCGTGTCGTTTTTCCAGATATAGTCCTTTCAGAGTTAAAACGACATGCCGTAGCTCAAATAGCAGTGTTCTTTTCCCATTTTTCTGCATTGGAATTTTGTCATCTATTTGTTTGCACGTTGTCACCCATAGAATTTCTTCGGGGGGGAAAAAATGATAGGTGAAATATGGGAAATAAGCAGGAGGAAAATAAAAATGAAGCTAAATGGCTAACAGTCATTTGTGATATAGTCATTTGTGATATTTCTGGACAATTTGTACTTGGAAGAGACAATGAACAAGAATTATGAATCTCCAACTTCAGACAATATCCAAACACACGCATGCACCAACAACTGTTTTTTACCTTATATTTGTAGATACAGCAATTTGACTTTTATGAAGGCTGGTCTCAATATTTATACTTGCTTTGCATATTGCTTCTCATTTCATGTTTCTTTGGCTTGATCCTAGTGCTACTATAATCTATTGAGTAATGCTAAAGGGCACTACATGGTGCTTAACACCACATGATTTATTAGTTATTGGCAGATTAAAATTATATTTCAGGTGAGATCCATATAGGATCCAATTTATTAATTAAATCACTCAATAACATGATTACACCTCATTGTAGTGTTGGACACTACTGGTGTCTTATAGCAGTGCTCTAATCCATTTGAGAGGTCCTTTTTCTAGTACTACATAGAGAGAGAGCATAGAATTGAGTGCATAACTTTAAAGACATCTAAGGCTTAATCCCCTAGCCTTTTGTATGCCTGCAAATGAAGGCCCCCATCAACGTGTAGATTGAGCATTGTCCTATAAGTGACTTGTTTCCCTTCATCACTCAGCTTGAATCTGTAGCGGCCCACAAGCACAGCCGAAAACACCTTCATCTGTCTGTAAGCAAACTCTTTTCCAAGACAAATTCTTGGACCAGCCTGTGAATTGAAACGACAATCATAAACTCATGATCTTCATAAACATTGAGAATATCATAAGACACGCCTTTCCACCAAACAGCAACCATTAAGTGTTTTAGCTAAATAAATAGTTCTGAACAAACTTCGATTATTAACAATGTTATTTAGTGTCGTTTCTTTGTCAATTACCTGGAAGGCTGTGAATTTAAAGGGGCTCTCTGGCCTAAAAAGGCCATTTTCGTCGAGCCATCGCTCTGGCCGGAATTCCTCAGCGTTGTCGCCCCATAAAGATTCCATCCTCCCCATGGCATAAGGTTGGTATGAGACAGTATCCCATTTCCTCACGCTGAATCCATCTGGCAATGTATCATCAGAAAAACACAACTTCCAATCCTACCAAAGCGCCACAAAAAACTTGTTCAACAAGAAACTCTTTTCTAAATCTTAAATTGTAATATATATAAGGTAGATAGATATGTTTTTTTGTCTATCATTACCACGGGAACTGCAGGGTACAGTCTAAGAGTCTCGGTCAAAGCCGCGAGCAGATATTGCATTTTGTCAAGGGCCTCTTCGGTTAGGCTGGCTGCAAGTTCTTCAACACTCGAATCCTCTTTCAATTTTGTAGCTTCTCTCACTTCTTGTGCAACTTTTTCCTGTATGCTTGGATGTTTACAAAGCATGTAAAGGAACCAGGACAGAGTTGTGGCTGTGGTGTCTTTTCCAGCAATTATAAAGCTCAGAACCATGTCCTTTAAGTCCTTCGTGTCTTTTTCTCCCAATTCAATCAGCCTAGTCACTATATCTCCTTTCTTGATCTGTCATTTATATATGTGTATTAAGAATTAAATAACAACTGTTTGGTGATAATTTCTACGACTACCATATACATATACCATACATTGTCTTTTTCAGCTGAAAACTTCTTCAACCACCAAAAGAATACTAATCTAATACTCTTCCTACATTTTAACAATGAGCAAGTGGCATATACCAAAGACCTATTTTTGGATCATTACTTCCAATTAGTTACTTTATCACAAATTTGATTACTCAAAAATTAGGCATATTACATATGTTCAATAAGTCAACTCACCGGCAAATCATCATTTTGCGAGGTGTGGAGTCCTTCGATCTTGGTTTTGATTACTTTATACACGAATTCATCAACCAGTCTGATATTTTTCCTCAGTACTGCTTCAGAGCCAATGTTTAGGAACCGTTTGATCTTCCAGAAGGCATCGACATATCGATACAATGTAATGGCACTTGCTTCATCAAAAGCATTGGAAAATCGGGTGGCTTCTTCATCTGTTCCGCACATGCTGTCCATTTCCAAACCAAGGATAATCTTAAACACCGTCTCTAACGTTGATTTCATCAAAAGATCCTATCCACAAAACAGAACCAAGTATAAGATAACAATCAATGGACATAACAATTCAAACAAAAGAACAAACAAAAATATTTGGATCACCAACAAATTAACTTACTTGGATATCTATTACTTGATTGGAGGCTGCAGCCTCAGACACAATCCGAGCCAGTTTGACCGCATTAGTCTTAAAGACTGAACCACTAAAATCTCTAAGTACCCTTGTTGAGAATTGATAACTTGATACTTTTCTTTGATGTAGCCATTTTTCTCCATCAACGGTGAAGAAACCATCTCCCAGAAGATCTGACAAAATGTTGTAATGGTACCAACCCTGTAAACAAGAGGTCAAAGTAATGAAAACCCACAAACGACATGTGCTCCTAAGGGTCAATTCTTTGGAGTTTCTGTCAGCTTTCCTTCAAGTAGTGCTCTTACCTTTCCATAGTTTGAGAAATTGGTTTTGAGAATGTACTCAACATTTGCAGGGTCTGAAGTGTAGATTTCACTTCTGAAGAGGCCAAGCAATCTGTAAGTTGTGTGCTTTCGGGCAAGCTCGGTCATGTAATGATGCAGCCTCCGGAAATTGATGAGTTGGTTTAATATTGTGCCAGCTACAGGGTGGTATCTCCTCTTGTTTTCAGGGATTATTCCATAAGACTTGACTATGGCTACAATTAATAGAGCCAAAATGGACAAAGTTAATGGTATGGGATTGGAAAAAAGCAAATCCATGAAGCTCATGGCAACAAGGATAGAGATAGACTAAGCCAAGCCTCCTTAAAAGTTACAAGTCTCCTTAAAAGTTACAAGTCTCCGAGTATATCAATATAAGATGAAATATTAGTGAGAGAAGAAACAGTTGTTGTATTATATGGAAGATATGGATATTTTGTGACTCCTTCTATCATTGTTTTCGTGTACGAAATGCGAACTCCATATGCTGCTGGCCATGTGCGCTCAGAACTAAATGACAAGGAGATATTTTTATGTTTTCAGTAATTATTAGTACTATATCTTTTCTTTTTGGTGTGAAAAAAATTTAATGAGTTGCATGTGTTATTAGTTAGGTTCACGCGGTACCGGCTTAAATTTAATGATCATTTACGGTATGGTTATATAGATAGTAGATTGGAGGAGTCAGATTATTGGGTGGAAGCATTTATGATCTTTGTATCTAAAAACTAGTTCAGATATTTGTTCGTATAAATCGTTGTGTTTCTTTCCTTCGGAAAAATGTTTCTTCACTTTTGACTTGCTTGGTTCAAAAAAGCGAAAGAACCAACAAAAAACCTAAAAAGATATTTAATATGTTTTCTTTCTCAACTTGCTTCTGTTGCACATATGATTATTTTCTTTCAAAGCTACAGTTGTTTTGTTCACACATCGGAAACTTTTTAGTCTCTAGCTCCAGGTTGTAGTACTCGTTTTAGTCATATTTTGGATTATCCTTTACTTGAGACTGTTTTCCTTATAAAATATATATGGCACCAATCTAGTAAGTTCTTTTTTTTTTTTTTTTTTTTGTTTGGTGAACTCAGCTTGCTATATGCCTATTGCNAAACTACTTAAATAATAATAATCGTTAGATTATTGATTAAACGGCTAAAAACAAAATACCTAATAAAAAAATAAAATACCTATATATAATGGGCCATAATCCAGTACCTTTTTTTGTTCCCTGTTACCTATACATAGATAGTTTTTTTGCGCTCAACAGTAGCCAACTTCAGTGGTCTGTATAAATTTCTCATTAGTGTCAAGTTTGGTATTTCAAGGTTTTGAACTAATAGCATTACCAACGATAACACTCCATATTAACAAGCGTTTCTTTTCTCACAGCCTTTGAAATGCATACAGATGAAGTCCCTGATCCATGCGAAGAGTATGGTTCTATACTTGGCTTCTTTGCTCTCGTTTACTACTTTAAATTTGAAGAGGTTGAGTACAACAGCGGCCATGATTTTCATTTTGCCTATATGCAAATTCCTTTCCTAGGCAAATCTGAGGGCCAGCCTGGAAACAGAAGAAAGGAAAGGAAATTTGAACAAAGTACTATATAAATGCAACGAGTATACGAGATTGAAAATAGAAAACCAACATGAAATGCAGTGAACTTAAAAGGGCTCTCCGATCTGAAAAGACCGCCACCATCAAGCCATCTTTCAAGCCGAAATTCCTCTGCATTCTCTCCCCGTATTTTAGTCATTCTTCCCATGGCATAAGCCACATAGGTCACATCATCTCCGTTCTTTACTTGAAAAGCCATCTGGGAGACATCATCCTCTGCTGAACTTTTGCCATCGTAGTAGTCATGATTATGTAAGTTACTGGAAGAAGATAAACATTAATGCCAAGATCTTGAGGTTTATGGCTTCTAAAAGATCTGTCAATGGAAACACAATGTGGATTAGTATCAGATCGGGTATTGGAATCACCAGAGGAACAGCTGGATAGAGCTGTAGAGTCTCTGTTATGGCTGCATGAAGATACTGCATCTTGTCCAAGGCTTCTTCCGCTATCAACTCTGCAAATTCATCAGGAGATATGGTATCCTTGGGGTTAGTTGCTTGTTTTACTTCACATGCTATCTTCTCTTAAACCAATGGATTTTTACAGACCAAGTAAAAGAACTAAGTGAGAGTGTTGGCAGAAGAGTCCTTGCCAGCAATCATGAAGTTGAGAATTATGTCTATGTTGATCATTCATGTTCTTTGGATCATTCTCGCTCTCCATCAGAAACCTTAACAATATATCATCTTTACCGCTCTGCTAACAGAAATACATCAATAATTTACAAGGTTGAGAAAAAGAATGACACAGTAAAAGAGAGAATATTTACATCAAGCTTTCCACTTCTCATCTGCTCTCTTTTGCGTCTGATCAACTCGAATATGAAGTCGTTGATGATCTTGAGGTTTTTCTTAGAGAGGCTTCCAAACCAATGTTGAAAAACCTTTTAATCCTCCACGTTAAATCAACATACGGCCAAAACACAATGACACTGGAATCGTCAAACACCTTAGTGAATTGATTTCCAAACTCATCTAAACCATTTAGGTTATTCAAATCAACTCCAAATCCAACTTTAAACATCGAGCCTAGAGTTGACTTCATCAACATATCCTGCAAGAGGGTGAGAAGCAAGTGGAAATACTCGTTTAATGTTCCCAAAATGGTAAAAACTGTCTCAAATGTGCCCAACCCAAAAGAAAAAATCGAGCAATATAGCGGTTGAGGACAGCTCAAAGCAACTATTCCTCCCCAACTCGAAGACGGATTCCTTTTCTCTGAAGGACCATATAATACCTGCTTCTTGCAGACTTAATTTATCTCTATATTCTCAATTATTTCAATGGAGCATTCATTGAAGTTCAATATGATATTACAATATGACAGCAGTGTTCTGACTGAACTAAATCAATTTAGATCATCATAACCACAATGTCTTAAGTTTAGACTAAGCTAACCTGTAAATCTATCAATTTCTCAGCTACCGAGGCTACTGAAATCTTTGAAGCTAATTTTGCAGCATTCACCCAAAAAACTTTTAGTACTGAAGTCTCTGAGAACTCTTGTTGAAAATTCATAACTAACAAGCTTGCGTTGGTGCTGCCATTTCTCTCCGTCGACTGCAAAAATCCCATCACCAAATAGATATCTCATAATACCCAAATTAATCTCCCCCTGAAATGTAAAAAAGACATCCTATTACAAACTTTTAAAAGGAAAGTTAAAAGTAATGATGTTTTTGTATTACCTTTTCATAATTGAGGAAGTTGGTTTTAAGTATATGTTCTATGTTAGCCGGATCAACAGTATAGACTTCGCTATGTGATGGTGCAATAAGGCGGTATGTACTGTGTTTCCGAGCAAGAGATGTTTGATGGTCAAAGAGTCCATTGAAATGTACCGATTAATTTAAAATCACACCAGCTACTGGCGGACGTCGACATTGATTCTTTCACATAAGCATATAAAAATGCAGCTAAAATGAACGCTACAAAGGAAACTAATATTCCAACAAGGGCCAAAACCAAAGGGTTTGCAGTAAACATTCCTAAAAGGATGAAGAAAATGGCAAAAGCGAAAAACAGAGCACTCATAGTCAAAAACTCTGTAAGAATGAAATAAAGCAGATTTGGAAGAATGATTCCCTGTTATTAGAGAGCCATTTAAAGTGGTTCATGATCAATATGAAATATGTAAATTAGTGGCTTCTGGCTCGTTACTATCCATAATTAAAAGTTTCAGTCCTTGGAATTATCTATAAAAGACTATTCAGCTCAGCGTTGACCTTGTCTCCCAGCCCAAAAACTAATGTTCATTTGATATTGTTTTACCTGTAATGCTTAGAAAATTGATCACGCTCAGACAAAGAAACTTCTAATACTCGACGTCGATGTGGACCTGCGAATTCCTACCAGTTTCTCTCCACCTAAGTTGGCAGAAATTGGAACTAGGGTAAAAACCAAATCAATCATGTTGGCAGTTCATCTTATTTAAATTGGAAATACCCGTATCTTATATCCAAGTTCCTGCATGCATTAAGTCTTCAAATGAAGTTGTATTATTCCAACTGACGGTACAATGAGAAAATCATAATTTATATAAGTTCTATATTCAGCTTTTGTTCTTAAACACACCTGGAGGAAACAGGCAGCATCTTGTCTCCGAGACCAGTCTCCAGTGTACGAATTCTTCACTAAGCGTTAGCCTTTTTCTTCCTTCCAAGTGAAAATGAACTGAATGAATCATACAACATCCTTTATGACTCCGTGTTAGCCACATCATTCCGTTTCTGGAAGACTCCTGCCCTGCTGGGAATCGTTTCTTCCACGAGAGATTCACTTCATAAACGGTTCTTGAAAGAATATGGGAATGGTAATTCAAATTCTCAAATGGCTAAAATTATACTAGCTCATGCATTAACATACGAAACAATTGCTTGGGAACAAAACAGTTGTAGCCAAGAAATCTATGACCACAGTGATATCTCATAATTGCCCTCATAATACACACCTTTTCCTATCTTCAGATCACCAGTTAACACATTCAAGACTTGTAGTACTCTCTCTGTCACCACATCAGGCGATCCTCTTACTGAAAATTCATGAACCACCCCATCAATTTCAATCATGCTACAGCCTGCGACTTCCTTCTTGATTCCTCTTTCTTTCATCAATGTTCTAATGTTCTTCACATCTTCAAATCTACCAGATTTGGCATATATATCACACAAGTTAACATAGAAAGCATGATTCAGAGGTTCCAAATCAATTAAATATTTTGCCACCCTTTCTCCCAACTCTACCTTTCCATGCATTTGACAGCCTCCAAGTAATGCTCCCCAAACAAATACATCCGGCTTCACGGGCATGTCTCCGATAACTCTTTCTGCCTCGTCAAATAGCCCAGCTCGGCTAAGTATATCAACCAAACATGCGTAGTGATGGACCTGCGGCTCAATTGAGTAAACGTCCTTCATCACATCAAAACACCAGCGGCCTTTCTCTACCAAACCGCCATGAGAACAAGCTGACAGTAGCCCAACAAACGTCACATGGTTGGGCTTCACTCCAGACATTTCCATCTCTCCAAACAGATCAAAAGCGTCTTTACTGAATCCATGCAGAGCTAATACTGCAATCATTGCTGTATACGCCGGAGTATCCTTCCTCGACATTCCCTCGAAGACCTTATATGCTCGTTCCACACTTCCACATTTACCATACATGTCAACCAGAGCTGTACCAATCACCACATCACACTCCAGGCCACTCCTATTCAGATAACTATGCACCCATTTTCCATGATCAATAGCACCAAGATGAGCACAAGCAGCCAGAACACTAGCTATTGTAAACTTATCTGGTCTAACCATGTCACTGCTTACCATCTGCATTTCATGGAAAATTTCCAAGGCTTCCTTTGGCCGACCACCTTGAACAAACCCCGTTATGATCGAGTTCCACGTTACAATGTTTTTACTTCTCATCATCCTAAACAGGTCCAACGCCTCACCTAGACCTCCACTTCTCAAATACGCAACAATCATAGAGTTCCAAGAAACAACATCCCTTTTAAGCATTTCATCAAACAACTTCCGAGCAACACTCAAAAACCCGCATGCCGAATACAAATTTATCAACGAATTCTGTACAAAAACATCGTTGTAAAACCCAAATTTAATGACTTGACCATGAATGCTCCTGCCAGTGCCGCCATCGATTCGGGTGGCGCATTCCTTCACAAGAAATGGGAAAGTGAGGCAATTGGGCATAATCCCTTCATAAAGCATTTCCTTATAAAGCAGCAAAGACTTAAAGGAATGGTTCTTATCCCCACCGCAGTTTCTACCGGCGTAGGCTCTTATCATTATGTTATAGATATAGAGATTTGGGTTCTTAATGAGCCGGAAAATATCAGTGGCATAGCTGAGAGAACCCGAACTGGAAATGGCGCAAAAATAAAGTAGACGAGAAATGAGCAAAAGTTGGTCAATTTGGGGTATGTACGGAGATTTTATGACTTGGGTATGGATTTGTTTAAGCTCTTTCATACTCTTGCATTCTTCGAGTAACCGCAAGATTGTGTTCCTAAGATTTAGTCTTTGACTTTCTATAATGCTTGACATTTGGCGCCTGCTTATGATAGCTTCTCAGTTTCTCATTGACTTCTGAAGATTGAAGGGTGTCACTTTGCAAAAATTGGACAGGCCCCTCCTCACATGTTTTTGAGCGTCACTATACACTATTATGTTACAAAGTTGATGTGCTTTATATAATGCTGGATAATCTCAAAAATTATATCAAGTTTTTAATACACATGAGTTGTGCCAAATTGTGTAAATATGATTAATTTATTTGTAGTGTACGTTAATTATTTTACACCTGACATATCACGTGTTTCTTAAAAATTTGGTATATATTTTGAAATACTTAGCGTTGTCCTTAATGTTAAACACGACCAGTCACTATCTCTTTTGTTTAATGAGACAAGTTCCATGCGGGACTACATTGCTCAGGACCATATCCTTGATGAGAACTATGAAGGGTGTCAATGGAGCCTGTTATTACTTCTCCAAGAACCGAGACTTCTTTCTCTCTTTTTTGTCCTGCTGGAAATATTTCTTGTACTATTCAACAAAATTGTGTGATACTGATATAGTGATTCCTCATAATCCAATTCTCAGTAAAAGCTTGTGATTGAAAAAGAATCCCCATCCACGAATTTGGCCACTGGGATGTTTCAAGAAAAATATAAAAAGACAACAAAATTTGAGAGAAACCCGACTGTTACGGTAGTTACAAGGCAATGACTTTTCCCAACTGTTTTCTACCCCTAAAGAAAACCTTCAACCCCTCTTCCTGCGCTGACATCTCTGTGTATAGCTAGAGCTTCTTCCATGACCTTAGCTTGAGCCAGCAACTGAGCTCTCTTCTTCCCGGATGGATGGGTTGAAAGATAATCTCTTAATGCAGAATCGCCGGTAATCTTGCCTAACTTCTCGTACACCCTTGGTGCCACTCTGGGATCATATCCAGCTGAAGCCATCAACAGCAGCCCTATGTAATCGGCTTCCATTTCCATCCTAAACACGCACAATGAATTCAAATATTATCAAGAAAAAGCAACTCGAACACTATCTTCTGTCGCATTGACACGAAGAAAGACTGATAAAAGTATGTTATATGCTCAAAGAGAAAACTCTTTCACTAATTTAAGGCTTAAGGCGATGTTCCGAAATTCATGTGACCTTCATGGAAGAGACCATCTTGAAAACAAAAAACCAATATTTTATATGCTTTTTAACAACAGAAGCCGAGAGTCCTATATACTGTTCCTAGTTTTGCCAGTTTTTGACACTCCGACTTCGAAAAAGTAAGAACCTACTACTTTGGTCTTTGGTTTACCATAACAGAAATAATAAGCTTCTCTCCCCATGGGCAATATTGCTCTTTCTCTCGTCCTTGACAAAATATAGTACTTTGATGTTGATATCTAAACTAAACTGAGACACTGCAGCATGATTCGCACTAGCAAGTAAAACTCTGAGAAGCTGCTGCCTCACAGAGACTCAGTCCTACAGTTTATACGTACAAGGCAAACAAGTTTCCCAACTACACCTCCAAATAGCAGCCGTGGTGTTTGTGTGTGTGTGTGAGAACCAAAATCCTACGATATAGAGAAACATCTAAAGCATACTTGGTAACAATTATGTTTTTTTTTTTAAGTATAATGAAAATGTAAATACCTTATTAAGACAATCTTCACCATTCTTTTCATTTTTAAGAAATGAAAAAACAAAAAATAAAAGTGTTGCCAAAGGGTCTTCTCGTGCCTATATTGCTGGAACATTTTACTTGAACAAGACAAACATGTTTCCCCTGTATTGTGCCTATATGACAAACAACTGGCCAACTACACTTCCAAACAAGTTGGCCACCACCTCCAATAACTTGTACTAGCTTTATTGTGCTACATTGCTGAAAATCTGTATATAACAAAACCACCTTGGTCTTCCCCTTTTCTCCAATAGTACAGAAGAGTCTAATAAATCCTTGTTCTAACTTACAGGAACAGTGACTTGGATAAAAAGTTAAAAACAGAAGAAGAACAAATGGAATCTAAAAGAACAGAAAATATTTCTCAGCGATGCACTGCAGATGCAGCTGCTTCCCAGAGACATTCCATCATAATGTAACAGGTAAAAGCAATACGAATTACACAGGAAACATACATTAGAACTCACTAGTCAGATCAATAGTCCAACTGAAGGGCCGGAAAATTATTAGAGAAAACAGAAGCAAAGAACACAGCCAAAATCAATTGTTGAAACTTCTCATAACACACTCTATGACTAATAAAAATTTGGGTTTTTCGACAAGGATAACTCGAAGCTATCAAAATGTGCAAAGTACCCCCATATACGAGTCACCTCAGGCATCGGAAACTAGCAAAACACCAAGAATCACTCGTGAAAATAACTATCTCTTCTAAAGAGGTAACTAGATGAGAGAAGAAAATTTACCCTCGAGAAAAAGGAAGCCTCAAGAAAAGCGTAGACATGGTGTTGACAATATCAGGCATAACAAACTGATAAAGTATCAATTGCAGAATGGCAAACCATAAGTTCTTGGTCATACCCTCTGCCGCATGTCTAGCCACGGCGTGTGCAACCTGACATTTAATCAACAAAAACCAATTTAAAATAACACAATTATCTCACAAATTATATCAACTACAATAGCTTCTAAAGAACTAATCACTATTGAAACTCTTCATACCTCATGGCCAATTATAGTTGCTATCTCGGCATCACTTCTAAAATGCTCAAGCAATCCCGTAAAGACAACAATTTTCCCACCAGGCAAGCAGAATGCATTAACAACAGGCTCATTCACCACAAGAACCTCCCAGTTCAATCCCTCTAAATGCGAAGTCGTCGACTGAGACCCTCTTTCTTGACCCTTCTTCCTAGTCTCCTGAACCCATTTATCATCAAGAATCTCATCTTCACGGAACCAACTATCCTCCACCTTCTCCGTTCCGCCCTCCTTGAGAGCCATCAAAGTATCGAGCCCTCTCTCCCCATGTGTCGTTCCAGCACTCTCGGACGCATAACCGATGTCGCTCCACACCTGTTCCTGTCGTAATCCTTTCTGCAATGCCTTTATTATGTCGTTTGCTATCAACCGAATTCGAATGCTTTCCGGGTGTATTGCAGGCAATATCTTGCCCTTAAACGCCTGCTTCATTTGCTCAAATTGGGCCTCTCCGAGCTTCCTCTCCATTGATTTAGACAAAAGCACGAAATGGGTTCTCTTGGTATAAGGGACAGTCTCCAAGTTCCCAAAATAAACGGTGATTAGAGCCCCTGAACCCACCAGAACCACGATCAAGACGGTTCTGGGATTCTGAAACCACCGCCGAGGACCCCGCGGCCTAAAATGCTGGACTTGGTACCGATCAACATAGTAAAATCTCTTTGCGCCGCCGAGAAAGGGACTACGAAACTGGTTTCTAGCTAGTCCCACGTTCGAAATCGTCGAGTATGAACAAAACCCAAATAGCTTACCTCTATTCGAGGCTAAAATCGAAGACCCAGTTGGAGAAATTTTCGAACTGGGCTGTTGAGAACGAGCATTGGACAAAATCTTGGAACTAAAACAACGAAACCCATCAAGCGCAAGCTTTGCTCTTTTGTAATAAGCCATGAATGATCGATCTTGAAAGCTCCTAAAGGAAAAGGGGCAATCTTTTTTTTTCTATGGAACAGAGTGATTCAAGAACTAGTCATGTCATGTTATCTGAACCGAAAGACGGAGAAGAAAACAAGGAAGAAGAAGACTCGGGTCATGGAGAAGGAACTCATGAGAAACAGTAGTAGTAAGAAGTTAGAATTCTAGAACGAAAAAGGGGCAAGTGAATTTGGGTTTCGGTGGTGGGTGGATGCGGTACTTGGTAGTCTACCAGCTTGTAGACGTGTCTGGAAGAAGAGTTGAGTTGAGTTTGCGTCGAGTCGAGTCGAGTTTAGGCCTTTATAATGGACCCGTGGCGTGGTCTGTGGAGAGTTTTGAAACGGTGGAGTTTCAAACTTGAGTACTGAATAATGTGCTGACGAAACGGGTTGCGTTGGCTCCGAGTCTTGGGCCTCAAGCAAAGTGTCAAAACGTATATCGAGTAATGCTACGGGACACCAGTGGTGCCCAACACCACAGTGACATGTCTGTTTATCACTGGATGATTTAATTAATAAATTAGGTCCTACATAGGCCCCCACTTAAATTATAATTATGATTAGCCAGTAACAGACTGACACATCACCGTAGTGCTGGGCACCTGTGGTGTCCTATAGCATTATTCATATGAATATGGTGGATTGATTTTCTCTCCATTTTTCTTGGAGGTTGGAGGATCACTTTTCGAGGAAAAGGGAAAAGAATTTTCGAGGGGTCCAAATATAGTTTTACCTCCTTTTAGTATACACATATTGCCACCCATTCTCGTTATAGGAAGAGGAAATGGGCGAAGAGTGTATGACCAGGTATACACTTATTTATAGATTATGTTATTAGTATTACAATTATACCAATCGTGATTATTTGTGTAATTATTATTACGAAAATACGAACCATATTATGACTAATAGTATTTATAATTAAAACTAATCCTGATAAAAATGACTAGTCCTAAAAAATTATCTTGAAAAGTGAACATGAAAAAGTCATTCAGGGTCAAATTAGTCTCCAAATTCATTTGGAAATGCCTGTCATATACTCACTTAGATTATGCCAATTTGAGTTAGCTCAGTTGGTCCAAAGTTTACGGGATGTGTGCGTGAATTTAAGGGGATCAGGAGTAGTGTGTGTGCGCGTTATTTTCTTTTAAATTTGTAATAAGTAGTAGTCATTAGTTAAGTTCCACTTTTTTTTAATAAAAAAAAATACTCACTTAGATTACATTGGAATAAGCCGTAACATAATCATATTCCATATTCAACCATACTAAAGCCCGAGGCCCCGAACACCCAAGGTGCATTCTGGACACCATCGAAACGATTGTAAATTTGATGCAAAAGAACATAATTGAAAAGCTATTCAAATGACTCTTGCACAGAGTTATAATCAATAAAACACACATTGCTTAACGAAGATGAAAGAAAATGTTCCTCTTTATCTTTCCAACATTTGATAAGAACAAATATTTTTTGAAAGGTGAACATGGATTTTCAGAGCAAGTTGCCAGAAACATGCGGACACAAGGAAAAATCCCCATCATAAATTGAGAGGCTAGCCTACTACAGAAAACAGATTAAAACAAAAACAGAAAAACGAAAAAAAAAAATGTGAAAAAATGTGAAGAAAACAATTAATATAAAGGGAACCAAAAAAGATTCGATTGGATCATGCCAATAAATTATTTTGACAAGGCCCTCTGTACCTTCATTATCGACTTCACCCGTTCTGTAACCACTGGCTATGGTGAAACAAAACCATTTCTTGCCCTCGACAACCACTATGGTGCTAACAACCCTACTAGTTGACAACCAATATTTCAATTTCAATGCCCTTCACCACTTCTTGCAGTTGCTTCTACCTCTATTATTGCTGGATCGATTGGAAAATGCATTGTTTCCTCTACCAGAAAAATTACCATTCCTACCACCTATTCCGAAAGAAAATCCACCACCACCTCCTCCACCACTGTTAAATTCATTTGAAGCCCCACGTCCCTAGACACAAACTCTACATGGTGAGCTTTACCTAATATGCTTGGACACAACCAAGCAAATAGTTACCAGCAGAGGAATCAAATTCAATTAGACAAGAAACTTATGGAGCAAAAGAAAAACAGTACCAGCAAGTAATAAAATCCAAATCTTCAGCTGCCACGTGACACACCACTTCCATCAGCCATGAGCGACAAACCCTTGATCGACTCAACCTTTGTCTCAGGTGAAATTCTACTCCAGCCCTCAGAAGTGAAACTGGTTCAAGATTTGTGAAAAGCATGAGCAAACAAGTTATAGTGTCACCTTAAACAGAGAGCTATTGAAAAAAAAAAAAAAAATCCCCCAAAGCATATATGATAATGGAATTATGTTCTACAAGGTACTCTGTAGTCTGTACACATAAGAAAATGGTAAATATTGCAAACCTAACAATAATTTCAAGCTATTCAGAAACCTAAGTGCATAAAAGCGCGAGCAATCAATGTGAGAAAGCAGGAAAGCAGTCGACAAAGTCTTTCATGCAGTGCTTGGATCACCTCGATGCCAAATTAAAACCTGTTATTCAGATAAAATCAGTTTCCTAGAAAATAAAGGTCTAAAGTAGACGAACAGAATTATTCCAGATAGTAACAACTTCCTTTTGAACTATCAACTTGGCCTTGGTTTCAAAATCTGTGTCCTACTAAAAATATTCAGATCCCTTTCTTTGTCAACAAGTTTTGGCTACCAAACATGTATACGTTATCTTTTAAATTGGAAAATAAATGTGAATAAAGAAGAAAAGAGAAGAGTAATAAATGAAATAGGCTCTTCAGGTTCTAAACAAAGTTGTTAACTCTGGTTTAAGTGTTAACACCAACTTATGGCACATGAGGTTAGGTCATCGAAATCAGGTTGTATTGAGTCAAATTCTCAAGGTTGTATTCCCAAATTAACGATTAAATAAAGTTGATTTTTGTTCTGCTTGTCAATATGCCAAGATTCATCAATTTCATTTTCCTGCCACTTATACCAAAACTACACATCCTTTTGAATTAGTGCACTCTGATCTATGGGGACCTTCCCCTTATGTTTCTCCTGAAGCTTACAAGTACTACATTCATTTTGTTGATGATTTTATTCCTTATACATGAATTTTTCCTTAAAAACAAAAGATGAAGCCTATGCTAAAATTACACAGTTTCATGCTTTCATTAAAACTCAGTTTGATTTTGAATTTAAATGTTTGCAAACTGACTGGGATGGTGAATATAGGACACTCATTCCCTTCTTGCAAAACTTAAGGATTCATTTTAGACATCCTTGTCCTCGTACACATCAAAAACATGGTAGAGCAGAAAGAAAACATCAACATATAGTTGAAATGGGACTTACTCTTCTTACACAAGCTAGTTTACCATATAATTTTTGGTAGGATTCCTTTGTCTCTGCAATTTACTTAATTAATATGCTTCCAACATCTATTCTAAACAATGATACTCCATTTTATAAGTTGTTTCATGACAAACCAGATTATACCTTTCTTAAGGTTTCTGGTTGTGCTTGTTATCCTTGCCTTAGACCTTAATGCTCATAAACTCCAATTTCGATCTTCTAAATGTGTCTTTCTTGGGTATAGTCTAGCTCACAAGGGATACGGATGTCTTCATTCTAGTGGAAGAATCTATATTACTCGAAGTGTAGTATTTAATGAGTCTGATTTTTCCTATAAGTCCTTATTCTCATCTTCCTCAAATTCTACTCAGTCAACTACCTCTACTTCTCCTCTTACCTTTCAACCTTTTCTTTATCATACTCCTCTCAACCACCTATTCTTCTTTCTGAGTCTTCTACTTCTGATTTCTCAGTTCAGTCTCCCCAATCTGATTCTAATTCATTTTCTGCAATTGTTATTCAATCTAGTTCTGTTCTATCTATGCCTAAATCTATTATTCAATCTACTCATCCTATGCAAACACGATCCAAATCTGGTATCTTTAAGCCTAAAGTTCTCTCTGTGTCTAAACCAATGTGTGATACATATGCATTGCCTACTTCTGTTTCTGATGCTTTGACAGATCCACAATAGAAGCAAGCCATGATTGACGAATTCCAAGCTTTGTTACGAAATCATACATGGGATTTGGTTCCTTTTACTTCAGATATATATGTTATCAGAAATAAATGAGCTTTTAGAATCAAGTATAAGGTTGATGGAAGTTTGGACAGGTACAAAACTCGTCTTGTAGCTAAAGGCTTTCAACAAACAGCAGGTGTGGATTCCTTTGAAACCTTTAATCCGGTTGTTAAACCCTCAACCATTCGTGTTGTTTTCACTTTAACAGGCACTTATGGCTGGGATATCAAATAGATTAATATCACTAATGCTTTCTTAAATGGTGATTTGCAAGAGACAGTATACATGTCTCAACCACTAGGATTTGAAGATTCCACTAAGCCTACTCATATGTGTAAACTAAAAAGGTTTTATATGGATTGAAACAAGCCCCAAGAGCTTGGTATGATAAGCTCAACGACGCTCTTCTTAACTGGGGTTTTCAAAATTCTAAATTAGATACGTCTTTGTTTTACTACAGAAAGAACAATAAGCTCCTACTTGTTTTGATCAATGTTGATGATATTCTATTAACTGGCAAAGATTCAAGTCAAATTGCATGTTTAATTATTGATCTTAATAAAAGCTTTGCTCTAAAAGCTCTTGGATCAATCAACTACTTCTTGGGGTTTGAAGCTGCAAGAAATGCTAATGGTTTGTATCTCACTCAGCACAAGTATATTCATGATCTCTTATGTATGCTAAAGCGACTCAGACTCCTATGTAGGCCAATCTGAAACTTTCCTTGATTGACAGTGATCAGTTTGATGATCCTATGATTTACAGAAGCACAATTGGAGCTCTACAATATTTGACAATGACTAGGCCAGGTATTTCATTTGCAATAAATGAGCTTAGTCAGTTCCTACATGTACCAACAGTTCAACACTGGATTGCATGTAAATATATTCTTAGATATCTTAAGGGCACTAGTCATTTGGGTCTTCGTTTCAAACCATCTACCAGATTATCTTTAGAATGTTTCTCAGATGCAGAATGGGCAAGTAATCTTGATGATAGAAGATCCACAAGTGGGCATTGTGTATTTTTAGGAGGAAATTTGATCTACTGGAATTCGAAAAAGCAAAAGTTAGTTGCTCGGAGTAGTACAGAGTCTTGAGTATAAAGCTTTAGCTTCAGCTGCTACTGAGCTTGTCTGGCTTCAATCTCTCTTCAGTGAATTACAAATCAAAGTTAAAGGACTCCCTGTGCTCTAGTGTGACAACAATGGCTCAAGTTCTTTGGCTTCTAATCCAATTTTTCATGTCCGAACAAAACATATTGAAATTGATGCTCATTTTGTATACGATAAAGTTCTCAACAAGGAGCTTGATGTTCACTATGTACCATCCGATCTTCAAGCTGCTAATATTTTCACTATAGGATTGTCTGGCTCCAGGTTTCACTTTCTTCGGGACAAGCTTTCTTTACGAGATCCTCAGTCAAGCCTGCGGGGGCATGTTGGTGTAGAAGAATTCGGAGTCAGCTTGTAACAGATTCCACGTAGTTCAATTTTCTGTTAGACCATTTAGTTACACTAACAAATTCTGTAACCAATAGAAGCTTCATTTAACTTCTATATATTTATCAATAGTGACAGATCAATATATGAGAGCATTATTACAAATCTTCTCTGTTCAATTCTTGATTTTTCTCTGTTCAGATGTATTTCTTACAATCTGAAAAAAAGCCGTCATATAATAATATTCCGTATGCACTGCAAACTAATATATGATATATCAAAGCCTGAACACCCAAGATGCATTCTAGACACCGTTGAAACGATTGTCAATTTGATGCAAACGACCACAATCTAAAGTTAATTCAAACTCCACTGAAAATAAAAATAAAAAAATCAAATTACTGTTGCACAGAGTTGTAACAGCATAGTCAACACAATACTAAACGAAGATGAAAGAAAATGTCATTGTTTTAATTTCCAACATTTTATGAGAATAAATATTTTATAAAGTGCACATAGATTTTCAGAGAAAGTTGGTAGAAACATGGGGACAAACTTAGCCTATTACAGAAAACAGATAAAAAGCAAAATGTGAAAAAATGTGAAAGAAAACAATTAATACAAAGAGAACCAAAAAAAATAGACTGGATATTGCCAAGGGATTCTCCTGACAAGGCCCCATGTATCTTCATTATCGCCTTCAACTCTTCTGTGGCCAATGGCTATAGTGAAACTTAACCAGTTCTTGCCCTCGATAACTGCTATGGTGTTAACAACCATACTACTAGTTGACAACCAATCAATTTCAATGCCCTTCACCACTTCTTCCCATTGCTTCGACCTCTATTATTGCTGAATCGGTTGGAAAATCTATCATTTCTTCTATCAGAGAAACCACCATTCCTACCACCCCTTCCAAAAGAAAATCTACCACCACCGCCGCTGCCACTGTTAAATCTTCCTCCTCTTGACTGGTCCCTTTCTTGCAAAGGTGGCAATGCTTTCACCACTTCTAAGCTTACGTTAGCAGCATTTTCTTGACCTGCAAATTTGATACCAGCAAGAAATGTAGCCAAATCAAATATGTACATTAACAAAGTATAAACTAACGCATAGACAACCATTCAAGGTTCCATGTCCCTAGGCATAAAACTCTACCTAAGGTAAGATTCACCAGAATATGCTCGGACTCAACCAAACGAAAATAGTAACCAGCAAGGGGAACAATAGACAAGAAACTTATAAAGCCAGCAAGAAACAGTACCAGTAAGAAATAAGTCCAAATCTTCAGCTGCCACATCAAACACTGCACCCCTTCCATCAGCCGTGAGCGTCAAACCCTTGATCGACTCAACCTTCTCCTCAGGCAAAAATCTCCTCAGGACCCCATAAGCAAAACTGGTTCAAGATTAGTGAAAAGCATGAGCAAACAAGTTCTACTGTAAACATAGACAGATAAGCAATTTTTTTCCAATATATATAGGAGTGTTCAAAAAAACCGCCAAACCGTGGAAACTACCCAATCCAATTTTTTTTCTTAAATGGCCGGTTACGGATTAGAAAATATGAAAACCGACTTGGCCGGTTTAGTTTTCGGTTTTAGAAAAATTCGGTCGGATTCAAACCAAACCGGCCAATAAGTTTGTATATGTATTTTTTTTAAATGTATATTAATAGTTAAAAATTTAAGCTCATTCATTCTAATTGAGTAATGATTACTCTTAGCTTATTTAGGACTATGTTACTTAAGACTCTTATGATATTTTAGACTTTAATTCTTATCGTTATGATATGTTTAAGATTAAAGACTTTAAGTTTACTATTCAATTTGATTAAGTTGTAAGTTGTAACTAAAATTTAAGTTTACTATGACTTTCGATTTGGTTATAGCTTTTAACTATGTTATAGTTTCGTTTTATATTTGGACTTTATATTTTAGATAAAATATGATTATGATATGAGCTTAGTTGATAATGTATAAATTCAAATTTTTTAAGTTTTCAAACCGCGGAAACCGCCCAAACCGGCCGCAAAAATGTAGGTGCGGTTTGGCCGGTTTGAATCGACAAACTCAAACCGCACGGATTGGTAAACCGGTCAAACCGCACATTTGGATTGGTTTCTGGATTGACGACTTAGACCGTCCAAACCGACCATGAACACCCCTAAATATATATATATATATATATATATGATAATGGAATTAGGTCCCCCAAAAGCTCAACTATCAGGTACTCTGTAAATATAAGAAAATGGCAAATTTTGAGAACCTAACAATCATTTCAAGATATTCAGAAACACAACTGCATACAAAAGCGAGCAAACAAAGCCCAAAAGGCTTAGACCACCTCAATTCCGAATTAAAATCAGTTTCCTTAAAATTATAACATCTAGGGCATGTTTACTAATCTGTATTGGAGAGGAAAGAGAAAGGGAGAGGGAAATGCATTCTATTTCATGTGTAACTAATTGCTATGTAAATGAAATTATAGCCTTCCCCACTCATTATTTCTTATTCATCTCCATTGCCTTTCCACTCATTCCCTTGACGGATTAGTAAACATGGCCCTAAAGTAGACAAAACAGAACTAATGCTGGTACTAACAACTTCCTTTTGTCCTAACGACTTGACCATGGTTTCAGACCCCCTCTTTGTCAACAAGTTTTGGCTACCAAACTTGTGTACATAATAATATAAATTGGTACAAATGTGAACAAAGAAGAAAAGAAAGAGTGAAATGAGTTAATAAATGCTCACGATGGGGTGTAGATGGGTTTCCCAGCCTCCAGAAGCACTGTCACACAGTTCTCCATAGATGTCAGAAGTGATCTACTCTTTATCTCTGAATAACCCTGCACGACAAGGAAGAAGCCAAGGGTCATTATCCACTTAAAAAGATTTAAAGTTCAAACGGAGAACTTATGATAACAGTGAAGGAAATAAATAAATTTTGTTCCAAAATAACATCATGAAGAGGCAGATTAACTCACAGCAGCTTTCGCAAGTGCTTTTGCCAGAAGTTCAACGGCAGATAGACCAGAAGTGTTTAATAGCTCCTCAGCAGCAGACTTGAAAGCAGGAATTACACTGCAAGTAGATATATATTAATCATTATCCGGACCAAGAGCAAGAAATTCCCTCACACATCATTTACTCCAGTTATACCTATCTGAGATTTGATTTATTGTTTCTGCTGCTTCTACACCAGCAGCTTTGGCAACATCCGCTGGCTGTGGTGCAGATATGTGTTCAAACTTAACACCAGATTCTCTTTCAATTTTAGATATATTTGACTTCCTTGGATCAAACAGCATTACAGCTACACCAGTATTTCCTGGAAACATGAAAACAACTCAGCAGGTCATAAAACTGCAGTTGAAAAAGTAAAAACAGAATAAAACAGCTGCCAAGATTTAGAAATTACCTGCTCTTCCTGTGCGTCCAGATCGATGGATATAAGCTTCAACATCACGTGGAGGCTCACACTGAAAGGTAAGCACTAAAGTAAGAAACTGAGATAAATATATAGTGCACAAAGCTTGATGACATCAAAGATACAGAAGCACACTCAAACCTGAATAATTAATTGAACATCATTGATATCCAATCCCCTAGCTGCAACATTTGTCGCCACTAATGCCATGAACTTGCCTGACCTAAAACCAGAAAGTGTGACCTGCAAGCACCAGTTACGAATAAGGAAGAAAGGTACAAATAAGGAAGAAGGAAGAGAGGAGATACACAAAATATATGGATTTTTTTTTGGAAATCAGAACTCCAAAATCCAAAAGCCATTAAGAAAACAGAAAATTTGCATATATTTTTATTTTATCCCCCAAGACCAAACTTATCACTTAACCAACTAACCTCACGTTGAGCTTGCTGTATGTCCCCGTGCAAAGCTCGTGCTCCAGGTAGCAACCCAGCAAGCTCAGAAGCAGAATCTTTTGTCTCAGTGAAAATAATTGTACGGCCCCCACTGAACCAGACGAATAGGTAGAAGATGATTAAAATACTTAAACAATTTAAACAAAAAATAGTTAAACCATAAATCAAAATTAAATGTAAACTTATAATAGAAATAACTAACCTGCTATAACAACGAATGATATCAGGAATAAGTTTGGATCTTGCTGTACTTGAACATGGGATAACAATATGTCTTACATTTGTGCTAGCCTTCATCCTTTCATTACCAACAAGATCCGCAGTTTTCTTGCTTGGTTTAAGGAACCTAGAAGCAATCTAACAATGTAAAAGAAATCAATCTTTAGTTTAAAGGTGGAAAATAACAAAATCTGATATTATAAAATAAATTCCTTATTTTAGCAAAATAATTTGTGGATCAATGTCAAACTGCATGACATGAGATCATTCATAAAGTTCAAGGTCAAAAAGAACGGATCCAAGTTCAAGGTCAAAAAGAATGGATCCAAGTTCAAGGTCGAAAAGAATGGATCCAATGTCACAAAGCTCCTTACATTGAGAAAAATACTAGTAGCGGCATACCAAAAAAAGTGAATTCCATTAAACACCACAACTGAACACCTTAATTAAGAAACTCACATCTTTTACCCAACCAGGCAATGTTGCACTGAAAAGGAGGGTTTGAACTTTACTTAAATCCTCAACCTGGCCTGTGAATGCAACAAATAAAAAATTTTAACAGAAGCAAATAATCTAAACGTTTTTTCTTATAATTCGTTCAAAGCATCTATTTTTGGCACCTTAGTAAGAAATAAATCTAAGATACCTAGAATAAGTTCCACATCTTCAACAAAACCCATCCTCAACATTTCATCAGCTTCATCTAGAACCCGAAACTTCAATGAGCTCAAGTCAATATTTTTCCTCTCTATATGATCCTGCACCACATATACAATAATTATCACCTATCATAAGGGGGAAAAAAAAACTCGGAGTTCCATCAGAAACCAGAAAGTAGCACAAGATTAAATATCACATTTACTAATAGAAAGTAAAAAGGCAACAAAAAAGGTATACCTTAACACGGCCAGGTGTTCCAACAACTATATCAACTCCTCTTCTGAGTTTAAGTTCCTGAGCATGGTAGGGCGATCCTCCATACAAACAGCATGATGACAACCCCAACGCCCCACCATAAACTTCAAAGTCGGCAAATACCTAAATTAAGCGAGGCATCTCAAGCTCGTTAGCATAAATCCATTAAGAAAAAGGAAAAAATGAAAATTTTACAAGCTTGTCCAATGGGCTGTACCTGACTGGCCAATTCCCTAGTAGGCAAAAGAACAAGAACACTAGGCGCTCTCCCATATCCAGTCTTCCGTGATGATTTTGCAAGTCCATTCGTTAAAGACTCTAAGATGGGCAACACAAAGGCAAGAGTTTTACCCTGCATATTTAAAACCAGACACATTAAACCTTAGAATCTAATCAGTCTTCGATACTGGTACCGCTATATGACAACATCCTACAACTGGTTCCAGCCCTGGTTATTACTTTTGCCCTCAAATCAACTCTCATGTATATTTCACACACACCCAGGGAAAAAAAAAATGCCTTAAGCAAACATAAATAAACTAGTTAACATGCCCTTCAGACCAATAAAAGGAAAGAACAGCAATCAATTCCAAATCACTCTTTTTCATTTCTTTTACTGCAAAACCATGTGGTATATGATCGCACATTCATTTAACAAACATAATATTCGTACATATGAAGTTATCTAACCAAGCAAAAAACCCAATTATCAAACAAAATCTCTTGACCATGCACCTTATGCTTAAGCCATTAAATCAAGATTCTAATTTACCTGTCCAGTGCGAGCCCGGCCAACCAAGTCGGATCCATCCAAAATGATATCGAATGTCATGGCCTGGATGGGAAACAACGACTCAATCCCCTTCTCCTTCAACTTAGCCCTCAACGGCTCCGAAATGCGAAACTTCGATATCGCATTCGGGTGCTCCTCACTCTTCCCCTCCCCATTCTCCTCCTCCTCCCCCCTTTCTTCTTGTTCCACCTTGGCCTTCTTCTTCTTCTTCTTCCCACTCTCGACCTCGACGCTCATAGCCTTCGAATTCACCGGCTCGCCCAGCTCCGAACTCGTCTCGCTCCTCTCTTCGTCGTCGACAAGCTCCGAAGCTTTTCGCTTCTTGCTCTCCTTCTTGTGCTTAGACTCCTTCTTAGTCTTCCCGCCGGACAAAGCGTCCGATCCTAGGGTTTCCATTAGGGTTTGGTTCTTCAACTTCTTCTCCTTCTTGTCCTTAGGACTCGTTGCAACCATGGCGTCAGAGAGATTTATGGAAGGCATGGATCGCTAGATACGCAAAAGCGTCGTATATATCTGTGTATATATATATAGAGAGAGGGAGAGTTTCAGAGTGAGCGAGAGAGAGAGAGGGGTTTGTTTCTCCTGCTATGGAAGGATGTAGCAGTCAGATGCTGAAGCAGCAGACGAAAGAGGAGGAAAAGGGGTTAGGGTTTTGTTTGCTTTATAGTTTAAGCGGTGTAAAGGGTTTCAGCCGTTCGATCTTCAAGCCTTCTCTAATGTAGAATTTGCCGTTGGATTGGAATGTTTATTTAATAATAAAATGTCAAATTTACGCGCCTTCCTTTTGTTATTAATATCTAGCCTCTAGAATATAGCCACCTCGGCAAGCGAATAACAAAATATCTAATGTACGTACGACATGTAAAGCACGAACTTTATTTATAAAGTAAACAAAACGACAACCAATATTGAAGGCAGGATATATCAAACGACGATAAATTTTAAAAAGCGACATCAACATTTGAAAATCACAGAAACGTTCAAAGGACGACAAATTAAAAAACGACGATGTTTTGAAAAACGACAAAATATAGAAAACAAAGTAAAATTGACAACAAGAGCTGCAACAGGTTAAGCAATGTCAAAAACATTTTTTTTTAAAAAAAAAATTGTTTGAAAAAAAAAATTTTTTTTTTAAAAAATAAAACAACTAAAATCGGGGGAAAAAAAAAAGAAAAAAAAATTGATGGAAACATTGTTAAACGACGTATACTGTAAAATGCAACAAGCAACCAACAGCTAATAAAAACGAACCACCAAAATAAAAACTGAAAAAATAAAAAAGGACAACCATATTTTAGAAAGAAAACCAAACAACCAAAACTTTTTTTTTTTTTTTTTTTGACAAAAACCAACATTTAAAAGAAAAAATAAATAAATAAACCTAAGATGGCTAATGCCAAATTGTTATTGGGCCGAAGTCCAATTTGTGTTCTCTGGGCCGAATTTTGAGAAAACCAACCGCGCCAGCTTCTCACTTAACTATAAATTACGGATAAATGTTTTTCCTCGGGTTTCTAACACTTATACCTACAAAAACCGAAAAGAATTACAAAAATACAGAAGTTAGGGTTTTTTCCAATTTTTGTACGGTTTTAATTAGAAAAATATCACTTTTTAAAAATATTTAGAAAATTATCATTTTTAAAATAGTTACTAGTTACCCATTTCTGGAAACTGGTTACTGAAAACTGGTTACCAATTATATACTAGTTTTAAATATCTTCGATTACTAGTTACCAGTTTCTAGAAACTGGATACTAGAAACTAGTTACTATTTTAAAAAGTGATATTTTTATAAATATTTTTAAAAAAATAGTATTTTTCTAATAAAAACAGTATCGCATCGCAAAAAATACAAAAGCACCGTATTTTTCTAATTTTTTTCAGAAATACCGTATATTTTCTAATTTCCCCTTTTCTTTTTTAAGGTAAATTATGGACCAAGGTTTAATTAGCCAAATACAACTCTTTAATAAACATGAACTAAAATCAAAATTATTTTTACAGTTTGTAATCCGTTAACTGTTAGTTTCAGCGGCTAAACTTCTTCTTTGGCATTATTTTGAGGGGACAAATGACAAACAAAATATACATTTGACAAAGAAAGAAAAATAAATTAGAGCAGAGAAATTAATTGTTAATAGATAATTAGTTGGGTATAATATGTGGTAGAGTTCCTTTCTTTTTCGTTTATCTTGTACTCGCATCTCCTTTTTCTGTTAAACCAAAAATTAAAGCACCATATGATTGGTGACAATATATATTAGTATCTAGTTCACCCATTCAAACGAGTACATTTAAATGGATATAATGTGTGATATCTAACTCTTTACGTAATTTAAAAAGCCAATAATAGCATAATTGCATTGCATTTAATGTTGGTCATTTGTGCATATTATTTTTAGCACTATTCTTATGAATTTGATATGATTATTGATTTTAACTTTCTAAAGAATTTTGTTACAGTGAAATGCTCGGGACATGCTCATTGGTACGAATCTGACATCTAATAAGTCGTTTATATTGATTAATTTAGTTTAACATAAGATGTTAACTCTTAAATACGTTGTTCTTTTATTTAGGAAGCATGAGCCTAGTTGGTCATTATTCTACCTAAATTATTTAAATTATAGTTGACTTAATGTTTACTTGGGTATTCGTTTAGTTTTATCAAAAAGAAATATATCTATTTGTCTCTTTGCACCACACGTAAGTATATTTATATTATGAATAAAAGTTGAATCTGATTATGGTTTAAAATAATAATAAAAGAGATAGAGACCAATTTTGACTAAGTCGGTTAAAACTCAAATGAGTATATATGTGTATTTTAGAAGCTTTTAGTTTTACTCCCATCTCTCCACCGCTTTACCAACTTAGTCATACTCTCTCTCTCTCTCGTTACTCTATATAGATATATAAATTTATACTCTCCACATAACTGTTAAAAAAAAAAATGCTCAGTTGAGATTCTAGTTCCTCCATATGTGCTACGCAATGAAAAAGGTAACATCACTAGTTGTTGATAATTGTTTTCTCTTCTTCATTTTGAGTGACTCTATATTATAGGAAGATATAAATGATTAGTTCTTGTAGTTAAGTAGTTCTTTAGATTATTTTGTCCACTGTTGAGAGGATTTATGAAAGTGGGTTCCGATTGAATGACTATAAAATAATACTATATATATATATGCTTATGAATATAACTTTAGGAAGAAAATTTAATGTGTGTGTATTTATATAAAAAAAGAGTTTTGTCTAACACGTGAACTACTACCAGATTTTATGGATTATTTAATTACTCTTAACGTGAAGGGTTATTAGTTTTAGTATTATTTGATATAGTTACAATGTTTATACTTAGGAAAAGAATCCATAGCGATGATTTTAGTTGCTGAAAATTATAGTTGACTCTAATAAGATCAATAAGTGCGCATGCTTGTTTATATATTAATCTTTGTGGATACTTTAATTTCTTATTTATAGGATTTCATATCACTAAATCACTTAATTTTATATTTTAGTTTTATGACAACTGCTTGACTTGACTAAACATTATATAATTTTCTTTTGAATTAGTGGTTAGACCAATTTCTTGGTATTACATCCTCTTGCTTAGAAATTTCATGAAAGATTAACTATTTTCAAGATTGAGTTTATAATACCAATTATTGTTTCATCGCTTGCTATGTGATCAAAAGAAATTTTAGCGATAAATAATAGCAGCATGTCAGTCGTACTTTGAGCAAGGAGCATTTCACGGACAAAGACTTAGGAAACTTGAGGACAAGGTAAGTAAAATACTCAACTGCAATACAAGAATTACGTGTTATGTGGGTGTTTATTATTTTTTTTATGCTTTACATTTTGTTATGAGCATGAACATTGACATTTCGGTTTCAATATACATGCTTGGCATTTCTAATATGTCATTATCCTATACATCATGAGGCCATGCATGTTTTACAGAGAAGTTTAAGATAGGTGACAAGTTTCCAAAATGCCATAGTATTATTGTGCAAAGCCATATTTATCACAAAAAGGTTGAGACCAGGTAACGTTCAGAAGGTTTTGTGTCACTGTTACGGGGAAGCGGGATAAATATTTATAGTTTCAGAGTAGCAGCCCCAGGTGAGGGGCAAGTTTGACAGAATTAGTCAGAAGGTTTGCCACAATATTTCTCCTCCAAGTTATATAGTAGACTAAACTACAGTCCCGGGCCGCCTTATCTCTTGAGCTTGACGGGATAACGATAGAATAAGGTTAGTAACGAGCCCCACTGTAGTAAGAGCTGGCGAGAGGAGAACCTATGGGATATCATTAATTCAGGAAGCTCTGCAGGCACAGTGCTGAACCGGACAGTGAGCATAAGACAGGGAAGGGTCTGAAGGAAAATATTTATACCAAAATATTTAAGGAAGTATGGTCATACATTTAATTCATGTCATTGAGCAACATGTCATCTATTATTTTACTTACTAAGCTGTAGCTCATTGTAGTATTGTATTGTAGGTGATGATTGAGATGACAGCATGAGCTTGTGAGCTGGAGTAGAGGCCCAACCTTGGTGTTGTATATATGGATATTTTGACCACATGTGCGGACCTAGTTTGTATATTTTGGGATGTATTATAGTCTCTCAATGAAGTTATTTTTAGCTCATTTCTTTTGGAACCTATTACCACCTTTTGTTTTGTAATATATGTATATACTGATCCACACTATGTTTGTAAGTAAAGTCAGCTATTCATAGAGTTTTAAAGAAAATAAAAAGTTTAAATTGGTCCGTATTTTTTTTATTTTTGGAAATACAATTACAGGATTATCTCCCAAAAGTAACGCCTTGTAAATAGAAAGTTCATAAATTTTCTGCCTAGAAGAGGGTGGATAACGAGGGCGTTACATAATGGAATGAGATATAATTTGAATGGGAGATATTTGAAGTATATGGAATAGAATTAAATAAGTTGTAATTTGAATTAGAGACATTGAAATGTAATATTCAAAAACAATAACAAAAAAATAAAATATACTGACTTTTGACTTTTCTGCAAAAAAAAAAAAAAAAAAATCCTTTGACTTTTAAACTTCTACAAATTACTACATTTACTTTTAAAATCCTGTAAATTAACACCCTAACTTTCGAATTTTACAAATTAATAACCTGACATTTACAATTTCTATAGATTAATATCTTGACTTTTTTTTTGGTGCAGATTTGTACCATGGGCAAGTTAAAAGATGCAAATAATTTTTGTTTACCTATTATTCTAATTATTTTTTATTTTTTCTTGAAAAGTTAAATAAACTAATTTTAAAATATTTTCAGTAAAATTTATTAGTGTTTATTAAGTTTTTATTGAGTACATGAAGGGTATAACCTTCTTTTTATTTTAAAATCAATTAATTCGGCATCATGAGTATAAATTTGCAACAATTTTAAAATATGAGAGTATTAATTTACAGAATTCAAAAGTGAAAGTATTAATTTATAGAATTTTAAAAGTTATGATATTAATTTACAAAAATTAAAAAGTAAATGTATTAATTTGCATGAATTCAAAAGCCCAGTATTTTTTGCAAAAAAAAAGTCAAAAATCAATGTATTTTTATGTCATTATCCCAAATGGATATAATGGAATGGGATATAATTTGAATAGGTTACATTGAAATGGAATATTCAAAGCTTATGGGAGTTACATTCTCATTTCAGAAAGAAAATGTTCATTCCATAGTAATTTTGAAAAATGTATCATCGAATTAAAAAGTTGAATTATTGAAATAAAAATTGAGACTGGTCAAAATCCATTTTCTCTTACTTAGATATAGAAAATTAAAAAATGCCACCAATCCAGTAGTTTTTTTTATGTTTTTTTTACCTATTTATAGGTATTATAGGCAAGAGATAGAGAGAAAAAGAGCATTAAATAATGTGTATTTATTGTTATTTTTACCTATTGGACTATGACCCATTAAAAAAATTGAGAATTAGATTTGATGTCAATTTTTTAATATATAGAATTTTCACAAATTAAAAGGGAAAAACCAAAAATTTCAAAATACAGTTCTATAAAACTTCAAAAAAAGATTTTCCTCCTTATTTTTTCTTGATTTTTTTTTTCTTTCAAAATTCAGGTTCCAAATGGATCCTGTATATTTCAATGCCTATTTTGCAGACTACTTAAACTGATTATATCCTAATTACCTTAAATCTAACTAAATAAAAGAGGAAATTTGACTTTTTATGGTAATTTTTCAAAAACAAAAATTGAAAATTCCTAGATTTTGAAATTGTTTGAAAAATCTCGAATTTTAATTAGAAAAATACTAATTTTTAAAAGTATCTGGAAAAATACATATTTTTATTAATTGATGAGATACTTGAAATAATAAGATAACTTGACCGTTTACCTGAAGTAGATAGATTGATTATTCCAAATAACCTAACTGGTTATCCCGAGTACCATTGAAATGCTGGAATTGACCTAATACTTATGAAAAAATATACATGCATAGAAACTACGGAAAACACATGATCACATCACGAACGCATCGGAAAAGTTAGCAGTATTAAGTTTTAAATTTTTTCATGAAAATAATTTTCATAACCATAGAACATGCATATAACAAGATCATGTATAACATAAATCAAATCTACATGCATAAACCCTAGAGATGAGATTAGGGTTTACCTTTTGTAACGTGCTCCTCCTTGATCTTCTTGTTGATGATGATCAAATCTCTAATCTTAGATCTTCTTGTCTATACTCTTGCTCTTAATTGATGAGGCGAGTAGGCACCAAGTTGAATCTTTCGTTGGAGAATGATCAAGAACACTTTATTGATCCTTTGGAACACCAGGATATGAGATGAGACTGTGAGATTGCAGAAAACTTTTTGTCCCTCACTTTTCCTGAACTATGCGTGTAACTCTCTATTTCTCTGCCTTATGCATGTGGTACTAGTGTTAGGGTTGAGCAGTTTTTTCTCTCATATATCTTATATATATGAGGTCAAAAACTGCTAATCCCAGTCCAACTAGGATTGGACTTGTTCTCCAATTTAAGTTTTGGGTACATTTTTATAAATATGTCCAACTCATATAACTTCTTTATAAAAATATTAACTTCTGTTTAGAATCATTATTTTACACAGTTTCATGAAACTAATTTAACAAATACCACCAACTAATTAATGAGCTTTGTTGAGCTAGACAAGGGATCTAATGGATCCAAATAATCTAAGCTCCAATAGTATGATAAATATATAATAACTCTTATTATGGTATTTATATAAATATTATTAGTAAAGGGGACACTCTACTAAAGGCCCAATACTGCACTCTTATATTAAATGTCATACATTTTATAGAGATTTAATCAACTAGCCTTAATTAACCGATCCATCTAGCATACTCTACACCACATGTAAAATCCTTATACAATGCCGTAGTTAGATAGATAAAATTATCTTAATACCTCTCCAACACATATTTACCTTTAAATTATCATCTTTCTATCAAGGAATAATATTGTTGATAATTTTATTCTCAATGGCCATTTAGATAAAATTATCAATCAATTCACAAAGTGAATACTAAGATCTTATATTTAATTATTCCATGAATCTTGAAAGACCTTAAAGTGATATTAATGTATAGTGTCCTTAAGTATTTGGTGTTCCCATTAATTCATAAACCATAACCTCTAATATGTCGGAATTCGCCTCGAATTTCTCAAAAGATAGCCTTTTAACCAATCAAAAGGTTACAATCCATTAAAGCAAGTCCAGTCAAACATCAAGGATTAAGATCTATATGCTAAGAACTAATTTGTGGTAATATTAAAAATTGAATTACGATACTCCAATTCTTTATATTTACCCAGTCCAGTTCAATACACATAACTTATTTATGTTGTACTAGTATTTCTATCAGAAGTCAGACACTTCAATTATTTGAGACACATCATTCCCGTTGAGATAAATAAATACTGCAATCTTTAGTAAATAAAGTATTCTATCTTTATTTACAGATTGTGAACTAGTTAATTTATACTTAGATAAAGAAACAAGTCTCTTCATAATTAACACTTAATCGTATTTGTTTCTTTATGCACAAATAAAGTCATGAAATCTTTTTCAGATAAATAAACTATTCAACTGAGACAGTTTAATCAAGTAAATATCATAATTGCATATAAGATAAAGTTGTTTAAAAGGATAAAATTAGAAATCTGCTTTTTAGGGTAAATATCACAACATGAATGATCCAAATTTTGAAGAAAAATTGGTATTTTTCTAAATATTTATTAAAAATATTATTTTTATAAAAAAAAACTTTTAAAAAGGGGATTAAGTTGGCAGATGCCACTTTTATTAACCAATTAAAGAAATATATTAGCAACATTTAAAAATCTACCACTTTTTCATATGTTACATAAAGTAGCTCTTATAATCGCAATATCAAGATGGCTCTTCTCTTGTGTCCTCAGATTTAGAAGCAAAACCCATTATTCTTCTTCTTCTAATTCGAAACCCAATTTCTGTAATCTGAAACCCCTCCATTCTCATCTCTAACACTATCTCCTTATTCTTCTTGTTCTTCTCCTTTGACTTAGTTGATCATAAACAACCTGCTCCTGACCAAGGTTGGCGAAATCACGGAGCAGTTCCCCGTGCGAGAACGAGCACTGGGACACGTGCGTCGTGTGCTTGAGCCGGCTGAGCGCGAGCGAGCTCAGAAACTATTCGAAATCCTCCATTGATCGAACTTTCTCCACGAACTTGCTATGCGATTTTTTTAGAGAGAGAATGGAGGAAGACAGAGAGTGGAACAAGGATTTCACGAAGGAGACTGCAAAAAACATAGGGGCAAGATAGACTTTTCGAACAAAAAAAGTGGTATTAAAAGGACCAGATGGCACGATTCTATTATCTCGAAAGTGGTTTCTGTCTAATTTTTTGTCTAAAAAGTTACATTTTTCTAAATCAATCTGGATTTTTCAAGAGAAATTTATACTAAGTACCCGTTTTTATAACTTACTTTCATAAATATCCGTTTTTAATTTTTCTTTCAAAAAATCTACTTTTATGGTACACATTTCATGTGCAAAATATGAGTGGTATACATTTATAATGTAAATTTTTACTCATGTAGTATATATTTCATATATAAAATATGAATGGTACATATTTATACCATGGTTTATATTTTTCATTATAAATTTGACTTATGATATATATTTTGAAATGTGTGCCAATTTTTAGTGTAATTTTTATTCATGAAATGTGTACGACGATATACACTTGATGTATGATACATTTCGTATGTAAAACATTGATGGTCTACATTTCTAACAAAACGGGTATTCATGAAATAAAAATAAAAACAAGTATTTATAGAAATATAGTTTTAAAAACGAATATTTATGAACTTTTTCCTTATTTCAAAGAATTCAAGCCTAAATAAAATGTATAAATCGCTTTGCACATGCAGTCTACTAAGGGAAATTGGCTTAGATAGTACTACTTTAGAACAAAATGATTTTTTTAGTAGTCTTTTTCAAATTGACATTTATAGTAATGTCACAAATTATATGACGATAAATCACATAATTTGTGACTATAAAATTATGACTTTTCTAAGACTAATCAATAGTCACAAATTGTGTGACCCTCCATCACAAATTATGTGACCCAGGGTCACAGAACACTAAAACACTACTAAAAAATTCATTTTTCAAATCACTCTTTAAAAAAATATTTTTCTCAAAATTGGTACTATTTATTTCAATTTACTGTCTATTAATCTATTTCACTAAATAAGAAATAAAACTGATAAAGAAAACACCCTGAACACACCAATCACTGAAACCAATTTTGGGCTTTCGCAATCACGTATTCCCAACAAGGAAGCCTAAGCCCCCTGCGCCACACGAGGTTCGCCTACAAAAAGCCACAACATTTCCACATGCCGTTTCTCTCATCTATCATAAAAATTTAATTAAAGAGGGACCCATAGAGAAGGAGATATTACTTTTTTTTTTTTTTTTTTGATTCAAGGAGATATTACTATTTATCCCGTTGACTGTTTTGTTGAAGACCACTTTAAAGGTACAGATGTCAAAAAAACCGCTAAACCTCGAAGCCAGTCCGAATCCTTAATCGTCGCCTCCTTTTGTTTATTTAAGTTGACTCCAGAGACTATATATACCTAGGAGACATGTTCATAACAAGAATTTTTTGAACAAATGATATTAAAAAGAGAGTATGGTGCCTCACTAATACACATCTCCAAGTTGATTATTCCGAAGAAAACATACGCAAGCCAAGTATACATTATAGATTGCAAAATATGTAAAATGGTTGATGTGTACGTTATAAAAGCAGCCAAGTGTACTATTGATCTGTCTGTCTTAAGTCCAAGGAGTGAGTATAATGCATCATTAATTCCCATTCACTTAATCAACGCATGTTATTTGAAATTTAGTTGTTGGTGGCATAATTGGGCATTTATTTTAAGCTTTGATCAAACAAATAAAGGTACAACCCTTGATTTTAAAGGTCTTACTCCTACACATGTCCTCCTAACTATAAATTACTTTAGGGAAGTAGAATATAATTTAATTATCTATGATATATAGAAATTAGAGAAATGTACTCGATTTGTTCTTCCAAATTTGGAGGGCCTATTATTTTATCTTTATAGAGTGACAAGTGCGTCTGCTTTTGGGAAATGTACCAAAAAAAAAACTAACAGAAGAGATTCCGGTTCAGCTTTTACGCTTTTTCTTCTTTAAAGGGCTCATATCATAAAGAGTTTTAGGGTCCCCAGTCCCCACATTATGCTTATGTTAAAGCCTCATCCACTGAAGTTTTATCTATTAACTTTCTTTTTTATTTCATTTTTCACTGAGAATTAACACATGTGATTATCATAAAAAGTAGACTCTATTTTGTCCCTTAGTTAGACTATAGAGATTTTAATCGTATTTTGAACTACATGCCAGTCAATCAGCCCACATTTCAGCTCCCTAACTGGTTTTCATTGGTGTACTTATATCCACATTTTAATACATTTGTACCTCCAAGAGTATAGGTGCGTGACTTAAAGTCTAAATTAGCATTAGACAATAAGACAAACTCTTTTTTTTTTTTGTGACAAAAACAATAAGACAAACTTAATTACCAAAGTGAAATTCCATACAGTGACAGAGTTTTTTTTTCCTTTTTTTTATACAAGGGGAGGGGGGAGGAGGGTGGGGGGATTCGATCCCCACACCTCAAACTCCTTTTTGAGGAGGTTTACCACGAGGGCCACAAACTCGTGGTTACAGAAAGTTAAAGAAAGAAGATAGAACGAGTATAAATTGCACAATAAAACGACAAACTTATAGGCCACAGAGAATCATTGTGTTTCAGTCATTAATTGGAATTTTCCTCTGAAAAAAAAAACAACAGTTCAATTTGGAAAAACAACTTGAAAATTTTGAAGCTCAATCTATAACTGAACTAAAAGTAGGTACTTTTTTTTTTCCCCCTCAACAACAATTGTTTAGAATCCCAAATAAAACCAGCTATGAAAAGCTAAATGAACAGAGTCATGATGAACTCAAATCTTTTTGGTTGGAAATTTCACATGCCCATAAAGGACATTAGAGTATATCACGGTTCAATTTTAAATTTTATTTTTCACTCAAAATTCCTTACATCGTTGTTTATATGATAACAATTCTTGATATGTTATCACACATGTCTTAAGAATAAAACCCATCACTTCCCATTATTGGGTCCAAAATGAACCATCATCATCCATGGACCACAGCAACAAGTGGCTCGGCTTCCTTCATCAGTAGAGAAGATCGTACTATCATCTCACTTATTGCCAACATACCCCAATTAATACCAAAAAACGTAATAATAACATAAAATCAAGAGTACCATACCTCCACCAAAAGAGTATAAAAAAAATCATAGTAAATAAGAATTTTCAGTAGTTGTATACAACAAAAAAAGTAAAGAATTGCATATTCCCATATCTAATTTCCCTTCTTTCCAACCGTAGTAACTAGTAAGTAACTACCCCTCAAATAAAGCTTCTACCCAATTTATCTGACACAAAATGAATATTGGCAATGTAATTAAAATCCAAAAAAAAAAAAAAACATATTCTTCTCCTTCAAATTTACCCATTGTCGTTGCCTTCATTTCCACTTATATCCCCACTCCTCTTGCTCCTTAAACCTCCTAAACACCCCATCAATGGCGATGTCAAATGCGTCTTTTACGGTTTCCAAACCCTCATGGGGTTTAGCGTAGAGAAATTTGGGGATGTATTCAATGACTTTCTCCCTCATTTTACTCACCTCGTTTTTACTGTACTTCTCGAGGACTCCTCTCACCGAAGTCCCATTTTTTACCGCGTTCCGGTCTATGTAAACCGAGTAACTATCCGGTTCGCCCGGCAAAAACCACTCGTACTGAAAATAAGCGGTTCGCTTCCAGAAAAAAACCGGGATCGAACCGGCCACCATGCAGTCGAAAATCGACCTCCGGGTGAAGCTATCACCCCTCGGCTGGAGGCAAAACTCCGAGTCGAGGAACCCCTCGAGAATCGCCGAGGTTCCATTGGAGCAGCGCGAACCGGCGCAGTCCACTACTCGGCACGCGTCCGACTCGTTCCTGCAGTGACTCAGTAACAGCCCCCTGAAGTCGTTCCTGATGGCGCCACGTGTCGCCCCCGCGAAGCTGAAGAGCTTGGACCGGTTACGGCCCCGGACGAAGCTCTGCCATTGGGCGACGTCCGAGTCTGACCTGGGGTGGAATCCAGTGGGGTAAGGCACACCGACGTCGAAATAGTCCCACGGGTTCCGCTCAATCAGGAGGCGCGTGACGTTCCTCATCCCCGGCAAGTAAATGCAGCTCGAGCCCCAGTCGTCGTCCTTGGACCGCCTGAAGTCCCACGTGATCCGCCCCATCGAGATGAAGTGATCCCAGCCGTTCGATCTCCTGTAGAACGGCTGATCCCCGAGCCACGTCAGCATCGCCTCGCAATGGCGATCGCGGTCCTTGGCGGTGCTGGTGTTGGACCAGAGGTACTTCCCCACCGCGAGCCCAGCGTAGAACGGTATGTAGAACGCCGTAGCCGATTCGGGCTCCGCGACCCGGCACTTGTGGTTCAGGATCCGATTATGGAAAACCACCTCCGTGACGAACTGGTCCGTCCAGTACCACGCCGGGACCAGAATCTCCGGCACGAGCCCGGACAACGCGGTGGCCGGTTGGCCGAACCCCTGGTTGGACAGAGCGTCGCACCTCGAGCTCCACGGGTTCAGGTTATCGCAGCTCCGAAGAATCTCCCGGTTGAAGAATTCGGGTAACTCGTAGACGAAGACCCGACCCGAGCAGCATTGGTCCGATTCTCGTCCTCCGCTCTCGGCGGCGATCGGGACCGAAACGGCGGCGTAGGGAGGCGAGAAGTGGTGGCGAGAGAAGGGGAGGGAGCGGAGAGTGAAGAGGAGGATGACCTGGAGAGAGAGAATTGCGATGAGGAGGCATGTTCGGGGGTGGTGAGTGGGCTGGTGGAGGACCGAGTTGAGTGAGTTGGGTTTGAGCGAGAACGAGTCATGGGGTTTGTGCTTCTTACTGGTGTGGGTTTCGGGAGAGGGAAGGTCCGTAAGAGAAAGCATCAGATATCGAGAGAGAGAGTGATGGTGAGGATATTTCGGTAATTTTTCGGCGATCTATGACCGGGAAAAATGGAGGTGGGTTTTGTGGTTTGAGAGAGAGAGAGAGAGGGGAGTGCGTTGGTGGAGTTTGTTTTGGTTTGGAGGGCTGAGAGCTTGAGAGGAAAAATAAGCGAAAAGAGGGCTGTGAGGAAAGGACACGTGTGTTCAATCACAGGCTGCCAGGATACACCGACAGAGTTGTAAACATAGTTTATTTACTGGCACGTGGCAGTTCCTTTGTCGAAGGGTTATCGTCACTAGTTGTGCCCGGTTCTTCAATAATATTCTTCGCTAGTTTTAAAAATTATCAAAGAATTTTGCAAGAATTATGTATTGGACAAATAGACCAGTATTTTGTGCACACTATTTGGATTTTTTTTTTAGTGATTCGCAATTACATATTTTTGGATTTGGAAATTAACACTATTTGGATTTTTAGTAATTCGTAATTACATATCTTTACTTATTTGGTACTATAAAATATTCCAGTTAATAAAACAATACATGTTTGAACAATAAAAGGTGAATCATATGTAAATTTTAATTCACTGCCTAATTTTAGGATCATATTCTGTTTTTGGAAAGCCTTAAAATAGTCGATTTCCAATTGAGTTTACAATCAATCTGCTAATGTTTGAAGAAAAAAAAGGTAAAATATTACAAAATGTCATATTAAATCTTCATATTGCATTCTTTATCAATTATTTTACTGGACTTTTAGCACCGATCAAATTTAACCTTAAACAATCAGCTAAATTAGCAAGAATTAAAAAATAAAATGAATTGTCCTTATAGAACAATGAAATCCAAAACTTTTCTTAAAATTAAAAAAAAAACAAAATCAAACTAAAACAATATCAAATTTTAAAAAATCAATGCAACAGAATTTAATAAAATAAT
The DNA here is from genome assembly GCA_002914845.1 of Trema orientale. Lineage (NCBI taxonomy): Eukaryota > Viridiplantae > Streptophyta > Magnoliopsida > Rosales > Cannabaceae > Trema > Trema orientale. The sequence continues at coordinate 225,276 of JXTC01000369.1, read as the reverse complement.
TTAGTTTGAATTTAATTTGATTTTACATCTTTGGATGTATTTTTATTATGAAATTTTGGGTTTTCTTCATAAGGACAATTGTGTCATTTCATATGTATTTAGTTATTTATTTATTTTTAACTTTGCTTATTGGAACGGGGAGGGATAGATTTGATGGTGTTTATATTCGAGAACGTAATTGAAAAAAAAGAGAAAAAAATTGCATTGTGAAGGTTTAAGTTGATGTTTCAAAAAAGCCATGGGATTCCATTAAATAAAATAAAATAAAATAATAACAATTAACAAGTATAAAGATATTTTATGGCTATTTCCCGATAAAAATTGACTTTTTAGTGCATGATTTTAGAGAGGTATGGGTTGCTTTTTTAAAGTTATTGTGTCCTTTTTACTTGCCACTCCAATAAGTTTTCTCATTTAGGGATTAATTTGTTTCATTTTTCAAAAGCAAGAATGCATATATCGAATTCCCAAAAATAAAAATAAAAAAGGACATGTCAAGCAATAATTGAAAATGTATCAAAAGCATAAGAAGAAAACTGAAATGAGCGGTAAAGTTTTGCATATTACCCTTATTTCATTATTCGTTTTCTTCTATTTTAATATAAACCCTACATGTACTTTTATTTCCATTTTGGAAAAAAAATAGGTATGCACTTTTATTTCTTCTGTTTTGTTTTTTTAATTCCTGAAAATTACCTTTCGAAAGAAAATTATTGAAAACTTTGATAATTATTGTTTAAAAGTGATAACAAATCAATTAATGCTTAAAAAAAAGTGATCACCAATTAATGGCAAACACAGTCTAATCCAAACTCTGCAAATGTCCGCATTTAATTATTTCCCTTGATGCATGTCAACTTCTTCAAGACGCCGGAAGTTTCTATTCTCATGCGGGAGAGTCTACAGCTCACGAAAATTGACAAGCGATGTAACAAGGCCACATCTACCTTTTGACCGTAGGCCCCAATCGGGGATCCGTACACCTGTCTTTAGGATGTTGTCACGCCGTTACGGCGTCGTTTGGATTATAACCCATTTTTGTTTTTGTTTTTTTTTTTTAGGAACCCATTTTTGTTTTCAACTTGCACCGGATTCAAGGACGGGCTAATGGCATAAACGGTCTTGAACTATTCATCTAGTTACACTTTGGTCCCTAATATTCTAAAATTTTCAGTTAAGCTCCTAATTTTTCGATTCTATTTAATTTAGTTTTTGAGCTTTTCAATACGTAGGTATGTAATAGCATTTAAAAGGGTATTTGAGGAAATATAAATATAATTTTTTTTTCCTTACAAACTAAAAATCAGTCGTGATGACATTGTAACAGAAATGATGTTTATAGAATATTAATTTTTATCTGCCATGGAATCGAGTCTTCAGCAAACCTCATAAGAATTCAGCCTTAAAGGACACTAACTAGTGGAAATTTTCTGAATAATAATTGGATCAATAGCTTATCAAGGAACAAAAGCATGGCTTATTTATGTTTTACCGTTGTTACGAGTAATTTTTTTCAAAAAAGTATGTATTATTAAATTTATAAAAGAGGAGTGTATACTCACTTTTTTCACCGTCTAATATCATAGTTTGACTTATTTTACTCTTTATTCACACAATTTTACACGTAAATTCTTCTCTTCCAAAATTTCTTACATGAGTGAAATATGAAATGAACAAAAAAATTCACATATGAAATAATAAGACTATCGAGTCAAAATTTTATTTTGAAGAGCAAAAAGAAAAAAAGACTAAAGAGTGAAAAATAGAACCAAAAAAAGGTGTCGAGTATTGTATTCAGACCTATCATTTTTTTGCTCAGCAGTATCTTTCTTTAATTGAAAAAAAAAAAAAGGTGGGAGGAGATGCAAATTGCAAAGGGCTCTAGAATTTCGTGGTCATGAGTCTCCTGACTCCTGAGTTACTACGGACTGCAATTCCAGTAGTAGTGATTGGGGGTCTGGATTTGAGATTGCCGACAAAGTGGCCTATGTAGTTTTGTGAGGTTCTACTACGGTAGGTACCTGTCTTATTGAGTAGATGTTAAAACCTTCATCTTTAGCCTTACACTTGGCAAGTTGACCATTACTGAGGGATTAAGTGGGTCCCGAGTGGCCAATATGGTGAGATTGATCGAGAGAGTACAAGATGATTAGCGATGATACTTACAATTGTAGGCCCAAGTCTTGAATTCTAATCTCTTTAATTGCATCCCGTAAATACCGCAGTGAATGCGTATGTACTTTTTTTTTTGAAGGAGGATGCTGTTATACTATGTATTATGTAATATGCACATAAGATTTCGGAGCTGTCAAATAGGGAAAATAATTACTAATCACTATAGCCTTATTTAATAAGTAAAAGATGCTTTTGCTTAATTTGAATTGCTAGAACTTTGTTACTTCTTAGTGCAAAATTGCAAAATGGTACGACTAAAACTTATGCATCAGCTAAGTTCTTGATCTATAATTGTGAACGAACTAACACTATGCATTCCCTCAAAAAAATAAATAAACAGACTTTATGCATCTTTATTTTTTTTTTAAAGGCGCGTTGGAATTTTTCTTTTTTCTTTTTTGCTATTCTAAATGCTCGTGGGAGTTTTTTTTGCGAGATTGTGGAAGTTTTTTTTTTTTTTTTTTTTTTTTTTTTTTGCTTGAAAAGGTATTCTACAAACAAAACAACACAAGATTCAGGGATACAAAAAAATCCTTCTCCACTCGATGGAAGAGGTGGAGACCACTGATGAGGGTGAAGTATCAGTACTTTCATAGTTACATAGTTACAAAACGAGATTGTGGAAGTTGTTAATCAAATTTGTGGAATTTTGACATTTTATTTTTGTAATAGCATGTTGATGTTAAGTATAGAAATAGAAGTAATTCAAGAAGTTCTTTTTTCCAAATAACAAAAAGTACTTCAAATTCCAATGCGTTATGTCCTCAGTATAAAACTGACAGCAACAGACATTAAAAAGTAACAATCACTTGAAAAAAAAAAAAAGGTCTCTTTTTATTGGATACTGTGATTCTTACATACTATTGATTAAGGTTTTAAATAATTGTAAACAAATTTAGTACTCAATCTTTCCCCTACCCTAGTCTCTCTTCAAAATTCTCTCTTATTAATACACGTACACTGTCTCTCTCACTCTCTCTTAACATTGGAGTCGTAAATGGCACGTGGATGAGGACTGAGGAGCGTATGATGCTGCGTCGTATTGGGATCTAAGAATGGCTAATGCTCTGTAATGAGGAGCAGAGTCACACTTCAAACACATGCCATGCCATGCCATTTAATTTAGTAGAAAATTCAACTCTCTGAATTGTACATCTTAACGCGTGGCACCCTTTTCTTCATTTTACGTCATGGTACTTCTCCCTTTGCGCGGCTTAATGACGAGAGTAAGCGCCCAACACGGAATAGCCATGCTCTGATTTTCAAATGTCATCTCATCCCTTTATACGGTATTTTGCCCATGTTTTAAGCTAGCATAAAGACCGATTATTTGTCGCATTTAAAGTGTATTAATTGCGTTTCTCAACTGAGATGCGCAATAACTTTTAACTTCTTTTATTATTTTCTTTATGGTTTTCACCCAAAAAATAATAATTGAACAATTTTTCACTTTAGTGAGTACAGTCCTGTATTGAGCATAATCGGGTCTATCTCGTGGCCATATAAGATGATGGAGCTTTAGAGTTTTATATAACATTGTTTAGCTAGCACTGTGTTCCTCCTCCTCTTCTTTTTTTTTTTTTTTTTCGTGGTGTTATGTTCAAAGAAAACTGAAGGAATAAAAAGAAGAAGAAGAAGAAGAAGAAGAAGAAGAAGAAAAAGAGAGATGCAGTTCCATGCTAATCTGGTGCGATGCGACCATTGGAAGTTATCCAAGTCCACTTATTTGGTTTTGGAATGATGCAGAAGCAATTTATTGAGATAATAAACATGTTTTATTGACTTTGATTTCCTTTTCTATGTGCTTTTGGACGGAATATGCATAGCCCCCGACATCTTTTTTCGCTTGTTTAACATAGTCCTTCGCTTTAATAATTGTGGATTCTCAGTCCTCTCTAGTGTGGAATAATGATTAAAGGCTTCTCCTTACTTTGGATGCTGCTTTAGTTTGCATGTTGTCTTGTAAATTCACCCTGTGATTAATTCTAACCGAGATTCGATATAATTTGAAGGATTTTTCTAACCCTCCCACGTGGCTTTGATTTACCTTCTTATGGGTACACTGTTCTTTTTCTTGGTATTGAGAACTAAAGATCAGTAAATCAACCCTAGTATACAGATACCCATAATATAATCTAACAAGGAATTGTATAGTGCCACACACAACACCATGCACCCCACTGAAAATTAGTAACACCGGCAAGTTATTCCATTGTAGGATTTTAGTTATAACAAAGATTGAAGATAGTGAAAGTAAACCAGTTTTGCAAGTTTTCACCTAAAATTGCTACGATTTAATTTACTCTTTTACACCCTTCCTTACGCCAAGGATAACACTCGGACACACAGTTATAAGTTAAAAAATTTTCATATATAAGACGACATATTATAATGTTGGTGAAGCCTCGATGAATATTCCGAAAAGGACAAAGAAATCCTCATTTGCAAGTTTAAGATAAGAGATAATTATGCTAGTTACCAATCACTAATAAAATAACCAAATTAGGTGGGAGTTTACTGCTTTTTCAGAAGTAATGGTCCCACATTATCACCGGTGGCTTTGTTGTGCTTCACATGACTCCCGTCACACAGAGGGAAAGTTCCCGATCTCCAACACCTGTTGGAAAAGGCCCCCAAATTAATATTTTAACTCACTCAACTGAATTTCACGCACACATTATCACAAACGCATAAGCTTATCATGTCACACACTGATGCATAAATATGAAGAACTATTTTTAGACTAGTTATCTCATGAAGTTCATCAAAATTCTAATGTAGCCACTAGCCAAGCCAATGAATTATCACTTGCAGGAAAAAATAAGATCATTATATAGTTATATAGATTTGTCAAGAAATTATTCCAAGTATTAGTTTTTTTGACAGGTCAGCAAAGTTAGTTAGAATTAACTAAGCTGGTTTTGGTTAGATAAGGCTTAGTTAGAAGTTTGTTAACTCAAGAAGCGGTTCCTAGAAGCTGTTAACCTTTATTATAAATACTGTAACTTCAGTATTAGACTAAGTAGTTATCATCATAAGAGAAAAGAGTGAAGGGTGTAATAAGGGATTACTGGGTTGTGATCTTCTGTAAACTGAGAGAATTTGTAATCAGAGAGTTAGAGGGCCAAGATTGATTGGTGCCTGAGTGTGTAACTCTGTTTTGATTCATAGTGAATTCCTTGGTAGCTGTCCGAAGTGGATGTAGGACTCAATCTTTGAGTCTGAACCACTATAAACTGTGGTGTTTCTTGTTCTTGAATTTTCTGCGTTTTTTTTGGTTTTTGCCCAGTTTATTGTGTGCTCTGTTTCAACATCTGGTATCAGAGCCAGGTTTTGGGTTACGATTCTTGGGAAGACAATTCAATAATTGAGGAAAATGACTTCTACAGCAAAGTTTGATATAGAGAAATTTACAGGCAAGAATAACTTCGGATTGTGGAAGATGAAGATGGAGGCCGTGTTGGTACAATAGGGACTCGAAAAAGCTCTGCTCAGCGAAAGAGATTTGCCAGCGACAGACAAAGAAAAGATATGGTATTAGTACCATATGCAAATGCCATTGGTTCCCTAATGTATGCTATGGTCTGTTCTAGACCAGACATAGCATAAGCTGTAAGTGTGCTGAGTAGATTCATGGGAAATCCTGGAAGGGAACACTGGAATGGTGTTAAGTGGTTGCTGAGGTATATAAAAGGTTCCTTGAATGTGGGATTGAAATTTGAGATGAATAAAGCTGGTGTTAGCATTGTGGGCTATGTGGATTCTGATTATGCAGGTGACTTGGACAAGAGAAGGTCAACTACTGGGTACATTTTTACTGTCAGTGGAGGATCAGTGAGCTGGAAGTCACATCTACAATCAATTGTAGCTTTATCGACAACTGAATCCGAGTATATAGCTGCTACAGAAGCTATGAAAGAAGCTTTGTGGCTTAAAGGGTTGCTTGAAGAACTCGGGGTCCTAAATGGTGGAGTAACATTGTTCTCAGATAGCCAAAGTGCTATTCAGCTATGTTTGAATCCAATTTTTCACGAGAGGACAAAACATGTTGATGTTAGATACCATTTTATCAGAGAAGTGGTGGAGTCTGGCATTGTGAAATTGGAAAAGGTTGCTACGGAGAACAATCCTGCAGACATGGCTACTAAAGTAGTGCCGTTGACTAAGTTCAGACACTGTTTGAACTTAGTTCAGTTGGTGGAAATTTAGGACCTGAAGGACAAGAGCTGCTTAAGAGAATTCATAACCAATACTGGAACAAGGTGGAGATTTGTCAAGAAATTATTCCAAGTATTAGTTTTTTTGATAGGTCAGCAAAGTTAGTTAGAATTAACTAACTGATCTCTAAGCTGGTTTTGGTTAGATAAGGCTTAGTTAGAAGTTTGTTAACTCAAGAAGCGGTTCCTAGAAGCTGTTAACTTTTATTATAAATACTGTAACTTCACTATTAGACTAAGTAGTTATCATCATAAGAGAGAAGAGTGAAGGGTGTAACAGGGGATTACTGGGTTGTGAGTTTTGAGAGGTTCATCTTCTGTAAACTGAGAGAATTTGTAATCAGAGAGTTAGAGGGCCAAGATTGATTGGTGCCTGAGTGTGTAACTCTGTTTTTTGATTCATAGTGAATTCCTTGGTAGCTATCCGAAGTGGATGTAGGACTCAATCTTTGAGTCTGAACCACTATAAACTGTGGTGTTTCTTGTTCTTGAATTTTTTACGTTTTTTTTTGGTTTTTGCCCAGTTTATTGTGTGCTCTGTTTCAACAAGATTAATGATGCAGGGGAAGCATTTCCCTTACGGATATATATATATATATATGTCAAATCTCTTAAAAAAACTATTGCACAAAGCTCAAAACTATTTTTTTCCCCCCTAAATAACAAGACAAAGTTCTACAACGTAAATATACATAAAATGGGAATATGGGCAGGGTTAGGCAGGTGGGTTTGAAATTTGAATATACGCACGCGTGTTTTGGTGGGTAAAAATAGTAGGGGAATCTAAGTGAGTGACAGACCCAATAAACAATTCTTGTAATTATTTAATAATATTTTGGACATGGCGCAATCAGAGCGAATGAAATGAACAAAATTAAAAACCATATAAATAAATAAAGAAGAATCCTCCAACAAAGGACTTAATTGGTCATCAATTTCAATGTGTTGTACTTTATATTTTATGTTTTAAAAGTATGGGAACAAACGACAACAATATTATCACCTGCAGTAAGGAGTGAGAGGCTTAGATAGCTCAGAAACGACAACAGAGTCCACCACTTTGTCTTCGGTCTTCCTGATCTCTGGGTTTATGGCCTGAGCCCCCTCTGCTTTGACCACCATGGACCTGGGTCTAGTACTTTTAGAAGAAGTAGATGAGAAAGCTGGGAAAATAGCTGACTTGTGGGTGGTGTTGTACGACACTAGCCCAACAGTGCTGGAGCTAACCATAATCGACGCCATGGGAGTTGCGCGAGTCTCTTTGTAGCTCTGAATCGCTCTCTTTGGTGTGAACTGTGAAGCTTTGAGGATATTAAAGCAAAAGCTATAACGATGGATGAAAATATTGCGCGAGAGGATTGGCTAAACTTGTGGACGCCACGCACCTTGATGGCTATTGGAATTGGCTGGAGCCTGCTCATGACACGTCATACCTGAACCAAAACGTTTTGCTTTTTTCTTTTTTTTTTTTTGTCCCCCCCTTGGGAATTGGTAAATGTTTTTCATGTTTGCAATTTGAATTTTACACACAGCCAACTAGTTATCAAATTAAAGCAAAATTAAAAAAGCAAAATTAAAAAACCCAAAAACGAAAAAACTTAAAGCAAAACTCTTGTCGTTTTGATAACTTCCACTTGTATGAGGTCCAAGTGCTAAAGAAGGCCGTTCGTAATGTCATGATGGGCTTTAGGATTGAGTCTGTTGACTGAAGTTGGGCTAGCCCAACACGGTGTCACTCCCAACAAGTGAAAAGAAATTTACACCCAGTACATGTTCTATAACTTATTTTCACGTGTTTTTAATTTTTCCTTCAAAAGTACTCATTTTTATGGCACGTATTTCATGTGCAGAATATTAGTAGTATACATTTGCAATATAAATTTTTACTCATACGGTACACATTTCATGTGTAAAATATGAATGGTGTACATTTAAAATTTAAATGTTTATCATGTTTTACATTTTTTATTATAAATTTGACTTATGGTATATATTTTAAAATATGTGTCAATTTTTAGTGTAATTTTTACTTATGAAATGTGTAGCACGGTATACACTTGATGTAGATGTTTACCATGGTTTATATTTTTTATTATAAATATATACTATGATATACATTTTATATGTAAAATGCCGGTGGTCTACATTTCTAATAAAACGGGTATTCATGAAATAAAAATAAAAACAGATATTTATGAAAATATGATTTTAAAAACGAGTATTTATGAACTTTTCTCAGGAGTAAATATAAAAGTTAAAAGTACATAAATACCTATTTTTTAAAGCATATTTTCAAAGATACATGTTTCTACTTTTATTTCACCAATACCCATTTTTATAAATTTTTTGAAAAATATATACCATAAATATTTTATACATTTTATGAATAAAAATTGGACTTAAAAAGCGATATATATTTCAAAAAATATATACTAAATATAAATTCATTTGTCAATGCAAACTGTAGGTAAAAGTTTACATTATAAATGTTTACCATATATATCTTATCCATGAAATGTATACCCAAAAATAAGGTATTTTTGAAATGGAAAAAAAGGTATTTGTGCCTTAACACAAAAACATGTACTGGGTAATTTGTAAAAAAAATTCGAAAATTTTGAGAGTATTCATCAAAATTGATTTTTAATTAATCAAAATTCATGTGTGACCTATGAGACTCACATATTTTCACGCACTTTTTTTTTTTTTGTGGATTAAAAAAATATTATGATACACTAACCCGGTTGAATTTTCCTCACAAACTACAAAACCACCTAAATTTACACACAAATGTTTTATTATCATTATCTACTAATTGAGAAATGAACGGCTATTATCACCAATCATGATCAGCCTTTTTCAAGTTTTAATAGCTGCTAAGACCAAGGTCACAAAAACTCAAAACTGAGTAGAAGACGACAAAAGGAAGGTGAGAAGAAACTAATAATATTTTTATTTAATTTTTTTCTCAAGAGAATAATTAAAAGATTTTGTGGTGAATGAAATGTCGTGGGCGTGGCTACACGGTCCAGGGATATAGGAGCAGAAATTTTGTTGCGATGCACCGCCATGGTCGGGTTATGCTTTTCATGTGTTATGTATATTGGCCGGTGGGGCCCGCTGTCGAAACAGTCCAGTCGTTGTACCTAGCCCATTGAAATGGAGCACAGCATCACCATCAAAATTACATCATATGAATTAAAAATTTGGGTTAGTACTAATCACGATTGATATGACCTTCAATTATTTTTTGATTCACAAGTCACAACTAACGATTATCAAATGATTAGAAAGTAAATCAATCCCGTAAATACCTCAACCACCAAATTCATTCAAATTCAACATTAAACTAGAACCCCTTTCTAAAAGAGGGTGCGCCAAACGGTGTCTTACGTCCAATTTTGCAAGTTTTTATTTTTATTTTTATTTTTTTTATCAATGTGACAATTTTTTGCTCGAGTTCATAGAAACTTTGGCACATTTTTAATTTATTTTTATAGAAAAAGATTCAAAACTTACGTAGTACATTTAAGAGTTTTCTTGTTTTGTTTTTTTATGTTTTTTTATCAATAAAAAGAACCAAATCTTGGCACTTGAAAGGTTAAAAAAAAATCTCGGCTCAAATTGTCTCAAACGAAAGGACAAAAAAAAACACACGATTTTTTTTTTGAAATAAATATGAAGGTGATGTTGAATGTTGATTCCACCCGAAACAATTGTGTATAAAATCATTGGAAAAAGACATTTATATAAATTCAATGGAAAATCCTAAAATTAACATTTAAAATTCGAAAAAAAGAATTTTCTGGAATTAAGTCTCCTAATAATTACTTAATAGTTATTTAAGATAAATTTTTTTAGACAAATATATATTAGTCCCGCCTCCGCCGGGAGCAATTAAACTCCCAAAATAACGACCCAAAAGAAAAGTGAGAGAGACCTCGCAGTTGAAAGCTTTGAAATTACGATACCCTCTTCTTTCGCAACCTCACACTTCCTCCTCTTCCTTTTTAGTTTTTAACCACATTACGTTTTCTTTCTTTCTTTTTTACCACATTTCAGATTGAGCAGATTTGCTCTCCAGATTTTCGAAAGAGAGAGTTTAGATTTTTCTCAGTTTTCTTCTCTTCAATGGCGAAGAAAGGAGGAGCTTTTGGATTCTGGTTCTGCCTTTTCGCGGTTCTGATTCACGCAAGGATTTCGCTCTGTGTGAGGTCCGATACGGAGATCAGAGAGAGGTTCTATGGAAACATGCTCAACTCGACCGTACCACAAACGAACGATACCATAGCCAAAATGTTCGATCGAGTTCTCGAGAAAGAGTTTTCCGAGAATGATCAGCCTGAAGGTATGGCTTCTTTGAAGATTAGATGCAATCTTTATATGTAGGTTCTGTTTGTTTAGCGAGAAAGTTCGGGAAAATAAAGTCGAGTTTTGAATATATTGTGAAATTTTCGTTTTAGATTAGGGCAAGTTAGTGAATTTGGTATACGAGAAGTCAATTTCGGTTCTTACGTTCTCTAGGCATGAACAATATTTAGCAGGATCGTGTATATATATATACATATATTTTGGTGTGTAAGGGTTATCCTGGGATATACATGTATTATGTATAGATAAGTAAACATTATGTGCCTATTGAGATCCATAAGAAAGTTTATTATAATTTTTTCTTGTATTATTGGCTGGCTTAAGTGCTTCCACTCGAAAATTGCAGTTATTTATTTGGATTTTTGCTTTTGTTATAATTAATCACATTTTCAGTTACTGAATGAATAATGTCCAGAAAGTTGCTCATTTACTGGAGATGCTTTATTGATACTTGTTTTCGCTTTCTTTGTATGCTAGGCCCTGATGAAAGCAGCTTTAACAGCAGTGTAGCTGATCAACAAGTAGGTCTCCTTCTCGACCAAACCTATCGCACCAAAGTGCAATAATTACATAGCTTTATACTAAGACTGTAGGGTTGGTTCAAAAAAAAAAAAAAAAAGACTGCAGGGTAAGAAGCATGATTTACTGGTGAAGCTATTAAAACTCGGAATTTTGAAGTGTGCTTAATATTTTCTTTTGTGATGTTGCTTTGATCATTTTGTGAGGTATGATAGTTGAGTTAAAGAGTAGATAAAAGGTATCTTCCTGTTTTTTTGTGTTTTTCTTCATGCAGCCTAAAATTTAGGATATGATTTTGGTGGTCATAGCATATTTAGTCCACGAGAAATTTTTTGGCTTGTTTAGATGGCAATTTAAGCTGTTTATAGGAGAACTAAAGTAAGGTGTATTTCTCAAGGACAATTTTGGGCTCTGCAAGTGCCTAAAACTGTCTTTTAAGACGAGGAAACTCATTAGTTAAGCTGTTATGCTTTCACCAACAACAAGAACAAGGAGCAAGACAAGAAGAGGAAAAATCATGTTATTCGTGTTAAAGTAGTTCCTATTTATGTTTTTACAGGCTGTTCTGGAGACTGTTGCCAAAATCACTCATGAAAAGGGCAAGAAAAATGATACACAAGAGGCCAAGTACGGGTTATACACTTAAATTTGATTTTACTGTTTCCGTGTGTAATGAATTAGTTAAACTGAAATTACATTCTTACTTTTGCTTTTTCTAAGGTAGTAGTTTTATCTTTCAGTGGCACTAGATCTTTCCAGCTGCAAGATGTTTTTTCTCTGGAGAATGAAGACTCCGATGACATGACAACCTTGATTGATAAAAAGGTCCTCAACAGTTTAAATGCTTTAGATGTAGAAGAAAGTTAAGAAGTATTCTTAGTAGTGATGGTTCTTTTGTTGTTTTGTTTCTGCTGATATCAGTACATCACTTATTCAATGACAGGACAACGTGTTTGTGATGTCAAACAAGAAATCCAAGTTTCCAGTACTTCAAGTAGATTTGAGGTACCTTTTGTGTATTTTCTCTTGACTGTAGTTTCTTTAGTGAATCTTGCCTTTCTTACTTATGATTTGAAAACAAATTTCAAATTGACTTAGATGAGTTTGTGCGTCTGTGTGACTCTAAGTTTGTGTTTATGTATGTGTCAAATTGTCAATTCAAACAGATTTAGGGGAAATTTGACCCTTTCATGTTGTTTTTAATTGATAATGGATCTTTCTTCGGGAAATACGGGACTTTTCATTTTGAGGTTGTAAAAATGAGTTTTAAAAGAAATATGTTTCGACAAGGTTAATAGATGGCCAAAGAAGCACCTTTTCTTTCCTATATTGCGAAACAAAATGGTTTCTGAAAGTGCTTTTGTGTTGTTTTGTTTCTTATCAAACATTCTTTTTGAAAAGATGCTAGGCGTTGTTCATTGCAAATTTACTTCAAAAACTCTTCGCCTTAAACTTCTCTAATAATGGGATTTGACTCCTTCTAGATGACATATTTCTGATCTTTTATCATGATTTCCTCTCAAATCTAACCAAATCTGTCCATCAAGCTTTCTCTGAGAGGTGCCCTATAGGTTTTATTTTTATTATTATTATTTTTTAAGAAGTTAGTAATTGGTACATAAATCTTAGTCACTTAAAACGTAGCTTAGCTTTCTCAGTCTTGCTTAGTAAAATGTGTGCTTTATTATTTGTCTATATTCCTGCAGATTAATTTCGGACTTGGTGGTTGTTATAGTTTCTGCTGCCATTGGTGGCATACTGTTTTCTTGTTTGGGACAACCGGTTTGTTTCTCAAATCTTCTTATTTACTCTTTTGCTCAAGCTAAATATCTTTCTACTTTCTTGAGCTCCATTCTCATGCAAATTAAGTGATATTTACAAAATCTAAAATCATAGCTTGAGTGATCTAAGAAATGCTACATTGTTGCTGAACCTTTTTTTATTTGGATACTTATGATAGGTTATTGTGGGTTATCTTCTTGCTGGTTCTATCATTGGACCAGGGGGTCTGAAGTTCATTAGCGAAATGGTACAGGTATGTTATAGTGTTACATCCTGTACACAAAGTCTCTCTCTCTCTCTCTCTCTCTCTCTCTCTCTGAAAGGCAAGGATACTTTTTTTTTTCTTTTACCACGTTATGGGAGTTGAGTGTACCACGTAACCTGTTTCCATTAATCTAATGCATCTTCTCTTCCCCTTCCTTACAGGTTGAAACTGTTGCACAGTTTGGTGTTGTCTTTCTTCTTTTTGCTTTAGGGCTGGAGTTTTCTTTGACAAAGGTTTGTTATTTTTGGCTTGAAAATTTTTGCTTACCATATCTTACAGAATAGTTTTTATTTAAAGTTCTCTAGTAATGCATGTTTGAAGGGGGAAGAAAGGATGTCTTTCTCTAAAGTATGTGGTTAATGCAGTTAAAAGCTGTCGGGCCTGTAGCTGTTCTAGGAGGACTCCTCCAGATTGTAACATTTATGTTCTTGTGTGGAATAACTGCTATGGTATAGTACTGAGAGTATCTAATCCTAATATCTTTATGAGTTCAATTCTTTTGAGAAGTAATTCCTTAAAGAGTGATTTCTGTTAAAATCAACCCTGCATGTGCTTTCTCTGTCAACTTTGCAGTTATGTGGAGCAAAGTTGTCCGAGGGTGTTTTTGTTGGCGCCTTCTTATCAATGTCATCAACTGCTGTGGTGTGTTTTTAGAAAGTTTTTCCTTTTCTCTCTACGTCCTGCCTGCAAATTATTGGTTGCAATTCATTATGTTCCTTATCTCCTTCTGCCAGGTGGTAAAGTTTCTGATAGAACGGAATACCAACAATTCTCTTTATGGTCAAGTTACAATAGGGACACTTATTTTTCAGGTATCTTTTACTCCAAAATTTAGATTGTAAATTTATGGTAACTGAATATCTTGTTGAGCTGAAAGGTCTTTAGTTTTTGGCGCATTTGCATTCATTTTTTACTGTGGAGTATTTCAGGATTGTGCTGTTGGTTTACTGTTTGCTTTGCTCCCAGTTTTGGGTGGTAATAGCGGCCTTTTTCAAGGAATGATTTCAATGGGAAAGCTGTAAGTTTGTTTAACCTTTGATATTTTCATTTCTCTCCTGTCTTTAACGTTCTTCTGGTTAAATCCATAACTAATTCATTTGTTTGTTTTTCGCTTGAGAAGCACTGAGAGTCAATTATATGTCATATTTTTCTTCTATTGCCCAAATTAGTTATGTTATTTTTCATTTGTTTTAAGCGAACATCCCATATAGGTGATTGTTTTATTTTCACAAAATATTTCATTTGTTTTGCTGGAGAAGTATTGAGAGCGAATCATATGCTATATTTGCTTCTTCCCTTCCATTGCTCATACTTTTATCTTTTGAAACCATTGCCCTCTATGGATGATAACTATTGAACGCAATTTTTATCTATTGTTGACTTCAGGATGCTGGTGCTGTCAATCTATCTCACTGCAGCATCTTTTTTGTCCTGGTCATTTGTACCTCGCTTTTTGAAACTGATGATGCAGTTATCCTCTCAAGTAAGTTTCAAAGCATTTTTACAGCACCAGGCTATCTTTCTAGAAAGACCCCATGATTGATTTTAATTCTTTCTGATTCAGACAAATGAGCTTTATCAGCTTGCTGCTGTGGCATTTTGCTTATTGTCTGCTTGGGTAAGTATACTTTTAGTTAACATTCATGTAAAGCCTAACAAGCGTCCATTATGCTAAATTTGTCTGTTTGACTCCCCACTACAAACTTGCTGTTCTCACTTCATACATAAGGTCTATTTACTGGTGCTCTTTAAGACGGCGTAGTTTATTGCCAACTGCTTTGTCATCGGTTAAAATTGCAATTTTAGTACCGTTTGCTAAACTGTAGCCAGTTTTTCTGGAGAACTGGAACCTTTCACGATAAGAGTCATAAGACTAGTACTTGAATCTGCTCAGTGAGACTAGAAGATATAAAAGAAACCTTGATGTATGGTTTTCTAAGTGATTTAAACTTGAAGATGGGAAGGTCCAAAGTCTTTCTTCTTCTTCTTTGTTTATTATATATATATATATATATATATATATATATATATAAAAGAGAGACTTTATTGATTTCAAAAATGAATTATAAAACAGACAAATGGAGACAATCAGTCCACCAGAACACCATTAACTGAAAAACATTACAAAACAGCCCCCCAATCCCTTAATAGATCAGAAAACAAAAGACTTCTGAATTCAGATACATACATAATTTACCCAAATCACTTCCCAGAACTTGATTTTATCCCCAAACACTTAGTTTCGTCATGAAATAGAAAGTATTCCTAATTACATGGTTTACAATTGGGAAATAGAACAAATGCGATCTTTAATCACTGCTGTTTTCCTTGAATAACAGACTGAAGCAATCTTTTAATTAAAATGGCTAAACTAAAGTAAAATGTTTCTTTGGAATTCTCAACGACATTTAACATGTGAATCTCCTCTAATATTTTCAGTGCAGTGACAAGCTGGGTCTTAGCCTTGAGTTGGGTTCATTTGTTGCTGGAGTAATGATATCTACCACTGATTTCGCGCAACATACTTTAGATCAGGTAATTTTCTGGTTTCTTATGTAGTCTAATACTAAAGCACAATCAGGTGTTTTAAGCCCACGAAGTTTTATAATCTTTTGTTCCTGGATGCTTGTTTTTATTTTGACTGCCAAGTTGCAGAATTTTTATTTATTTTTTGTTGTGATTGGACTTGTAGAATTTTCCTGTCAGTCCTTTTAACTACAGGACTTTCAATAAGTTGTTCTTGGTACCTCTCTTGGGCCATATATCCATAATGTACATTCGGGATAGTTGGTTCTGTGAAGGCTTAAAACCTTTTTAAAAAGGTTCCTCTTTTTATGAGGAATTAGTATAGGTCCGTACTTTTGATATAGAGAAGTGGCCTTCTTCACTGTGATTGTACATGCCAAGTTTGCTGGATTATGATTGCGTCAATGTTTTCATTCAGCTATTGGGAAATAAATTTCTGAAGTTCAATTTTTTTCTACATGCAGGTGGAACCAATTCGTAACCTATTTGCAGCTCTCTTCCTTTCAAGTATTGGGATGCTCATTCATGTACATTTCCTTTGGAGCCACGTGGATATACTTCTAGCATCTGTCATTTTGGTTATAGTTGTTAAGACAGCTGTTGTCACTGTCGTTACTAAGGCCTTCAGATATAGCCTTAAGACATCGTTCATTGTAAGTTGATTTTATGTACTTATTCAGTGAATTTCTTGTTAATGGATAAACTAAATTTAAGAAAGAAATAATCTTATGAGTTTGGTTAAGAAATAATCTTATGAGTTTGCTTACTATGTGTAGGTTGGAATATCACTCGCTCAAATAGGAGAATTTGCCTTTGTTCTTCTAAGTCGTGCTTCTAATCTTCATCTTATTGAGGTAACCTCTCTCTCATTGTAAGTTGGGGACAGAATTTACGCACTAGGAATATGCATTGCACATGGCATGGTTTATACTTATATGGTTCTCATAAAAGTAATAATGAAAATTTTGTGTATGATGCATAGATTTACCTTTTCTTTGCACCAGACATTGTCTTCACCTTTTCAATTTTGGGGATGCCAATCTGTGTATATTAAGCTACTGAGTTTCTATCATTTTGGACCCTTCATAATAGGGTTTATTAACATTTCAGTCGATTTGCATTCACATAACAACATTTCACAAGTCCTTTTTCTAATTTCTTGTTGCATTTATTGTCGCTTTGGTTAATTTGATTTTTTCAGGGGAAGATGTATCTGCTTCTTCTTGGAACAACAGCTCTTAGTCTGGTCAGTTTTCTTTATGTGAAATTGGATTACGCCTTTTTCCTGCAAACCGTTCTTACCCTGGTAAATTTTTTGATTTACAGGTAACAACTCCTCTGTTGTTTAAATTGATACCTGCTGTTTTGAATTTGGGAGTTCTCATGCACTGGTTCCCCTCCGAGACCAACACTCAAAATGAGGTCTCTCTCTCTCCCCTATTTTTTCTGTTATTACTTGTATCACACAATATAAAAACTATAGAATTTCCATTAGTGAGAACCATCATCTTTCTATCAGGGATAGAGGTTGCTATATCTAGCTGCATGATAAGACAACTTCAAGTATTTGTAAGGGCTGTAATTTTTCCCACTTGATCTAGGAAAAGACCAAATCAATGTGACCGATTTTCTGTCTATAAATCTTGAATTCAGGCAGTTTCCTTTTGGCGCAACTCTTTACACCTACAGTTAGGAAAGAGAATGTTTAATCAAGTTGCATTACGCCATACAGTTCTTCTGAAAACAATCATAGCCAAACCTTAGGCTGCAAACGTAGTTGTTGAAACCTGTGCCTCGTCTACATTTTATGCCTTTTATTGAACAGGAGATTCTGTATTGTGTTTCTTGGTCTTCATTATATTCACATTAAGTTACGTTTTATTCTTCTTGTAATTTTTACAGGAGAAAGCCTCCATGATCGACTCGTTTAACAGAATGTTATGACCATCCATTCTTTCCCAAGTCTTGTGGTCCATCGGGGTCTACAGCTCTATTGGCAACAATTTTGCAAACATAACTGGATTTGAAGGAAGTACAACGCTAATTTTTTAGTTGAGGTTGAAGACGACAATTAGAATACTAAATTTTGTTTAAACATAGCTTGTAGTTCTTATGTGTGTGTGTGTGTGTGTATATATATATATATATATATTATATTCTTTCACCGTATTCTTTAGATATTGTATATAGGAATTCTTGTGGTCATTAAAGACTTTCGTCTATACCATTTGTAACCTGATTATATTTGTATTAGTGTGGCAAAGTTACTCCACATACCGTAGATTTAAGAAATTGCAGTTCCAGGTGGACATTTTCAGAATCACTATTGAGTTTTTATGAAATATGGATCTGAAATTTTATCGATCTCAAAACTCTGAATTGAAATATGGCAATACTCTACAATCTTAATCTCAGGACTTGGTCCTTTGCTCGTTTTGTTTATGAACTAATGTAGGTAATGTGTTGGTCAAAACCAAATTTAAAATCTTAAGCCAATGTTAATAAGCCAAAAAGAGAGTAAATAACACTAGTTTTATTTTTTTCCCCCTCTTTATGCCGGTGGGAAACATAATTTCGTTATAAGTAAAGATTTGGACACAAAAATCTTACACAAAAAATTTACACCACGATGTGATATTATTTTTAGTCATATATCTTTAAATGGCGTGGTCTCATTTTAAAAGATGTGATTGAATTGAATGTTATCTCATGTGGTGTAAGATACTAGTATTGCTAGATTAAACCAATGATTAAGGAAAATTTTTATATTTATTAAAATTACTAGTTTTTAAAAAGTCATTTAGAGAAAATATATAACATAAAAAAATGCCAGTTGTTTTCCTCCAAAAAAGTTCATCCAAACCACAAGTGTTGGTCTTCTTTTTTTTAGTCCTTTTTCCCCTCTTTACGATTTAAATTTTATAGGGAAAATAGATTTTATTGTTTGTTTATTTTTCTCTACTAAAAAGATCCTTTTTTGCCCCTTTTTATTAAAAAAAAATTTACCTTTTGGTTTTTTTCCCAAAAAAAATTATTTTCTTTTATTATTATTTCTATTATCATTATTTTTTTTTCTAAGTTTTTTTTTTTTGATAAAAGATTCGTTTCTCTCCTTTTTTTCTCCCTTATATTTGGTCTCTTTTTTTTTTTTATTTTGGATAAAATTGTACTGAGAAGAAGCATCTTGGAAACCTGATGGGGCACGAGACTAAGAAATCTTCTGGTAATTTATTAAAATAAAATAAAAAGAAAGATACATAACGTTAAGAAAGAAATAATCCTTAAAAAGGATTGAGGTAGCAACTAAAAAACAGAAAAGAAAAGTCCTAGGTAGAGCCAAATAGTTCTGCCGAAACAAAACTATTGTCTTTACCTTCCAACAATGCCTCAGTAAAAAAAACCTTTTGTTATAAAACCCAAAGAGAAAAATCACAAAAAGGAAAAAGAGCACAGTGTGTTACAGTGTGGGCCACTAAAAAAAGTGAAAATTACATAGTCCAGAAAGGTCTTTATTGATCGTTGCATGGATGAAGATCAGCACAGTATGCCACCAAGTTGGGGCTTGAACACTCGTAGCTCTAGATGCTAAAATATCTGGAATAGAATTTTCTTCTCGATAGATGTGAAAAACATGAAAGTTCATGTTAGAGAGCAGTCCAATACAACAGATCCATGGTAGTTTCCAACACCAAGGAACAGACATTAAACGAGTCTTAAAAACCGTGACAAGATAAGCCGAGTTAATATTTGTCCACCCAAAATCCCACGCATAAGAGATTGCATGAATAGCGGCTGCCAGCTCTACCTCAAAAGCATAAGCTTTACCAATAGGAATGACAAAGCCACCTCTAAAAAAATCCCGGAATGTCCTAAAAATTCCACCACAACCTGTTAAGCCTGGACAATCATGAGCAACACTATCTGTGTTGACTTTCAACTAGCCTTGTGGAAGAGCATCCTAAGACACTTCAATAATTTTTTGCGATTTTGGAGGTTTTAGCTTCACTTGAAGTCATTTCAGAATTTCTAACTCCTCCATAGAGTTTTTCGTAGTGCCAAAACCAACAGTATTTAGACTCACTAACTGCTCACCAAATTAAAGCAATGGCCGAGTGAATAGATGTAGATTCATTATCAAATAATAGCTTTTTGCATGAAGTCCAAATAACCCAAATAGCAGTCACAATAGCAGTTCTCCAAATTTTTGAAATTTGACTGCTAATATTAGCTTCAAGAGCATCTAGCCAAAAGTCAATAATGTGTCATCTAAACGAATCCGATACCTAAAAGCTGATGAGATAGCCCCCCAAAGAGTACTTATAAAATTACAAGAGATGAAAAGACGGTCAGAATTTTCTTCATGAGAGAAACAAAAGCAACAACAAGAAGGCATTTTGAAGCCTCTCTTAATAAGATTCTATTCTATTAGAAATTTATCCTGAAGTACTCTCCAAAAAATCGTGGAGCGTGATGGGGGGATATAACCAGCCCAGAACTTATCCCCTCATCCTTCCTTCCTAATATAACTAACCAATGACTTATAAGAGTCCGCACAAGTAACCTCACCAGAAGTAGAATGAAGCCAAATAAGAGTATCTGGAGAGTCACAAATAATAGTCTTCTTGATTTCATCAGCAGTCAAAGAAAAATTAGAAGTAAAGGAAGTAGGTAAATACCATTCTGAATTAGAAACAAGCTCACCAATTGTAGTATCAAGGTTAGGCTCCATAGTATTATTATAAGCAATCATCCCATTTAAAGGAGAACTTAGCCAATTATTCGACCAAATACGAATCTTGGAATGTTTCTTGACTACCTAAATTGACTCCTCAAGGAGAGACTGAACGTGGGATCTTAAACCGCACCAAATAGAAGATTTCCAAAATCTTTGCTAGGAAAAACATTGGAGAAGAACCGCCTCCTCAGAAATTTGAAAACGAAAAACTCATCCATCATTAAGCTCCAAGATAGTTTTTTTAAAAGAGCTGCATTGAGAATTATGGGATCCCGAAGGCCTAATCCCCCATCTTTCTTAGGTTTGCAGTACAAGGCAATAATTGGTTGAGCCACCTTGGTCGAACCAGATCACAAAAAGTTTCTTATTTAAGAAATCAGCTCCTTTAGAAGAGTAGCAGGCCATCGATAAACTTGAAAAGAATAGGATAGTTGACTCATGATAACTGAGTTGGTTACACTCACTCTACCTGGCATAAAGAGATGTAAACCTTTCCAATACTCAAAATTGTTATAGATCTTATCAAGCAGTGGTTGAAAATTAAAACGTTTGGGGGACCCAACAAATAGAGAAATACCAAGATAAGTGAAGGACAATCCACCTTTTTTCATACGGTGTAATTCATAAATTTAGAAACGAATGATGGAGCAAAAACGAATGATGGAGCAACTGTCAAAGTAAATAAAAGATTTATTAAAGTTAACCTATTGGTCAGACAACATGCAAAAAATGCAAAAGATGCACGTGCCAGTGCTTCAACTAGTTTGTTAACTTGGTTATGTTAAAAGTAACAAAGTAAGTCAGTTTATCTCTACCTCCAAATGGGAATTTTACCTGTACTTGTTGCTAATTGGTTAACTACGAGCCCAAGCTCAACCACGGCCCGGAACTTAAGTCTGTCTGCCGAATCCTTACTGGGCTTCAAGATACGTTGTATCTACTATACTATATTTATATATCTCACGTGATTGTGAACTTTCCGGTTTCCAGAAAAAAATAGAGAAAAAGAAGACGTTGCAATTGGGAGTGAGTTTCGGTCTTTCTTCTTGTTCTTTCTTTTGTTTCTTTTGAGAGAGAGAGAGAGAGAGAGAGAGAGAGAGAGAATGGAGGGTAAAGATCCAGTTAAGCTTCGATGCCAACGAATTGGCTGCAACGCTACCTTCTCCGAAGACAACAATCCCGAAGGTTCTTGTCAATACCATGATTCGGTACTTCTCTCTCTCTCTCTCTCTCAAATTTTCTTTATTGATTAATAATCAAAATTTCATGTCTCAAATTTACAGAATTACCTTCTCTCTCTCTCTTTTTAATTGTGTCTTCGCATACCCAATTGAAATACATGACCACCCTTTTCAGTTTTCTCCTAGCTATTAAAGTTACACACTTAAATTATTTGCAAGTGCAACCCCAATGTTTTGGTCTTTTAATTTCACTGATATTATGGAATCTTATCATGGCTTTGCATGATGGGGCTTCGATTCACTGTATGGCCTGGGGGCTTCTTCAATTTGTTTAGGGTGTAAGTCTTACCCCCCATATTTACTTCTTTTCAAATTTTGATCTAAATATTAGAAGACTTAATTTGGAGAGATATCACTATTTATTGTTTTGATTGTTAATAATTACCAGCCTATATTTCATGATGGGATGAAAGAGTGGAGTTGCTGCAAGAAAAGAAGTCATGATTTCAGCTTGTTTTTAGAAATTCCTGGGTAAGTGCTAATCATGCTTTTCAGTTTCTCTTCTGTGAACTTGAAAAGCAACACACTTATTTTTAGTCATAGTAATTTAGTTAGTCACCTATAATGGGCCATAAAGATTCTGCTTTTATTGGTTTTTTGGGGAAAAAGGAAAGAAAGAAAGAAGAAAAAGTTTCAAGAACATGAGCTATAAAACAGAATGGCCAGCAATTGGTTCTCTGATATGTACTTATTTAAACAACGTTATTAGAATCTTTAGGAGCCAACTTTTATTTTCGGTCACTTTTTAGTTTCTTGTATGACCACTCTGCATGAATTATTATTCCGGAACGACGGTAAGTATAGTTTTAGTACCATATTGCATTGTTCCATAAACCTAGGGGAAAATGGTGGTATCTATGCTACCTCCTTATATGCTTTTGCATTTTGGTAAGCAGGCTTGGATCAGGGAAAACCTCTATGATTGGTTTATTTGTTTAGTTGTATTGTATACCCTGTCTGTTTCCTAAAGCTATATATTTTTGATGATGAAGATGTAAGACAGGAAAGCACACGACGGAGAAGCCTGTATTAGCAAAGCCAGTGGCTAAAAAGACTTCTGTTTCTCCATATACTTCAGCTCCTGCAACAGATGCGTCATCGAAAGAATCTTGCTCTAGATGCCGGCAAGGGTTTTTCTGCTCAGATCATGGTAATCTCATTTTGGATACATTGCGCTTTAAGCATTAGAATAATTTTTCTCTCTTTCATTCTGATGTTTTATGTCTAGAACAGGTTGGTTTTCTGGTGGAGATATGCAGCGTAATCTAGCTGCCTTTGAATATGGAATATGAAAGATTCTGGAGCATTGCTTGGTCCTTCTTATGATTTGTCTGAATGATGACAGAGATTAAGTTTTTAAAGTGATGTCGGACGTAAATACCTATTAACTAGTTTATTTAGGATTAAATTGAAACCAAGAATCCTACATAAACTAATTAATAGGTTTTAGCTCAAGTGGTTGGGCACATGAATGTGTGATCCAGGATTCAAATCTTAGTGTTTTCTTGTATTGTCTTCTCCTCCCCATAATAATTGTAATTACTAGGTATTTGTATGCTACAACAGAGTCTCAGGGATTTTCCTTAATGTAATGGTTGTTCGTCTCGATATTCATATGAATAAAATATAAGATCCAAAACTCATATATATATATATATATGTAATGGTTAGTTTTTTATCAGTTTTGAAACTCAGATTAAGCTTTCCCATCTTTTATAGTTTGCTTCTTTTTAACTTTTATCTAAACTCTTTCTTTGTTCCCCCTCAGGTTCACAGGCCAAGGAGTTAAATCCAAAACCCGAAACTGCAGGCACAAATTCACCGGTGAAAATCAATACAGATGCTCAGACTATTACTGCTCCAGTAAAGAAGAGTGTTGGTATAAACGAACCACAAATTTGTAAAAACAAAGGATGTGGTAAAACCTTCAAAGAAAAAGATAATCATGATACTGCATGCAGTTACCATCCGGGGCCTGCTATTTTCCATGACCGAGTGAGAGGGGTGTGTATTTGCATAAACTGCTGATTCTCTATTCTAGTATTATTTCTATGGAGGATATATAAAAGTAACACTTCCTTTTTCTGTCCATCATGTAAATTTGACAGTGGAAGTGCTGCGACATTCATGTTAAGGAATTTGACGAGTTCATGGCCATTCCTCCATGCACGAAGGGATGGCACAATGCCGATGCAGCATAGTAAAAACAGAAAGCTTTGAGCAGAGTATGCATGAATCTTCGTCCATCTCTCTCTCTCTCTCTCTCTCAGGTTGCTGGACTGATGCAGCTCGATCTGTTCTGTTGTAATTCCATATTGTTATTAACTTTTCTCTTCATTTTTCTTTTCAATTATTTTTTTGGAAAACTTGTAAGTTCCCAGAACTGTAATTGTCGGGCAAGTTGATCAATTATTTACGTGGAGATTTGAAACCATTAAGACTTGGCTCAGTCTTATGTAATGAAAGTTTGGTGGCATATTTGGTTCATTGGAATAGGTGTTGGAATGGAAACATCATTCCAATAAAAGGACCTTTCCATTATTTGGTTGCAAATTTAAGCAAAGGAATTCTTATTCTTATGGAAATGTAATTCCATCAATTAATGGAATAATGTTTCCTTCAACTCACCTAAGGAATCATTATTCTATACCTTAGTAAAATTCTAAAAAATATTATTTTACTTTTTTTGTCCTTTTTTCTACATATATTTTAAAAGTATGAATGTTATGGTCAATTCAATACTTATTTCATTTCATTTTAATGTGTAATAAAATATTATAATTATAATTCTAATTTTGATTACAAGTTTTAACTTTTAACTAAACAATTGAATATCATTTTTATTCATTTTCTTATTCCATTTCGTTATGATTCTCAATTATTATTCTGACTCCATTCCACGAATCAAGCGCCACCCACGAACCAAGCGCCACCTTAGGCTGTTATTGGTTTCTGTTGTGCTTGCTACATATATTAAAAAGTTAGCCCCAAAAATTAGGTTCAAGGGTTTTGTTTATCGAAAAATGTACCTGATCTTATTAGGGCTTTTTAGTTAAATGGTTAAATTTAGATCATAGTTTGCAAAATGGCAGTTTTTCAAATATCATTAAAAAAATGACCAAAATTTGAAAATTATTTAAAAGATAACCGTTTTTCATATTTAGTATATCAAAATATTTTGATTTACTTTATAAAAAATTGATCAATTAAAAAAGGTCATTTATCAAAATAAAATTATAAAATGGTAATTATTAAATAGGTGTAAAAAAGTCATTTTTAAATTGATCTTCAACAAAAAGATCACTTCTTATAAATACTCATCTAGGTAACTCTCAACATACTGATTAGATTGTAGTGGGCCAAAGTCAAATGCGATTGTAATGGACCTGATTAGCGGTGGGCTTTGGCGTTATTCTACGTGGATTTTTGATTTTTTTATAGTAATTTTTTAAAAAAATTGAAAAATCCTGAATTTTGATATTATTTGAAAAATCTCAAATTTTAACTAGAAATAATTTAGAAAAATATAACTTTTTATTAATTAATAAGATATTTGAGATAACTTAATACCTCAAATAATTAGATTAGTTACCCATTAGAAATGTTTACCTCAAATACCATTTAAAAATACTAATTTTAAAGAAAAGTGACATCTTTCTAAATATTTACTAAAAGTGTTATTTTTTTAAAAAATTTAAAAGGTAATACTTTTCTAAATTAATCTTGATTTTTCTCAGCCCACTCAGAATTTTTCAATTTTTGGTATTTTAGTCTTGGAATTTTGTAAAAAGCCCTTACTCTATTGGATTTCTCACAATCACAAGCGGTGAAGGCGAACTTGTGGGGCTGATGTATTTTTGAATAGCGAATTCCATTTCCTCTTTTCTGAAAAATGTGAACTACGGTGGCAATCAGATTTTGAGTTAGTTTTTCGTTCCATCACTTATTTTTTTAAAATAAATTTGTTAGTAGTTTTTGTTTGTGATTTTTTTTTTTTTCATTTTGTTTCCGTCATTATTATAATAATTGAGTTTTAAGCGAAGTTTTTGTTCTTCCATAAAACTACCAATTTATAAAAACACATCCTCTAAACTATTGAATATTTTTCTTTCTTTAGAAGGAACGTTTTTTTTTTTTTTTTGGTTCTGTAAAACGAGATTGATATATATCTTTTTTTGAGCCGAAGTCATTTCCGATTATTGTAGCGCAAACTGTCATAATGGAAAAGTTTCGAATGTATGTAACCAAATTACTGCGTTTATTTATTTACTGACTTACTCTTGTGTGGAAAATTAATTATACAGTTGAAATTTGAAGTGATGAGCTTTCAATAAAAAGCAAAGGAATAAAGCACAGAACGGCAATAATAGACTGAAGCGCCGTTGGAACCAGTAGTATACAGTAAATAATGGTGCAAGTAAGCCTAGTGCCTATAACCAACGCCCCCCAAAAAAAAAAGTTCATATCATTATCATCATGCCTAACATTGATGACCCTCAATACAAAAATGCAGGATGCTATATCTTTAGAGATCAAAACTTTAAGAGATCGATTTTTTTTTTCTTTGTAATAATCTTTATAATATTCAAATCCGTTCATTTGTAATATAAATATTCAAATCCGTACAAATGGCACGAAACTTTAACTTATTCAAATCCGTAATTTTCCTTCTACAAAGTAACACGATGCTTTAAGTTGATTTAGTAGAATAGAATTATAGTAGCGTTAAAATTGAGAACAAATGATAAATCGTTAAGGAGATAGGATTTTGTTGAACTTTAATGAGTCAATTAGACACATGTCAGAGCATTAGTTGTCCAGCCTCAATTATTTAGAAGATTAGTTACAGACCTTCATGTATTCAAGCTCAATATACTGATAATCAATTTTGTCAGATTCCTTACACAACTTTTAGAAAATTGTCTCTTTACTATTTCTTAACAAATAGTAATGAGAATTGCAGTATAATAAAATTAGATATGAATATGAATGGTATTTTATTATTTGTTTAAACTAGTAGAATGAAATACAATAAATTATATTAACAAAGATACCCTTAATTTGCAGTGTCCTTGTAGGGTAAAAAATGAGAGTTAAGTTTTAAACGAATTAGCTAAAAACTAACTTTAGGTTTGAGTTTTGTTTTGTTCGTTTTTTTTTTTTTTTTTTTCTGGCTGATAAAAAGAGCTACAGTGTTTGTTAAAAAAGAACTATGAATCCAGAAACAACCAATTCCGAATTTTTATACAATATGGATGATTAAATAATGAAATATAGAGGGAGAAAGAGAGTTGAAGCAAACAGTATGTATTATAGTAACAGAGCGATAGGCATCACGGGTCCTATGATGGGTACAATCAATTTTGCCTTTATAATCCAACCAGAAAAATGTGGGTCCCACTTTCATTCCCTTTCAACCTTTATAATTCAGTCTATGCATCTCCTCAGGCTTTGAATAATAGTCACTTCTATTTCTTTTCTCTTTGACTATTTTGAACACCCAAATGCCCCAACTATTTCTTCAATTTTTTTTTTAAATTTTTTGTAATAGGAAATTATGCATTTCATTGTTGCCTTTCCCCCCCTTTAACAAAGAGGGGTCCCTTTTTTCTACCCTGATACAGATGAGGACAAATACCATTCTAACATAATATAATATATGAGTATAACCAAGTCCACTTACAAACTCACAAGTCAAAAGAAAGAAGAAAAAGCAAAATCTTACAAACCCACGTGGCACAGTCAGGTTGTACACAACAAAAAAACAAAACAGAAACCAAATCTCACTCAATCATTGCAAGCTATCCTCTCACTGGGAATTGGGATTAAAATAATCAACGACCAAACAGTTCGACAAAATCTTCATTATTTTACACAAAGTGAACCAAATGGTCATGTACAACTATTAACAAACCAAACTAAGATCCTTGTTACAATTTATCATGACAAAAAAAAAAAGAGAGAGTATAATCATATGGTGACACACTACCATGATATACATCACCAGTTAACCATCATCACGATCTTGATCCCCCAAGCCCAGTAAATCATTTTTAACCAATTAAATATTAATAAATACTGGGTCCCACTAGGAAGTAGGAGCTACGTACACAGTGGGACCATCAATTAGGTCACGCCGGCAGTACGGCTTTGCTGACGGCGGTAGCCGGCGGATAAGACGCCGGCTGTGTCTTTAGTTTTGATTAGGGTCTGTGTCTGTCTGTCTGAGTCTGTACTCTGAAAGCAGTCTCTGTCTTGGCCCCCTCTACCCTACTTCTGCAGCTGCACCCTCTACTTAGGGTCATATTAGCTCTCACTTTTCTTAACCCGCTAGTACTAGTGTGACTTATTATTATTAGGCCTAGCTGCCCTCTGATTTCGCCACGTGTCTTGACCTGCGCGATCGATATGATCAATGTTATTTGTTTTTGTTTTTTCTGCTACATATCAGCGTTATTTGTTTGGTTTGCCTTATCTGCCCTCTGATTTTTCGTCTTTGCTGTAACTTTCCATTTTATTAATTACTTTTTACTACTAATTTTTAATGTTAATGAGATGGAGAATGCCGAATGAGAATGCCGAATCCACCTTCCCTTGCACTCTCAAGTATAACTGTATAACACGTGAATTTTACTATAATATTTATCATGTATTAATGGTTTAATCTCTAGTCTACATAATATGTAAATTCTACTAAATTTGTCATATTATTAAATTGTAAAAATAAATAGTGAAATGCAAAAGAAAAAAAATGTATTTAGCATTTTATTTTCTTTATTTTTTTTCCTGTTTTTGAGATTTTAATTTTTTTTTTCCGGAAAAGGTTGTGATTTAATTTTGTTTTGGGCTTTTGAGTTGTCTTTTGGAAAATGAAAAAACTGGTAAAACAATATCCAAAGGCTAGGGTTGAATATATTAGGTAGGTCTTTCAATGCCAAATTCCCAATGACATTGTATTGGGACCCAGATAGTTCCACAACATAAAATATAAAACAAAAAGAAAAAAACAACTGAAAAAGGCCATCGAATCCAACTTTGAAGTAGAAAATACAAAAAAGAAAAGCAAGAAAATGAAAGTCAAAAAGAAACATTAGATAAAGACAATGAAGAAAAAGAAGAAGAAAAAGAAAAAGAAAAAGAAAAAGAAAATAAATAAGGAAAGAGAAGGAGAAGCGAGGACAGCTTTAAACGTAGCGAAAACACAGTTGATTGCTGTGTGAAGTGGATTTGAATGAATGCTTAGCTGAGCGGCTGCAGACGCTGGACGCTGCTGCCACCACTGCATGGCACTTGGCATGCACTTTTTTTATGTGTATTTAATTTTTGTTTAGATATATACATAACATATTTATATATATTTATGATCAACCATATTTTCTCAAAAAAGTAAACCGTAAAAGAAGGCACTTTAATCTTTAAGGAAAAAGTAGAAGAGAGAATCTTTGTAAAGTCCCATTCCATATTTTATACTGCAAAAGAAAAAAAAATTAAATAAAAGACATATAGTTATTACTTTGTACCTTTGTTGAATCACGTGCCCATTTCGTTCTTATGCACTCGATCAGCACTATTGTAATCTGACACGCATATATACTGCATGAATAAAAAGCAATTAATGAATAGATAAAAAGAACATTATTAATGAACAAATACACAATACTTCAATGAAAAGAAAGCTTGGCAAAGTAGAACATCACTATTCGCAATGATATTCATATAATGCAAAGGGGGTCAAACGATTTTACGTTAACTACATTACATCGTATATTCCTTATTTGATTGTATAGTATATTCTTTGGCAAATGATGATTAGACTCTCTATCATGTGTTCTCATCTCTCAACGATAAAATTTGTGACAAAAGTCTCTTGCGCCACGTGGCGTGGTCAAATTTAAATGATGATAGTCCAGTGCATCATTTTAATTTGACCAACTACATATTTAAAAAAGCTAGTCATTATTTTTTACCTTGATAAACAAAAAAGCGAGTTATTTTTTTAAAACTTTATAAGATTTTACACCAGCGATTCCAGTTCAAAGTAATTTTACCGGAGGCAGGCTTAATTTTTACCAAGACTGATTTTCCCCAACTTAGAAAACCCTTTACTTATTTTTCAAACAAAAATAAAAGTAAAATACCAATGTGTCTTGAAGGAATGCTCTCGAGTCTTGATCTTCTTTGTGTTTGTTTCACAAGAGAAGAAAGAAGAAAAAAAGGAACCGAGAAAAGGGATTTTTCACAACTCTTCTGGGAAATTTTGAGTATAATATATTTTTCGTTTGTATAGTGAAAAACATACGTGGAGAAAAAAGGCCAAACCCCTTTGGACACATCAAAAAAAAATTTAATATTGATTTAATATTGATGTTATTTTTAATTTTTTTTTAAAAAAAAAAAGAAGAAAAAGGGGGTGAGAATGGAGGAGTGGCAATGGCATGTTTTACCCTCCAATGAAACTAGGCACCAATGTCTTCTGCTACCTCCTTAGCTGTCACATAGTTAAAGCACACTTTTTTCCTTCCTCCTATCCTTGTACGGGGTAGAATTGTACGCGCTCTAAGATGCATGTTAGATGAAGTTGGACCACGATGCAGCAGAAACATATGATCTTCATTTATACAAAAAGGCTACACTAAATAAATGTGATAAAGTTTTTAATTACGCAAATATAGTTGAAATTGTTCTATATTAAATTATTAATTAGTGTGGAACAAAATTGGATGTCCTCATCAATATTTTGAGATTTTAAATCTAACATTAGAAAAAGAAATTATTAATATGTCCTTCTTTCCATGTACTTCCATTGTTAGCTAGTAATCCTAGTATTTATGATTATTTTTGTTGGGACAAATGTTCTCAAAACAGCAATATTTATATATGGGCACCAATCCAATAAGTATTTTTTTTTTTACCTATGCATAGGTGTCAATTGGGCTAATGAAAAATTTTTTTTGCACATTTTTTTATATGAAAAAGTAAGAAAGAGAAAAAATATTAATGATGTACGTCTTTTCATACATCTCATTTTAATCATTAGATCATTATTATATGATGATCCAACGGCTAGAAAAAAAATACCCACACATAGATAAAAAAAAAAAATACATACCGGATTGGCAACCTTTATATATATATATTTATGTTTAGAAATTGATTTTGAAAAATTATTATATATATATTGACCTTCTTATGTGTTAAGTTATCAGTGTAAGTGTAGCTCGTGCAAAAATTAAATGAATTTCAACATTTAATATTTTATGTTTTGACAAATTAATGACAAAAACATTAACCAAAAATTCACATTAAAATTCCATTTAATTTAACAAAATGCAAAGGCACATTAGGAAAGTGGTTGACACGGTGGTTGGAAGGCGAGTGGGGATAGCAAAAGTGGGGTGTGGGAAAACATGCAAGGGAAGGAGAACGCTTTGGGAAATGGCTATAGTACGAATGACGGCTTTCTCTCTCTAAACAAATCCTCTCTCTCTCTCTCTCTCTTCATTACACTCTCGCTCAGTCTGCCTTACAGTTCACGCCAAACGCCTGCTCTGCTATATATCCCTCTCTCTCTCTCTCTCTCTCTCTCTCTCCGTTACAGCTCCCTTAGCTTAGTCTTTTCCTTCTCTTCCAATTGTCACTACTACTACATTTTTCATTCGCCACTGCTTCATCATCACTCTCATTCTGGGTTTTGTGTTGTTGAGAAGTACAGAAATAATGGAGGAAAACGTCTTCTTACAATGGTGGTGGAGGAAGAAGGAGGAGACCAGCTTCACTGTAACCCTAGCACTACTACTACTACTAGTACTGCTCTTTCTTTGCCCCGTTGCCTCATCTCAAAACGACGAAGGTTTATACATAACTTTTTGTTTGTCGCTTTTTTTTTTTCCCTTTGCTTCTTTGGCTTTTATTTATTTATATTTTTGCCATTTTTGGCTAAAGTTCTAAGCTCTGCTCTGTCCCATTCCAAAGCTTATCAAAATTCATGATAGACTTCTTTCTCTTTCTATCTAGTTTGGAGCAAATGGAGGCAGGTAAAATTGGGGGGTGGGGAAGAGGAGTCTAATAATGGTTCT
The DNA here is from genome assembly GCA_002914845.1 of Trema orientale. NCBI lineage: Eukaryota > Viridiplantae > Streptophyta > Magnoliopsida > Rosales > Cannabaceae > Trema > Trema orientale. Next base: position 193,369 of record JXTC01000369.1, on the reverse strand, counting down.
GTCGCTTTCTGGTTTTGCTGTGCTTCGTCTTAGTCCGACCCTTTTTTTTTTTTTTTTAATAGAAAGAAAGAACTCCTTAGGCACTGTGATATATGTATATATCTATATATTGTTTAAACCTGTAATTACAGTTAAACGCGTTATTAAAATTGTGTTCACAGTTAATTAATAATAATAATAATAATTAAACGCTTTTTTAATATTGCGTTAACAATTAATTTAATATTACTAGTCTTGTTTCTTTTGTCTGTTACAGGAAGTGCGTTATTGTCGATTAAGGTCTCTTTCAGCAACGTTGCTAATGTGTTACTCGACTGGAACGATGAGGGCGATGATTATTGTTCATGGCGGGGAGTTGTGTGCGACAACATTGGTGTTGGCCTATCTGTTGTTTCACTGTGAGTAATGGACTTCTTTACTTGTATGTAGATGTGTATTTATATATATATATATATATATATATGTTTTACAACTTTTAATTAATAATTTAGTTTCTGATGGAGTTTTTCTCTGTTTTTTTCCTCTCTTTCTTGCTCGTAGGAATCTGTCAAATCTTAAACTAGGAGGGGAAATTTCACCGGCCTTGGGAGATCTGAGAAACATACAATCCATGTATTTATCTGTATATGTATTTTTTGTTTTATTTTGTATAACTTTCGTTTTCTGTTTTTTAGTTAGCTATATTGGTTTATTTCATTTAGTGAGTGTGTTTATGTTCCAAAATGGCAGAGATTTGCAGGGGAACGGTTTAACGGGTCAAATCCCGGATGAGATTGGCAACTGTGGTTCTCTTGTTCATCTGTGAGAGTTGTTTATTTGCTTTGGGTTTGACTTGTCTTCCAGCTTCAGCTTCTATGTTCTTATTTTTAAATTTGTCAATGAAGGGACTTGTCTGATAATCTGTTGCATGGGGACATACCATTTTCCATATCCAAGCTGAAACAGCTTGAGTTTTTGTGAGTATACTTCGTCTGTGTAGCGCTATTCACTATGTTAACCTTTGTTACGTGGTAAGGAAATGAGTTCATAATACGTGAGCCTATTCTGTGTCATTGCAGGAATGTTAAAAACAATCAATTGGGTGGTCCGATTCCGTCTACCCTCACCCAGATTCCAAACCTGAAAACTCTGTGAGTTCTTGTTTTGATTATGCTCGAGTTGTGCACATTGATTGATTGGATACCCTCATACCCGCATGTTGCTGTGTTAAAATTAGACTTTTTGCTACTAATAAGTAATAATATCTATAGTAGTAATATATTAGAACGCTCAATGGCTTGTGCTGATAATTGTCTTGGGCTTGACATTGCAAGCGATCTTGCTCGGAACCAGTTTAGAGGAGAGATACCTAGAATACTCTATTGGAATGAAGTACTTCAATACTTGTAAGTACATTCCTCTTTCAGGATGAATGAGTTACTTTGCTTAATTTATTGTTGAATTTATTCCCCACCAATTTGCGTGATATTCCTTTTTTTGTTTCTAAGAAAATTGTTGATTGATTTTATAGAATTGATTCCATTGCTTTGATATATCTTCCTTATGGTAGGGGTTTACGTGACAACCTATTAACTGGAACACTGTCCCAGGATATATGCCAGTTAACTGGCTTGTGGTATTTGTGAGTACAAGTTCTGCCTGCCCTACAATTATCTTTATGTGATCTATTCTGTGGTCTCCATTCTAATCCTTGGAATTTCTGATATTATATGCAGTGATGTTAGGGCTAACAATCTCACTGGTCCAATTCCTGATAACATTGGGAACTGTACAAGTTTTGAGATACTGTATGTTCTAAACACTTTTTTATTCAGACTATTATTTCCTAGTATGGGTCGATTCTGATTTTTGTATGTGTCTTGATATATTAGGGATATTTCCTACAATCAGATTAGCGGTGAAATTCCATATAACATTGGCTTTCTACAAGTGGCTACATTGTAAGCTTCCCAGCTTTTTAAACTCTGTACAAGTATATGACTTTCCTGTCTAATCAATGTTAAAACTTTTAGGTCCCTTCAAGGAAATAGGCTGACAGGGAAGATACCCGAGGTGATAGGTTTAATGCAGGCCCTCGCTGTTCTGTAAGTTCATTTTCCTAGATTTGAAATCAACTTATAACCAGTGTGGAATTTTAGGACGCTAAATTTGTACTTGTTGAAAGTCTAAGATAATCCATCCCTTTTGTTTATTACAGAGATTTGAGTGAGAATGAACTGATTGGGCCAATCCCTGCAATCCTTGGCAATTTATCTTACACCGGGAAGCTGTAAGTTTTCTGTCATAGGGAGGAAAAAAAAAGGCGATGTCTCTTTGCTCGAGTGTTGGCTTAATGCAGTCACCTGTTTAACTAGGTACCTTCATGGGAACAAGCTGACTGGGCCGATACCTCCTGAGCTTGGAAATATGTCTAGACTTAGCTACTTGTGAGTCTTATTTTATGAACTTTTTTATTTTGTCTTTCCTTTGTGTAAGAAGTTACTAAATAAACCAATTTACAGGCAGCTAAATGACAACCAATTGGTTGGTCAAATTCCTGCCGAACTTGGGAAGCTGGAGCAATTGTTTGAGTTGTGAGTTCTGACTTTTTGAATTTTAGTTGTTTTGTTACCTAAATTAATTTGATAGATTAACATAAATCTTGGATGTCAGGAATCTCGCTAATAATGCTCTCGAAGGACCAATTCCACATAATATCAGTTCCTGCACAGCCTTAAATCAATTGTATGATATTTGGTTTCTATGGTCTGTATAAATTCTAGACTTCTTTTTATCTACATGCACTGAACTCAGTCCAATTGCATTTTGTTACATGTTTTAAAGCAATGTTCATGGCAATCGCTTGAATGGGTCAATTCCATTGGGATTCCGGAACTTGGAGAGTTTGACTTATTTGTAAGTTTCGATCTCTTGATTCTGTTTCATTTACGGTGCATCTTCCCGTTAAATTAATGGTAGGTAAATTGATTGGACTTTCAGGAATCTATCTGCGAACTGTTTTAAAGGAAAGATACCCATGGAGCTGGGCCACATTGTCAATCTTGATACACTGTATGTTGTATAATGTGTTTTACTTTAAGGTATTTATTTGGACTGCAGAGAGTAATTGATTTTCGTTATATTTTAGGGATCTGTCCAGCAATAGTTTCTCAGGGCCTGTTCCAGGATCTGTTGGTAATTTAGAGCACCTTCTCACCTTGTAAGTCTGCCTACTAGATGGTCTATATCTGGTAAATTATCTTGCATCACAGGCAGATCTTTTATGGCAATAATGGCTTGCAGGAATTTGAGTAGCAATCATCTTGATGGTCAATTGCCATCAGAGTTTGGGAACCTCAGAAGTATACAGACCATGTAATTTCTTACTAGAGATTTTGCGCTACTTTTTCTGTGGCTGAATCTTGTGCAGCAATATATTCCTGTATTCTTGGACTAATGTTTCTCTCTATTTCTAGTGATATGTCTTTCAACAATCTCTCTGGTGGCATCCCTGTGGAGTTGGGACAGTTGCAGAACATAGTCTCTCTGTAAGTTCACTTTTCGCTTTTGTTTTCTACAGTAGGATTTTATGACATAATGTCAATTGTAAGCCTGACTGGAATTTAATGAGCAGGATTCTTAACAACAACAACTTGCATGGGGAGATACCAGATCAGCTTGCCAATTGTCTTAGTCTTGCCATCTTGTAAACTTTTTCCTTGAATTTCTTCCCTGCTCTTATGTGCCTCTGTTAGAGACTTTTTAATTTTTATTAATCCTGTTTTCTGTATGTAAATCCAAGGAATGTCTCTTACAACAACCTCTCTGGAGTTGTACCTCCTAGGGGGAACTTTTCTAATTTGTCACCCAATAGGTATGCATAATGAAATACGCTAAATAATTGCTCCGACTTATCTCATTCTAACTTTTAGTACTGTATTCATATGAAATATTTAATTGTATTCAGTACTTGTGTGACAGCTTCATTGGAAATCCGTTGTTGTGTGGAAACTGGTTGGGGTCAATATGCAGACCTCATGTGCCAAAACCTAAAGGTATGATTATGGATATGTATATATTTGGATCTGGTTGACTATTATAGCTGCTCTGGTCTTCCGGGGTTGTCAATAACTAGTTATTGTTCTTATATAATCCAGAAGTATTCTCCAGAGCTGCAGTTGTATGTATGACACTGGGCTTCATCACATTGCTATCCTTGGTAATAGTTGCAATATACAAATCCAACCAACCGAATGAATTAATGACAGGATCTGGCAAGACTGGTCAAGGTACGTTATCTGGCTTGTTATCTGTCTTTTTCTCGGTTTTCCTCAGGACACTGTATTATAAATTACCACATCTTACTGTTGTGTTGCTTCTTCAGGTTCTTCCAAATTAGTTATTCTTCACATGGACATGGCTATTCACACATTTGATGATATAATGAGAATAACTGAGAATTTGAATGAGAAGTATATCATTGGTTATGGTGCGTCCAGCACGGTGTACAAGTGTGTTGTAAAGAATTCCCGACCAATTGCAATTAAGCGACTCTACAATCGTCATCCCCAGAACTTGCTAGAGTTTGAGACTGAACTAGAGACTGTAGGCAGCATCCGACATCGAAACCTTGTCAGTCTCCATGGGTATTCTATATCTCCGTTCGGGAACCTGCTCTTTTATGACTACATGGAGAATGGATCTCTCTGGGATTTACTTCATGGTTAGTTAGCTTACTTGTAACGGCTATTCTGAGTTTGTCATTTGCCAATTTTAGTGTTGTTCAATATGAACTTGTAAATCGCATTATGTCTTCCATTCTTATATTTATTGCATAATGTATGAATTTGGAAATCGCATTATGTCTTCCATTCTTGTATTTATTGCATAATGTATGAACTTGTAAATCGCATTATGTCTTCCATTCTTGTATTTATTGCATAATGTTACAAGGTAACTGCATGATGTAAATAAGTTACTTCTAGGTTTGAAAAAGTTGCTGTGCAAAGGTATCTCAACCTGTAGTGTCATAATTATAGTTTTGAGGTTAATATTGCTCAATGCTTTTGGTTGACAGGACCATCAAAGAAGGTAAAACTTGACTGGGAAACACGCTTGAGGATAGCTGTTGGTGCTGCCCAGGGATTGTCTTACCTTCACCATGATTGTAACCCCCGTATTATTCACAGAGATGTTAAGTCCTCAAATATCTTGCTTGATGAAAATTTTGTGGCTCACCTCTCTGATTTTGGCATTGCCAAATGCATTCCAACTGCCAAAAGTCATGCTTCAACTTATGTTCTTGGGACCATTGGTTATATTGATCCAGAATATGCCCGAACTTCTCGGCTCAATGAAAAGTCTGACGTATATAGCTTTGGGATAGTGCTTCTGGAGCTACTAACAGGGAAGAAAGCTGTGGATAATGAGTCCAACTTGCATCAACTGGTAGGATCCCCCATAACCTAAGTTTCTTCTTCGTAATAGTAATGCATTTGCATTCTTAGTTTTAGTTTTTGAAAAAAATCTAGTTTGGACTTCTATAGTTATTTAACTATGAACTTACTATGATCGTTTTGTATCAGATATTGTCCAAGGCAGATAATAACACGGTAATGGAAGCTGTTGATCCAGAGGTGTCTGTTACCTGCATGGACTTGGCACATGTGAGGAAGACCTTCCAACTAGCCCTTCTATGTACAAAGCGGAACCCAAGTGAAAGACCGACTATGCATGAGGTTGCAAGGGTCTTGGTTACCCTCCTCCCAGCGCCTGCCACTAAACCTTGTTCTACTCTTCCAAAGACCATTGACTATGCCAAATTTGTGATTGACAAGGAACAACAACCAAAAGTGAAGCAGCCACATGCTCAGCAGCAGCAGGAGAATAATTCATCTGATGCTCAGTGGTTTGTTAGATTCGGTGAAGTTATATCGAAAAACACTCTTTGATTTTCTTTGCACTTTCTACTTTTAAGGTAATTTTAGGACAGTACAGGTAATAGGTTTATGAAAGAAAGGTTGATGAAAGAACTAGGGTAAGTTATGAGAAACTTTTGTTTAAATGGGGTTAGACTTTCTCTCCCTAGATGATCAATCTGTGGCATATGATTGGTTTTTGAATCATAATTCTAGAATGGGATTAGTAGTGCTAGGAAAGATTAGAACCTTTTACATAGTTGATTAACCATTTTGTAGTAGCGTTTCCGGAATCTGAAGTTATACCAACGAGAACCAATTATATGTATAATGGAATATGTTTATACTTTATCTAGGTCTAAATTCAAGGTCTAAATTCAAGCTTTGTGGTATAATGACCGTTCTCGTTGGAGACATTGTTTATGGAACTTGGAAAAGAAAAAAGGCATCAAAGTATTTTCGTGTTTACTTGGGGGCCAAATGAAGAGAACTGACTTGAGGAGAATGTGGTTTATACAATGTGTAACAATGTTCCAAAATCTCATCTCAAAAGCCTGTGGAACAATCTATATAGCAAGAGACTAAACTAAATCAAGTAACCAGTGCAAATGACGACTTTACACCCGAGATCTCAGCATATGTCCTGGCTCCTGTGGCATTGAATTAAAAATAAATATTTTTAAAAGAAGTTTCACTTCCACTATTTGTCGCAAAAATTAGCCAAGATTAAAATTATGGAGAACTCCCAACAAAAAATGCTCCGAAAGGGTGCGGGAAAACACGGAAGGCAAATATCATATGTTCACATTTTTCGGCAAACTCCAAGGCACAATTTTCTTTTTACCAGCGAAAGAAAACTGATATTATTGTAAAACTTACATGAAGTATATAAAGAAACTTATATTTAGTTTTAATTTTATTTTATCCTTTGTCTTCCGTATTGAAAACTAAGCTTTGGATATATATATATATATATATATATATATATACGCACATAAGAGTTTAGTTATATAAGTAAATTCATAAGAGTTTAGTTATATAAGTAAATTCCTTTCACAGTTTTTGGATCTTAGTGCTTACCTGTTAATATATAGTCGCAAGTCATGGATCCTCCGATGGCGTCCACAGTCCACAAAATCCATTCCACCTAACCTCTGCGATCTTTCTTTGACTACATTGATCACCTACAACTTAAACGTATAAGACTATGAATGCATGAATTGTTCTGAAATCTATTGGATGCCTGTCGCTGTAATTTGCGTCTATACCTTGTTCTCTCTATTCAAAGAGCACGGTGTTTTCTGTCTCGTGGCCTGACTCATATTATCGAAGCAGTCATGAATTATTAGCAAAGGATTAATTTACACAGCCAAAATAAGAGTTTCAAATTTTGAAAAAATTAAAAATTTTGAAGAAGCTAACCTTTATAGGCAGAGGACTTTCTGAGCGAGGTCTTGTATTCTGTTGGTCTTCGGATGCAAGGCAGAGCTGCCAAACAATAAATGTGAGGATGAATGTGGTGACATATTTTTTGTTACTTGCCTGAGTTCAATCTTATATATCTCTGTCTATATTTGTATTATTTATAACATACCTTACTAAATAAATGTATCGGCGGCTCATCTTGAAACCTCTTACCAGTTGAAAAATTGAATCTCTAAAATAAAAGGAAAAAGAAGGATATAAAGCAGACAGAATTAATCAAAGAAGAGAAGTACAGTAACAGCAAACCAAAATTGTACGCTCGAAAATTTCGTTGTTACCTGTTTAATATTCCGATAGATACAAAATTTTCCATTATGTGCAAGGGTCTGCATTGGATTAGATATACATATATATATATATATATATATATATATGATTTAGAAGAAGATTTATCACTAGTGGCACTAAACTTCACAAAGAAAGCATGTGATGAGCTAACCACAAAAAAAAAGAACAAAACCTTTTCTTTAGGAGAGCAATCTTCGAAGTTAAAGATTGTTTCGCGTTTATCTTGCCTCGAGCCTTTGACAGAGTTCGATCTTGGGAGGGGAATAAAAGAAAAAGAGTACTGATGTCAAGAAAAGATTACTCTGGCATGAATGAAAATTCAATTTTTTTTTTTTTTTGGGAGGCTTGAAAATGATAGTTGTGTTAATCCATGTTGTTTGTAAATGTTATTTTTCATGGCAATAAGTAACTTATTTGAAAAGGAAAACAAAAGTAGAGTATATAATTAAAAGGGTTTATATCACATGCAGTCCTCAACTTTTCCTCCAAGTATTAATTAGGTACCCAGCTTTTTTTTTGGTAGTTTTTTGATCCCAACCTTTCACATTCGTATCACTTTAGTCATTTTTTAATTTTTCCAATTCAGCTATTATTTAATAGTTTTAGTATCACTTGGATACTTAACCTTTACACAATATATCACTTAGGTCCCTATTTTTTATTTTGTAGCTTTTGACATCACAGACTTTCTTTTTTTAAGTTAAAATCAAACTCTAATAAAGTTGCACTAAATAAAGTAATAAAAATTGCTAAATTCAAAAGAAACACCAAAATGACTTAGTTAAATATCTATTAAAATATATACTAAAATTACACATATCAAAACTCATATTTTTTGTATAAATCAATGTCCATTTTTCAGTTGAGAGACTTTTAGACAATTTTTAAACAATTGTGAGTTCATAAAATTGCAAAAAATGAATTTCACGACCATTAACAAGAAATCATCATTAAATAGTAAATTTTTTTCTCTTGCTATATTCGTGTATGTACTTGATTGGTATTTATTCATAAATACTAATATTTGTGTTATTTACTATTATTATTATTAAATCTGAAGATTTTCTATAATTTAATATCTATTTATTATTTAAGAAGTTTTTAAACCTTTTTTATTACTTATAAGTTTTAACTAAAAAAAAAAAAAGATTGATGAGTTTATAGAATTGGAGAAAATAAACTTTACCTCCATTAGTAAGAATTTAAAATTAAATCGTATAATATTGTTAGTAGTAAGAACTAACTAAAAATAATATAGTTGTTTAGCTTATCTTTTTCAAAAAAATACCTTATTAGTGTTGAACATTCTGCAAGTAGTTTTCATTAATTTATTTATTACAATTTGATTAGAGTTAGATTTTAACTCAAAATTAACTCAAAAGGACCTAAATGTTACAAAAATAAAATTTTAAGGAGTCAAAAGCTACAAAATTAAGAATAGGGACCTAAGTGATACATTGTATAAAAGTTGAGAACCTAAGTGATACTAAAATTATTAGATAACAGCTGAATTTGACCAAAAAGTTAAAAAGGGACTAAGGTGATATGTATGTGAAATATTGATGATCTAAAAACTATAAAAAAAAAAAAGAAAAAAAGAAAAGAAGAGATTGGGACCAGATTAATAATTGGGAAAAAAATGGGACACCGCATGTGATATAAACCCCAAGTAAAATAAAGAGAATTATATCTATGTCCACAACTTTAACTGTAACATAGAAATGACCTTTTCTCCTCTGCGCCTTGTGAGCTATGATAAGAAATATCTGTCTCCTGCAATAGTGGTATTGTTAGCCTAGAAGTAAATTTAAAAGACACAAGTCTAAGGAAGTACACTATCCATCGTGTTTTGCATAGCCCTCTCGGATGTTTTTAGGCGAAATAACTGAAATTAAATAAAGAAAAAACAGTAGAAAAAAATATTCAACAAAGCATACATGTTATTACCAAAGTCACTTAATTCTTTAGTTCTTTTGCATTAAAAGAAAGCATTCATGAAAAGAAAAATCGTTAACTACTTGAAACTCCGGTAGATGCGGTTCACTCTTCCTAAGAAGGGTCAAAGGAGCCTTGAGAATCTGCTAGCCCAAAGAGAGCCTATTTAGAAATAGTCCTCACTCAATTTCTTAAATTTTTAAGGCATAGATAATCTTTTTTCCTTTTCAAACAAAACACGTATATAGACATAAATATATATGATACTAAATTCGTCAGTACAAACTTTTGTGTTCAATGGACGAGCCTTGAAGGCATGGGCATTTGATTTTATTGGTTCGCCTAATTCTGCATTGATCCTATTCCTGAAATTAAAACGCATTACATAATCCAGCATATCATCAGGCTGAGTTTAGTATATCCAACGCAAAAATTGAGTGAAAATATTTATGACATAAGCAAGGAGTGAATCTACCTACGTCGTTCTGCTCTATGTGATGTTGCGAGATCAGGTTCTCTAGGAATAGTAACACGTTTAGGCTTGGCGTTTGTTGAGATACCATCATGCGGTAACTGGGTGGCAATACAAGTTACAATGTAAAATAAATATAATTGACTTTAAAAGCTATAGAGACGAATTCTATGTTCAAACCAAAATGAAATGAAAACAATCGATCTATGACTGGAAAAACGTTGGTTCAAATATTGTTAACAAAACTATTTGTAAATTGTGGACTCTAAAATACCTTTTTGGGTACCTTGTGTAACAAAAGAAAATGATGCTTTAGTTGCGCAACCTGCAGTGGCAAAATCATAATCGCATATTATATACTTTTAAAAATGAAAAGTACTCATCTAACAAAAAGTAACATCTAGGACAACTTTTATTCTATTTTTATCATAAAAACTAATGTGCTAGGGATACTATTTTTTCCATGAACTAATAATAATGTGACATAATTTTTGATAGCACAAATTTAAATAGTATTTTCGACAACACAACTTTAAATAATGTGGTTCAAAATTGAACTAAGACAAGATTAAAATCATGCTACATTTGATATAAGTCTTTAATACGAAAAACGAGTATTTTCAAACATCAATCTTTCCCATAATTATGTATAAGGCACATCCAGGAATATATGATATATAACTATAGATATATAACCAAATTCAGGATGAAATCACATCCAAAGTTATTGATGACTTGTAAAACAGTGACTGCTTTAAACTGATTAAAAATGCCATAAATTTCAGTGCACCTTGCTTAAAAAACCAGCTTCCAACTTTTGTCTTTTAGTAGCTAGCTCGTCAGTAGTAACTGAAGAATGCTGTGAACTTTTGTCATCAATAACGTTGCCTAATTTCTTCTGAAGCCTAGATTATAAACAATCACATATTAAATGAGAAACAGAGGAAGCCACATAATCCAAATACAAACCAGTAATTATAAAATAAAATTCCAAATTAATATGAAAATTAACCACCGAATTATTTAAAAAAAAAAAAAAAACACCTCAATGATCGGATGGAATGAACAAGTTGGAGTTGATTTTGTTTTGCTAAATGACTAGCTGTTGGCTTCATTAGAGTTGAACTCCTTGATATACTTGACTTGACTGGGCACTTGGCATTTGCTTTGGTTATGTGATTACTATACCCTTGAGATATATACAACAATATATGGAAATTTTATTATTTTCACATTTGAATAATTAGTGATAACCATTAAACAATGAATAATGATTGGGACACCAAAAAGTTACACCAATGATGTGACATCCAATAAAACTACCATTTTATCTATGAGTGGGACCACACAATTCAAATTTAGCCAATGATATGAATGCCAACTCATGTGGTGTAAGTTATTAGGATAAGTTATTAGTGTCCTTAGTGTTACTCTTAAACAATTGCTCCGCTTGACTACAGCAACAATTATTACCCAAAAAAAAAAATGTAGAATTAAACCTGTACCTCTATTATTCGTCTTCAAGTCTTTGGACTTATCAGACGTGTGTTCAACTCCCATAGGTATGCCTTTTTGCCAATTCAATCTCATAATGAAAGCTAAACGTTCATTCGAAATTAAAAATGAAAAAAAAAAGGGGATTAAGGATTAATCTCTTCAGAAAATTGTGATTATGTAGTTGAAAAATCTATAAAATTAAAGAACAGAAATGGAAAATATCATGATCAGCGACAAATAAAGATCGAAACGACACAGTTGAAAATGCTTACGAGAAGGTGGATAACCTCTCGCCGATTCGAACCAGCGCTCGGCTTCTCCGGCCTCCGAATCCGTCTCGGCCCGAGTGAAATCGTAGAATCGAGCCGCGTCAAACTCGTAGTCCATATCAATTTCTTCATACACGAACGACTCTTCTCTGACGAACTCCTCTAATTCTTCATCATCATCCATGGCTGTAATCACAACCATAAATAATGTAATTATGATTTAAATTTAGATTCCTATCTCGAAAAATTCTCTCTCTCTCTCTATCGAATCGAGGTGAATTCCTCGTGAAACAGAGAAAAAGCTCTGGTTATTACTGGCAAATAAGCCAAAAACGAAGATAACAACAACAACAACAACAATTTTGATTCCACAATTTTCCTTCACTTTCTCTCTCTTTCTCGGGAATCGAGAGAGAAAGAGAGAGAAAGTTGTCTATCATTAGCTTCAAGACTCCTCCTCCATCACCGAACTTTCTCCCTCAAAATTAGACTTTCCGGGAAAAGAAAAGAAAAGAAAATCGATCGAAGAGAGGGAGAGAGAGAAAGATCCGGGGACTTTTTCGTAAATTAAGTGAAAAGAATACCTGATTTCTGGAACTTGAAGCGGAAAAAAAAGAATTCCTATTTCTGTTTCGTGCGGGCGGGAATGAACCAATGGCGAGAGTTTTGGTTGTTATAGAGAGTGGAAGATTATATACAGTGTGGCAAAGAGTCGGCGCGCTCTTTATACCGCCCAATCCCATGTTTGAGATGGTCCTTTTTTCTAATTTTTTTTGAAAATAAAAGAATTACGAAAATGAATTTATTTTTGCCCATGGTTTCATATTTATTATATATGACAAAACAATAGGCAAAAATAAAAAAAGACATTGAATGCTAATTTGTTTTTTCAAAAATTATGACTTGGTTGCTACTTCTGTCCTTTTATTTCCCTAAGTTATTATTATTTATATTTTTGTACCAATTAAGATGGCGCAAAATGTCAACAGTGTATATGCTAATGCTACCTGATTATCAAAAGAAAAGAAAGGTCAACATTACCAAATTTAATGCACGTTTACTTGCCAATAATGACAATAATAATAGTGAAAAATCCTCTTTCTTTATATATACCATTTCTGCTTGCACTTTACAAGAATTCATTTGCATATTTCGGCTCATAGAATTAAAAGAATATAATTGCCAGATTTATAATTTCCTTTGCTATTGAGGAAATATGTATATTTCTTAAATATCCGTAAAAAGCCAAAAAGAAAAATGTGTACAGGTACGTTTGATTTCAGAACTTAACGCGTTCTATCATTTTATTTTTATCGACTCTATAAAATTAGGAATAGAGATCTTTTCTGTTCATATTTCCGAATCTTAAAAAGCTAGTAAGCACTTAATCTGATTCCTTTTAAACTTGTTTTCTTGTTATCCTGATTCATTCTAATCCTCCTTACGATTTAGTAAACACATTAGCGATGTAATGCCAAATAAACCTTTTGAGCATAAAAGGACACCTCTAATACAATGTATAGCAGCTTGTTCTGTCATGTTTTGGATTTGGTAAAACTCTATAAAAAGTTAGAAAAATGTTATCCTCCAAATTCCCTAGTGATGATTTTCCTTCCCACTTAAGAGAAGGAAAAGAATTTTAGGATTTTTGAAATAACAAGTTTGAAACCATGTTTCCCTCCTCAGCTAGTTATTCAATCCTTGTCACACTTAATTATCCCATATGCCACAAGAGGGTGGACCGTCTGGCATTAATGCTGAAGTATATGACAATGTTTTATATTTTTTGATTTTGGCCTTAGTATTTATGGAGATGGCTACAAATGACTGATACTTTTCAATTGCAAGGGGTGATTTAAAATTTAAACTAAATGTATAGATAAGACAACGTATTTTTTGCATGAACAAAAGTTACAAGCCACCCTTTTGCTTGTCTTTGCGTTGGCAAGTTCCTCGTATTATTCCAATCCATGGACGGACCTCTGTCCTCGACCGAATTATATTTACAGTTTCGCCTGAAGGACAGATTTGTCTTTTTCTTGTATATGAAGTGAAAAGAGGCACGCTCCTACTCAATTTAAAATTTAGGAAGGTGAGGTGCAACTGCAAGGCAAAATTTCTCTTTTTTATTTGAAAAATTATTTTGAGTTTCTACGATTTTTTTTTCCAAAATATATAATATGTATATATACACATTTGAAGATGTTTCTAACACTTTTACCTATAAAAACTAAAAACAATTACAAGAATACGGAGGTTAGGTTTTTTCTTTTCCCTAATTTTCGTACGGTTTTTATTATAAAAATATCATTTTTTTATTTTTTTTTCCGAAAAATACTATTTTCAAAATAGTTTTCCAGTTATCAGTTATATACCAGGTATAAATACTTTTGATTACTAATTACCGATTTTCGAAAACTGGTGACTGGTTAAATATTTACAGTTTCAGAGTGGTAGTCCCAGGAGAGGGGCAAGTTTGACGGGATTAGTCAGAAAGTGTTCCATGCATAATGTGGCTTCAAAATCAAACAATTTATAAATTATTATGTGTTATCAAATTTTCTTTCCGAAGAAATATAATGTAGACATGTATACTATAAAAACAAAACACTTTAGACTTCCAACTTTATCAAAATCCAAAAATTTAAAAAGCCGTAAACATATATATATATATGTATATATATGTATTGAGTATTACTTTATTCCGTGATTTGTATTACTCAAATATATTGATGAATAAGGAAGAGAAATCGTCTAAAATTGTCTAGATCTTTGGATATGTACATTCTATTGTATTTTTTCTATGTATTTATAATTTTTTGCTTGATTGTTTTCGTGATTTTGGAGAGATGATACTTCTGGAAAGATGATTTTTGTGGAGATTGAAAATTGGAGATTATGGAATAGTGGTGGAGAAAGTGAGAGAAAATGCAAGAAACTTACTGGTACAAAGGAGAAAGAGAGGAAAAATGGAGAGAAAGTGTCGGGAAGAGTGAAAAAGAGAGAGAGAAAAGACGAAAAAGTGACGTGAAGAGGGAAATAGGTTTTGAGGGCTTCAAAGGTAGTTTTAGAATGATATTTCTATGAGAAATTTGGGTGGATGACCAATATTTTAAATTTGATTAAGTAGATGTTTATTTTTTAAATTTTATAGCTAAATGTCCAGATATATATATTTTTACACTTGATAGATATGTTTATCTACTAATTTCAGTTAATGTACATAAATGTACTGTGTATATAATTTTTTGTACTTAGTATATAAAATTTTACACTTGGTATATAAACATATATACCGGACATTTTGCTATAACATTTGACAAAGGGACATCTACTTAAATTGGGTCTAAAATTTGGTCATATTTCTATAATCCCCTATTTTTAATGGTTCTTGGGTTGGACATTTAACTATAGATATTTGGGCTTTACTTAATTTTGAAGAAAATGACATAGATAGGACTAACTTGGGCCTAAATAATTTTTTTGTGAATTTTTCTAAAAATGACATTTTTAGAAGCATCAAGGACTTTTTGACCATGAAAAAACTATTATTTAGGACTTTTTCATAGTTAAAAAGTTTTTGACCATAAGTCAAGACATCATTGACACTCCTAAAAGTGTTATTTTCGGAAAAATGTATAAAAAAGTCATTTGGTCCCAAGTTAGTCCTAACCATGTCCTTTTCTCTTAAGTTTGGGCCCCAAAAGTGGCCATACACCTATTCCTCCCCAGATTTTATATGTTCTCCTTGGGCCTACTTCACGGCCCACTCTTAAACTTCGAAGGGGCCTGTAATTTCGAGAAACTTAGGCCCAGTTTCCATTTTTTTG
Organism: Trema orientale; assembly: GCA_002914845.1. Classification (NCBI taxonomy): domain Eukaryota; kingdom Viridiplantae; phylum Streptophyta; class Magnoliopsida; order Rosales; family Cannabaceae; genus Trema; species Trema orientale. The sequence goes on along the minus strand of JXTC01000369.1, from coordinate 177,696 downwards.
CCTTATTTTTCACCAATACCTCGTTTTTTTTTTTTTTTTATTTTATTAATAATTTCATACTCATTGTTTGGTATACATTCATTAAAGTGCGTGTGGTAGATATTTACATGTGTAAAAACGTGTCTATTTACGTGTGGTAGATACTAGGACTAATTTAGGCCCAAATGCATTTTTAGAACTTTTTCAAATGACCTTTGTAGGATTGTCGGTTGTCACAATATTTTGTTGTCGTTTCCAAATAAATGTTTATGTCGTTTTTAAAATGCTTCTTGCGTACGTTTATTCAGATATGGTTTTGTTTTGTTATATACAAATTATTTCCTTTGACTTGTCCAAAAAAAAAAAAAAAAAAAAATCCTTTGACGTGTCAGATCTCTAGGCAGATCTTCATAAACTCAACTCAATCATCGATTTCGGTGACGCTCTCCGCCTTTTGCCGTCTTACCTCTGAGGCTCCTTCAACCAGCGGCCGTCTTCCCAAATCTTATTGGCTCAGTCTCTTATCATCGATTGTAATTCTTGATTTTCTCAAGTTATATACATCTAGTTTATATACATATATATATTTTGTTCGAAAATGATAAGGGGCTTCTGTCTTGTGCTCCTAGTAGCTTTCTTCTTTGCTCTATCAGAAGCCAAATCAAGCGTCACACAGCCTCAGGCTGCGAAATCTTTCAACATCAGCTACATCCAGGTACCAAAAATTTTGTGCAAAATTTGATATATATATATATATATATTGAGGGTTGCCCCCTAAATTTTTGGTATATTTGTAAATTAATTAATATATATTTTTGTTTATTTTTCCAATTTTATGTACAAAAGAATGTTCGGAGCTGTTCTTATAACGTTTTGATAACCACAAGCTGTTCCTCACCTAAATATACAAGGGATGAGATAAGTATTGCATTTGGGGATGCTTATGGCAATCAGGTTCGTTTTTTCTGCCCCTTCTTATTTTTTATTTATTCATTCTTTATAAATCCCTTATTATTTGAGATGGGTATTCGATTAAAATCAAGAATAAACAGGGTAACACAGGTAAAATAGTAGAGCTACTTTAGATTTCTAATAAGGGGTATTGAATATCAGATTTATGCTCCAAGACTAGACGACCCATCAACGAGAACATTCGAAAGGTGTTCTTCTGATACATTTCAGATATATGGGCCATGTGCATACCAAATATGTTATGTATATCTCTACAGAACCGGACCAGATGGGTGGAAACCGGAGAGTGTGAAGATCTATGGATACAATTCCAAGGCTGCCTCGTTCTACTACAACACCTTTATACCAAGTGATACTTGGTTCGGATTTAACTTATGTAAAAGTGCGTCTTCTTCACACCGACATCTTGGTCTGAGGTGGTGGTTCGTGATCATAGGGCTGCCTTTTGTTTTCTTATGATTCTCAACTCCTCGAGTATTAAAAGTAATCTATAATTCTATCCTATTCAGTTCCATTATACAGCCTTAGATTATATAGATATAATCTTTGTATTATTGTATACAGCAACTATTAATGTTATGGAAATAGTACATTGGCGCATTTCACATATTTCAGTTTTCAAATAGGTAAAATATATTTTTATGCTAAAGTGCACTTGTGTAGTGGATTTGAAACCGCACATTGGACACCACTGGTGGTTCTTTTTTTTTTTTTTCTGACTAATTTTTGTAAACTTTACGAAGTTTACATGATTGACAGTTGCTCCATGGTAAGTAATGCCCCTGTGATGAAGGCTAAGATCGTAAGTCACATAAGCTATAACAAAACCAGTCCACCAATTCAATGAAATCTATAGAAAGAAAATGTCATGTACAATAAGAAGCTTGAATTCCACCATCGATCTTGCTCACAGAGAACACCGAGAGCTAGCTAGCTGCGAATCTATCCGCACATTTGTTAGCCTCCTTGTAAACATGAGAAAAACAAAAAGACAGATCTTGAATTAAAAGCAAAGTTCTAAAACTAAGCATTCCTAACCTTCCAAGGGAGCTAGACTTGGGTTTTTCCATCACGTATGTGGAGTCACTTTCCCCCCTACAAAGAATGTTATATACCTTCTGTTAGCAATATGCACTGTCGTGATGACACACCATTAACTCCGCCGACATCTACTACAGAAGCTCTTGGTAAACAACCTAGTGTTTCTAAAAATACCACCACAAACTGCTACACCTGGACTCCCCAAAAGTTCATCCATCAGCCTTGAACTATTGGGGAGCTTCAAGAAATTGTAGAGCAATGCCTACCTCCTTAATTATGACAAATTCTACCCCAGTGCCATGAATGAAACCAGAACCCCCAAAAATAATTTCCTTGAAAGCAGCCCATATCATAGTTATAGCTGTCATAACATCACCCTGCCTCTTCATCTGGGAAAAAAAAAAGAGAAAAAAAAGGGGTTTTGTTTCATTTGTTCCAAATACGCTAATAAATAATCATGATACTTGGTAACCACCCTTATGATAACGGGACTAGAGTGTTGTTTAATAACAACCCATATCATACTTATAACACTCCTAAAATCAGCTTTTTCATCATAAAAAATGGCTTTGCTCCGATTGTTCCAAATACACCCCATTATACATGCTAAACACCCTTTATGAATCATGGAACTAAAGTGTTAATTAATAGCTAGCTCTATGAAATCATCAATGGGCAAGCCCCTTATTTAACATTTGATTTTTTTTCCCCGAAAAACCAGCTCCCAAAATTTCCGTAGTTATCTTAGCAAAAGCAAACTCCAGAAGAATGTGACTTATGCACTAAGAATTACAATTAACACAACCTGTAAATAGAAGCTAATTGAAACACCCTTCTATGCCTAAAGTCCTCTATAAGAAACTTGCCCTCTAAGAATTTCCACATAGTGATAAAGCGCCTAGGAGGAATGTAGTCCTTCAAATCTTTTTTTCCTCCTAGATTCTTTTGCAGTCTCAATGCTTCGTAAAAATCTTTTAATAGTTCGCAGCCATCTCCTGATGGAGTCTTAAACTAGCCTATCTAAAACATTAATTATTAGAACAGCTACTATGGAAATCATATTCCAACACGCCAGTTATATTTGCTTGAAACTTTGAGCAAGTATATCCAAGTCTCATCTCCCGTGTAATCACTCACTTTATCCTTGAGAGACCACCTGACCACTTTTGGAATATCACTTATATTCGCAATAGTACTCCTACCAAAAGATAAATTGGAATGCTCACCGGGACGCCATCTAACCTCATTCGAAAGATTAATTTTTCGTAATTTTCTTGAACCTAGGTTTGATAAAACATGAAAAATACGACGTTCAAAATTCGTTCATAAAAACATGCTACGGGTAAAATCAAATCCTTAACCTTGAGCACCTAAAATGCCCAAGCAAGCTTGATAAAAACTTGAGAATCATTACAAGTTTAACATTCTTTATCCCCCACCCTCCTCCATCTTTAGGCAAGCAAACAACATTCCAGGACATCACACAAGTTTTTTTCTTCTTTTTTATGTTGTATGTCACCCGTCCACGACGCCACACGAGGCCATTGTAAATAGCATAAGAATGAATCAACTAACCAGTAATAACACTTTTTGACAAGCACCACTCTTTTCTCTAAATAGAGACAAAACTTTGCACTGTTGCTAGTAAATTAATTAGCATTCCACGTCATGACTACTCATGAGCTAAAAGATTAGGAAAAATTAAAAAAATAATAAAAAAAGGTATTTCTGGATTTTTCTGAAGTATCATAAACTCTCCTTGTATTTAAGACTAATTAAAGTCCCCACCAAAACAAAAAGTGTTAATGGCACAAATGGTCCCTGAAGTATCCAATATATCACAATTTGGTCCTCAAAGTTTCAATTGTCTCAGAATTTTCTGATTTGTAGTAATTTAGTTTCTAAATTGTCTAAATTGTAATATGTTGTTAAATTTTTCACCAAAAATACATCTGAGAAGCGCATGGTGGCATCTAAAAGTGTATTTGAAAAGTAACTTGAGAATTTTAAGCATAAAAATGAATAATCACAGAAAAATTTTCTATAAATATGCAATTCCAAGAACCCTAAAAAAAATGTGAACGCATCTTTTTTTCTCTCTAAATCTTTTTGTTCAATTTACTTTCCTTTAAATACACTTTCAGATTCTACAACGTGCTCTTCACCTGTGTATTTGATCAAAAATTTAACAGTATGTTATAATTTAAACAGTTCATAGATCAAATTGCTATAAATCAGAAAATCTAAGGGCTTAATTGCCACAATTGATACTTTGAGAACCAAATTACCACAATTGTGATAGTTCAGGGACCATTTGTGCCGTAAACCCAAACAAAAAATTCAAACTCTATTTCCCACTAGCGTCTCACGTGCGCTGCAGGAGACAGAGAGGTCTCATCTCAACTCTCGCCTCGTTTTCTTGCTCACTCGCTCCAACTACCAACCAAATCCCATCCCCACGGAAATCCCGAGGTCCCACGTCCCGGCGGGTCGTCCCGCCAAAGCTCATGACCCCAACCCACGAACGCCGAGCCCGAAAAGACCCGACCCGAAATCCCACCTCCGGAGGAGCCCCCGCCATGCGGCTCATAGTGCCCCTCCAAGGCGTGGTCCAAGGCAGAGGGGGCCTCATCTGGGGCTCTCTCATCCCTTGCGCCCTCTTCTACTTCCTCCAGCTCTACCTCAAACGACGCCGTCCTCCAAGCCCCTCCTCCTCCAATCCTCCGTCGCCGTCCCACTCCTCCTCCAACCTCGCTGAGCTCCAACGGTCGTCTTCGAGGTCAAACCTCTCCACTCGTGGATCCATAAGCCGGGTCAGCCTGTCCTCCCGGGCGATTTCGATTGCGAAACCGAACGATTCGCCTTACTATATTGGGTTGGATAAGGTTAAGGAGGATCGGTACGATAGGTTGGGTAACCCAAATGGGGTTATTGAGCTGGGTTTGGCGGAGAATAAGGTGAGTTTTTTTTTTTTTTTTTACTTCTTTTTCCCCACTCGATAATGGAGGGTGTATTTGGCTTAATTGGCTGGGTTTGGACTATTGCAGCTGTGTTTTGATCTTATTGAGAAATGGGTTTCTGAGAATTTGACCAATTCAATCATTGGGACCGGTGGTGGCGATTTGAATATTAGCGGCATTGCAGCATACCAACCGTTCGATGGATTGACTGAATTAAAAGTGGTGTGTTGAAATTCCTTTATCTCTTACAATGTGGATTTGTTTAAAATAGTATAAGTATGTAATATAGTTCCCAATTGACTTTCTCAGGCTATTGCTGGTTTCATGTCCCGGGTTATGGGAAGAACGATCACGTTTGACCCTTCCCAAATTGTGTTGACGTCCGGAGCAACCCCTGCTATTGAAATCTTGTGCTTCTGCTTGGCAGACAGTGGAAACGCATTTCTCGTTCCCACGCCTTATTATCCTGGGTAAGCCTCGTTATGTTTTGATGTTAAAAGTCTGATAGTGATAAAACTAGTTTTTCTAAACAAGATAGCAACCGTTTTGGTTCATAATTCATTTCACGAGTCTTTTTTGACGGTTAATTACATATACAATCTGCAGCTTTGAGAGAGATGTTAGATGGCGAGCTGGGGTGGAACTAATTCCTGTTCACTGCCGTAGCACTGATAACTTCACTTTGAATATCACTGTCCTTGATCAAGCATTCAATCAGGCAAGGAAACGAGGAGTTAAAGTGCGTGGAATACTAATTTCGAATCCGTCTAATCCTGTTGGCAATGTACTGCCACGGGAATCATTGTGTGGTATTTTAGACTTTGCTCAGGAGAAGAACATCCATGTTATCTCTGATGAAGTATTTGCCGGGTCTATGTATGGAAATGAGGAGTTTGTGAGCATGGCAGAAGTTATTGAGACAGAGAATTTTGACAAGAACAGGTTTCACATAATATACGGGCTGTCAAAAGACCTCTCCATTCCGGGCTTTAGAGTTGGTGTTATTTATTCCCACAATGAAAGTGTTTTGGCTGCTGCTAAAAAGTTGACAAGATTTTGTTCGATTTCTGCTCCAGCACAGCGTCTTATAGTAACGATGCTTTTGGATACCAAATTCATTGAGGAATACATGGCAATCAACAAAGAGAGGATGTGGAATATCCATAACTCATTTGTGGCAGGTTTGGAGGAATTAGGAATCAAGTGTGCAAAGAGTAGTGCTGGTTTATACTGTTGGGCTGATATGAGTGGATTAATTCCATCATACAGCGAGAAAGGAGAACTTGAGTTATGGGATAAGCTCTTGAATATTGCTAAGATCAATGTAACTCCTGGGTCAGCTTGCCACTGCATAGAGCCAGGCTGGTTCCGTTGTTGTTTTACTACTATAGCCCAAGAGGATATTCCCATAGTTATGGATCGAATCCGAAGAATAACTGAAACCAGTAAATCTCATAGTTAAAACACTCGTTTCTTATATTTTTTTTTCCTTGTATTTTTGGGAAGTATTCATGTGGATTTATGGCCTTGTTCTACAAGTTTGATCTATTTCAGGCTTCCAGCCTCAAAGTAAGGATGTAGATAACAGTTTTGTGAAGTTTAATATAATTTCAGCTAAACTTTCTTTTGGAGTTTATTGCTGTATGCATAATTCAAATTCAGTTACATTCAGTTTTTGATTGGTTTACATCATGTCCCAGAAACTGAAAACTAAAATGCATCAGAAATATAGGCCGAGTGGAGGACGACCTTTTCCAAAGTGATTTAGAACTTTGCTGAGGCATAGCTTTGTTTTTACCATGCCAGTTTCAGTCGTGGCAATTGCTTCCTCTTGATGTCCAGTCCTCCTATCAACTTGCTGCCATATCCAAAGATGCAGCACCCAAATGCTCTCCCCTTCGCAAATTCCTGTCATGTAGTTACATCCGAAAAGGTAAAACAGGTGCTTAAGATTAACCTATGCAAAACATTCAGATGATTATATATTCAAATCAGTCTAATCCCATTAGCGTGTGAAAAGGAACTGAACCTCTCATATCCATGAAGTTGCTGTTTTCTTTGTTTGTTATTGAGAATTTGTTAGAGAGAGTGTTTTTTGTTATACTCTGTCCTTTTTTGCGTCCCTTTGTTAGCATCGTGAACAAAGGTAGTCTCAGGTAATAATGACATTGAAAGTAGAAGCAAGGGCTGGAAGGTTTACCATCGATAGATTCTGTTTTCTCATTTGAACAGCCTTTCTTCTGTAACTTCTCCTTCGGCTCATCATTATCAGCTCTCCTAGTGTTGGTGGCCTCCTTACCGTGAGGTTATCATTACTTTCATGATCATACTTTTGATTCCGTGCTTCTTGTGGTGTTACAGACTCTGAATGGCCAACCTTTCCCAGGAATCCAGAATTGGGTGGAAACAGTGGGAAGAGGCATTCCAAGAAAGAAGCCCCCACAAGGCTTGAATTTCCAGTTGCGTAGCTGCTTGTACTGCTCTCTGTTTCCGATGCTGGTGAAGAAAGTGATTCTAGCAGATCACTGTTGTTGTCTTCAGTCAACGGGGTGTTATGTGCTGGAACAGCAGTAGAAATCGCTACTGATGAAACTAGGCAGTTTGCTAGAAGGGAGGGAGCCGAGCTATACGAGTCGTCTGTTTCGGAACCAAATGTTTCAAGATCCATTTTAAACAGGCTGTCTTTATCGTCTCCATCGCCATCATTGCCACCGCCGTCATCTTCGATATGTTTGTCAGCATCAACATCCTTGTACAAATAATCATGTATCGGAGGTAATGGCAGAAGTGCAGTTACTGGCTCTTGTGGTGGCTGTGAAAAAGATGGTAGTGGTGTCCCAGGCTTTTCTTCCCACTGAAATGGAACCGAGGCAATGAGCTTGACTGGAGGAGTTGGAACGGAACTAACATAATGAACCTCTGGTTTCCAGTCCTTTTTAGGTATCCCTGGCTTAACTTCCCATAGAAATGGAACTGAAGGTGGTTGCCTGACCTGTTTCTTTCTTGAAGTTTGCCTCAGTTCTATCTCTGCCATTTTTTGAACTGATGCTCTTATGCTTCGGGCAACGTTCTTTTATATTGATGTAACCAAAGTGGTTTAGAAAAGGTTTGCTACTAACTTTGTTTACTTTAACTGCTAACTGCTCCATGTTTAGAAGTGATTACGCTCACCTGCTCACTCGTGTTAGTTGTACACTTGCAGAACAAATCCATATAACCCATAAGCTTTGCAAAACTTCCACGCTTAGGTTTTGGAAGTTGGTTGAACTGTTAATGGCAGCTACTTATGTCAGTATAGAAAAATGAAAAATCAAATCCTGTTTGTGGAAAGTAGAGAAGGCTTCTTTCGGCCCAATACAGTGATACACCATATTATGCTTTCCGTTAGTGTGTGTAAAAGGCACTTGGAGTATTTGGGCCTCTGATGCTGCTCTTGGCGCTATGAAATGAAAATAGACTTGTGCTGGGCTATAAGTATTACGCTTCTTGATGCTTTTGGGTCAGTCTCTAGCCCGAAGTGTAGGTGTATACCCTCGCGTTCGACGAGTAGTGCTGGGAATGGATCTGATTAGCAGTAATTAGTGTCAAAATCACTTTCAGGAGTCTCGTAATATTTTTGACGGTTAATAACTATATGTTATAAATTTATGACTTTTTTCAGAACCAATTATATCACTAATCAGGTCCATATCCTGTTATATTGCAGTATTGAGGGCAACGCACGCTACTAATGCATGGGAATGACAATTTAACTCGTACACTCGGTTATCCTAACTCATTAGTATACGTATACTAAGTATAAATAAAATTATATTTGTTACTTAGGCAATTAATATTATGTTTAATTGTGTTAGATTTAATTTCTTTTATTTTGTAATATATGCACATATATTATAATTAGAAACAGAAAAGTATTGTTAATCCTTAGAGCGAGGGGTTACTTGTATGTTACGGGTGATACGACCCTGGTTGGTAAAGTAAGGATACAACTTCTTTGGAGGGTAGATTAGTGGAATAAGCATAATACATTATCCACTTGTCAACCCTACAGATTTTAAAGTGGTTGTTTTGAAAGTGAAAAATCACTTTGCATGCACATAAAGTTAGCCATATTTTTGTTCTATGAAATAAGTTCTGTTCGTAAACACTGTCTGACGTGATCAAAACAAGACGCATCAACACATAACTTATGTTTGTAGTATCTGATAATGTGGGGTTTTGAAATTAAAAAAAAAAAAATTGTCAAGTACTGGCAGAAACTTATTGGTACAATGAGGCCGTAAGGGGACAATATATTTTCCTGTATTAAACAGAGAGCTGTGAAATTTGCCACATAATTAGCCCATGAAGCATGAACTATAGCTAGAGCGAATTTATTCTCAATCTAAAATTTCTAATTAACGTCATAAACAAACGAAAATAAAAATCATAGATAATTTCTCTCCCAGTTCAAAAGTTTCCAAAGAGAACATAATCACAAACTCTGCTCTGAAAATAGTCATAATTAGGTTCTAAACTATTTACAAGAACAACAATTAATAAAAACTAAAGAAGCAAATATTATATTTGGTCATGTATACGTTTTATATCTAAACCCTGCAGTTCAATTTATCGGCCCGAATGCGAACTAAGTCGAGCTTTTCCTTGGCAGCGGCCTTGAAATCCTCGGTGCAAGCATGCTCCTCTGGCAACCGGTGGCGGCCGCAAAACAGGCTCCCGCAGCGGCACCGGAACCCCGTCAATCCAACTTTCTTGTTGCAATTCTTGCACCTGTTTTTCGAGACTACTTTCAAACCCTCAAACATGGTGGTGGTGGTGACCTGATCACGATCAGTGTTGTAAGTAGCCACGTCGACCTTTTCGGAAACATCTTGATCATAAATATTTTCGGTACTCGACTCGACCGGTTTCGGTTCCGATTTCGCGATCAGCTCGTGCTTGAGAAAGTCCTTGTAGCACTTGGAACACAAGTTTCGGTTCTCCGCAGATCCATAAAATCCACAGCCCTTGGCGCAAAGAATCGGTGGCTCCGCCATTATTATTCTTCACTGTGCGTACTGATCTCTCTCCCCTTCTTAATCTTCCCCTTATGAGTATTAAGTAATACTATTATATAAACAAAGTATTCTTCTTGCTTGTGCTTTGCCGTAATGAATGCACTTCTGCTAGTGTTGCGGATATATATAGAGGTTGGCGATCTTTCGAGAGATTAATTCCGAGTTGGGTTCAGTTTCCTGTTTTCAATTATAGTAGTTATTTGGAAATTGTATTCGAGTGGCATTCAGCTCTGAAATACGTATTTAAGAGGAAATTAAGAAATTTACGTAATGGTATATATAGAATTCGAGAAGTTTCCCTGGCTGTTCTATTTATATGAGTTTTGTTTATAAAAGATTTTTCTTAGATATATAATCCTAAAAACACTCCTCTATTATGCCTAAATACTACGTTTAACCTTATTTTCTTGTAAAATCCAACTCCCTCTCTTTCTCAAAATAGGAAACGAAATATCTTGAAACATTTTCAGTTAAACTTGAAATATAAAATATTTAAAATACCCTAGCCTACGCTTCAAGAAATTAATAATCAAGCAATCCATATTATCTAATTAGTTTTTTTCCCTTTAAAAAATGAAAAGAAAATCACACTTTTTTTAAAAAAATATATATATATATAGATTCTAGAGAAATTTTGATAATTTTTTTTTTGTTTTTTGTTTTTTGCAATAATTTTAAGAATCTTAGTTTTCAAAAAAATTAATAAAAGAGTTATTTGGATATAAATATCCAAAGGGTACTATCATTTAGAAAAGAATTTAGTCAAAATTTTGACAAAAAAGAGGAAAAATAGTTACCTTTTTTCCTGTGTTAAAAAATAAAGGGGATATTTTTGAATTTTTATGACAATATATGGTTAAATGTGGTCTTAGTGAAATATATAAGAGTCTTTTTGAGATTATCCCAAGATTATTCACATAGTTCCTTGTAGCATATAACTCTTACGAGTCTAACTGTCACGACCCAAATCCGGGCTAGTGGCAGAAAGAAAAATTTAAATATTAAATATTTTGAGAATTTTAGTTTTACAAAATAAGAAAAATTTTAGTATTTCTAATCCTTTCGAAAACATCAATTTGTAATAAAAATGGTATCTTTAGAAAAGTTCATAAATTTTTTAGAACTTTATTTTTTACCATTGGAAAACACTTGTTGAGTATAAATAATAATGGTGAAGCACTCGAAAATATTTAATAGTCCATTTATAGTTTCCAAAATATCCTTACTTTTACAAAGCTATTCATTATTTAAATTTCTTCATACATCCACTTGTATAAATTAATAATCATAGCTAAATAGTTATAGAAGAAAACAGAAAACAGCAGAGAGGTACGAACCCAAAAGATGAACAGGACAGGGAAGAGTAAAACTAGTAACTCAGTCCACCAACTCAAAGTCTACCTCGATCCCATGAACCTGGAGGGGAAAAATGAGAGAGGGTGAACATTTGCATGCTCAGTAGGAAATCAATTGTCTGTTTTAGAAAACTATTTGTACTTTTGAAAATCTTGTATAGTCAGTTGTTCATAAACAAGCGTATAAACCATATATATATGTTTGTTCCAAATCCGGTATTATAAACCACACACACACATATATATATATATATATATATAAGCAGAAGTCGTACATCAAAAACTATACAGTACATGATATAAATCACCCAGACTCATGAGCTCTCATCCCCCGTTACGAACCATTCTCACACCGTATGAACAAATACTTTGCCTTGAACAATTTGATCATGTGTCCTAGGGACTAATGCTCTGTGAAAGTTTACGGATTTTCACCGAAGGTGGGGTCATAGCCACCTAATAGGATCCCCTCGCAGGTTTAGGGACTTGCATTGATGGTGGGGTCATAGCTACCTGTACTCATCCGTGATACTAAGCTAGTACTCATGTGTGATCCTATGACACGTATAGTATATACTATTTTAAAAATCCCCGTGCGGTCATTTTTATTCTAAGACATCACATTTATTCAAAATTATTACCAAAACCAAATAATTTATATTTAATTCACGAAATTTTGATAATAGATAAAATAATCCAAATATATTAAATAAAAGGTTGATAATCGAACACATACCTCACCGGGATATCTAAACCTAGCTACTGTATGCTCATGGTACTTGTACCTAAAAATCCATAACATTCATACTTTAAGCCAAAATTCCAAGTTTAATTCTATTATGGGTAATTATCACTAAAATACTCTCTGTTTTGAAAAAGTATGGAAAAAAAACTTTGTGTTTTTAGAAATTCAAAATAAGTACCTTCTATTTAATAAAAATTATCACTAAAATACCCCATGTTTTGAAAAAGTGTGAAAAAAAACCCTTTTATTGTTAAAAATTCAAAATAAGTACCTTCTATTTGAATTATCATATCATTTGCTACCTTTGACCAGTTAAAGATTTCAAAAAAATTAATAAAATTAACATTTTACTCATATTATATTATTTTAAGAAACACATCACACTTGAAAATAAAGGTAGAGAAAATACAAATGGTCTAAAACCTCTTAAAAAAAATATTCTATCCATTGTTGTAGCACAAATCTAGAAAAAAAAAATCTAAAATTTTTGAAAATTTCTCAAATAAAATGTATTTATTTTGAATTTTTAATAATAAAAGGGCTTTTTTTTCACACTTTTTTAAAACAGAGTGTATTTTAGTGATAATTTTCGTTAAATAGAAGGTACTTATTTTGAATTTAAAAAAATACAGGGTTTTTTTTTCACATTTTTTTTAAAACAGAGGTATTTTAGTGATAACTTTTGTTAAATAGATGGCACTTATTTTGAATTTCCAAAAGTACAAAGTTTTTTTCACATTTTTTCAAAACAGAAAGTATTTTGGTGATAATTTCCCTTCTATTATTATAATTGTCACTCCTTTTATCTTTAAAGACTTAGTCCAAGTCCCACCTTTCACAAATCCATATTATCCTAGTAAAATAGCCCGAATCCTAGGGTCTGTTTACAGATTTACCACCTTTTAGATTTTTAAAATTACTAACCTTTTTGGAATCTGTTATAAAATATCATCTTACAGGAATATTTGTTAAAATATTATTTTTTTCAAAAATATTAGAATAATATGAACGTTTCTAGTTATTTATAAATATACCTACTTCTTATAAATGTTTAGGAGAATACCATTTTCACTTTGCAGCCTGTCGCTCATTTCTCAGTTATCAATCAAGGTTTCGGCCCAATATCATTCAGATTACAAAAATGCCACTTTTTGGGTTGATTCAGAAAAATACTAACTTTTCAATTCAAAAATTCTCCCAATCTTATATTTCAATTCCAAACAAACCAAACTTCTAGTTTCATGATTCAATAAGCTCTATCTCCTCATATGACTTTCACGGCCTATACTAATTATTTCACAAAAATAATTATAAAAATATCATTTTTCCAAATCTAGCTTACGAAAATACCGATGTTTCTGAAATATTTAGGAAAGTAAGGTCTTTCTAAAATCTGAAAAATACAAATTATAGATTCTATTTACAAATACACCAACTTTCAAATATTACCAGCTTTCCTAATATTCATTCACACTAATTTCAGAACTTAAATTTTACTAATACTAATACTTAGAAAATAATCACAAATATTCTAACTATTCTCCCTATAGCTTTGCCTTATTCATATACTATATCTACTCAAAATTCACAATAATATCACTTATAAATAATTGTAATAACAACGATAACATATTAGAAGCTTATCTAAAAACTTACTAGAGGAGTTTCGTAGAATAGCAGTGAGGAGGACTCTTGGCGTCAACTTGAGGCTTAGAGAGTTAAACGAGAATGAGAGAGAGGATGGTATCGGCTTATTGAGAAGGAAGAAGAAAAAAAATAAAATGAAGAAGAAGAAGAAAAATGAAGGGAGTGTCGGGCTGAAGGAAGAGTAAAAGATAGAAAAAGACAAGGAGTGGGAAACAATGTGGTAGGGTGGGTGAGGAAAAAGATAGAGTGATTGTTTGATTTTATTTATTTATTATTTATTATTTATTTATTATTTATTATTTTTTAAGTGGTGAACCCCACTTTATATATAAAAAAAAACAATTTTATTAAAAAAAAATCTTATGGGATCTTACACCAACGAAATTTAGCCTCATTTTCTTTTCCTTTATAAAAAGTTACACTGATACCCTTGATCCATGTCAAAATTAGATGTTGCCTACATTCACAATCATAATCATTGCTATTAAAAAAAAGAAAACACAAAAATAAAAGAAATTTGACTAAAATTTAAGTTTGGACCATTTTTCTTGATGGCAGCTGGACAATTTAATTTTTAAAGTAAAAGAAAAACATAACTAAGTGGTGAAAATTTTCTTGATTCAGGGTGTCATTATAATTATAGTTAGTTCAGGAAGTGTTGTTATAATTTGGTCATAAATAAGGAATCAGTGTAATTTTTACCTTTTCTATCATATAAACTGACTTTTATGAGCCCAACTAGTTTATTTTTCCTTTTTCCTAGCGTTATGAGTAACCATATCACTTGACTTGACTAGAATAGTCATAGGATTGAAGAAGATTTTTCTTTTCTATTAGAGGAATTTAAGATATTCCAATTAATCAGTTTGTTATTGTAAAGTTCACATTTTTAAAATAATATACTTGAAAATAAAAAAGCTTAGCCCAAGAAGCGAGTAGCGTACTAGTACTGCCAGTGTCTAACAAATATTAGAAAACAACAAAAATATGATAATTTTGAAATCGTTATTAGCGATCGACTACCTTATAGAATAATAATTTACAAGTGTATTTGTGACTTGTTTCATTATGACTAAGATGATAGAATAGTCTCATGGCCAATTTGGTATTGCATGCTGTGTTGTAGTCTTATTTTATGTAGTTATATTATGCGCGAGAAGTAGATATAAGAAAAAAGAATTAGCCATTTGATAAATTTAATTTACAAAATTATTAGTAATTTGTATTATGGTAGAAGAATCAGTTTTGAAAAACAATCTTTATTATACTTTCCAAAATTTGCTTAAAATATTAGTCATATAGCAACTTTAAAAATATCTTAACTAAAAATATAGACTTACCAAATGCCTCTCCTATCCATTTTTTTTCTAAGCTCTTCTAAAAGCTATAAGCATCATCTAAAGTCAATCCCAAACAGGCAGTCAATTATTTATAATAACAATTATTATCTGTCATATAACTATTATTCCTATTAAAAAAAAAATTCTACTATATATTTTGGAACAAGCTGCTTAATGCTAAAATGGGGTTAATAATATATAAGGTGATAATATTTTCCAGTGTCGGACATAGAGCTTGCCGAGTTAGCTCACGAAGCATGAACCATCTTGATTATAGGTATAAAAACCAGTCTCAAAATTTCAGATAAGTAAGTGTTAAAAAAAATAAACAAATGCAAATTTTTTAAAATCATAATTATTTCTCTCATTCAAAAGTTTCTGTGTCAACTAAAAGTAATATACACAGCAACGACGACAGAACAGTAATCATAAGCTTTTAATTATATCTGAGGCTAATAATCCTTGTAGAAGTAATTAAACAATTTGATAGTAGTAATAATAATGATAATAATAACAACAACGATTATTAACAAATATATTGGACATCTAAACCCTGCAGTCCAATTTATCAGCCTGAATGCGAACTAAGTCGAGCTTTTCCTTGGCAGCGGCCTTGAAATCCTCGGTGCAAGCATGCTCCTCTGGCAACCGGTGGCGGCCGCAAAACAGGCTCCCGCAGCGGCACCGGAACCCCGTCAATCCAACTTTCTTGTTGCAATTCTTGCACCTGTTTTTCGAGACTACTTTCAAACCCTCAAACATGGTGGTGGTGACCTGATCATGATCAGTGTTATAAGTAGCCACGTCTATCTTTTCGGAAACATCTTGATCATAATTTTCGGTACTCGACTCGACCGGTTTCGGTTCCGATTTCGCGATCAGCTCGCACTTGAGAAAGTCTTTGTAGCACTTAGAACACAAGTTTCGGTTCTCCGCAGATCCGTAAAATCCACAGCCCTTAGCGCAAAGAATCGGTAGCTCCGCCATTATAGTATTATTTTTCTTCACAGCACTTACTGATCACTCCCCTTCTTAATCTTCTCCTTATGAATCTCAGTAATACTACTATTATTAATTGACTTATCTGTAAACAAAGTATTCTACTTGCTTGCGCTTTGCGGTAATGAATGTACTTCTGCTAGTGTTGTGGATATATATAGAGATTGGCGATCTTTCGAGAGATTAATTCCGAGTTGGGTTCAGTTTCCTGTTTCAATTATAGTAGTTAATTGAAAATTGTATTCGAGTGGCATTCAGCTGTGAAATACGTATTTAAGAGGAAATTAGGAAATTTACGTAGTGGGACAGAATTCGAGAAGTTTCCCCGGCTGTCCTATTTATTTGAGTTTTGTTTATAAAGGATTTTTTTAGATGTATAATCCTAAAAACACTCCTCTCTATTATGCCTAAATACTAGGTTTGACCTAAAATCCAATTCCCTCAATTCTCAAAATAGGAAACGAAATATCTTGAAACATTTTCAGTTTGAAATATAAAATATTTAAAATACCCTAGTCTATGTTTCAAGAAATTAATAATCAAGCAATCCATATTATCTAATTAGTTTTTTTTCCCTTAAAAAATGAAAAGAAAATCACACCTTTTCTTTAAATATAGATTCTACCGAAATTTTGATAATTTTGTTTGTTTTTTTGTTTTTGCAATAATTTTAAGAATCTTAGTTTTCAAAAAAATTAATAAAAGAGTTATTAGATATAAATATCCAAGGGGTACTATCATTTAGAAAAGAATTTAGTCAAAATTTTGACAAAAAAAGGAAAAATAGTTACTTTTTTTCCTGTGTTAAAAAATAAAGGGGATATTTTTAGATTTTTATGACAATATATAGCTAAATGTGGTCTTAGCGAAAAATATAAGAGTATTTTTGGGATTATCCCAAAATTATTCACATAGGTCCTTGTAGCATACAACTCTTATGAGTCCAAATGTCACAGCCCAAACCCGGGCTACTGGCAGAAAGTAAAATTTAAATATTAAATATTTTGAGAATTTTAGTTTTACAAAATAGGGAAAAATTTAAGTATTTCTAATCCTTTGGAAAACATCAATTTGTAATGAAAATAGTATCTTTAGAAAAGTTCATAAATTTTCCATAACTTTATTTTTTACTATTAGAAAACACTTGTTGAGTATAAATAATAAAGATCAAGCACTCAAAAACTTTTAATAATCCAATTATAGTTTCCAAAATATCCTCATTTTTATAAAGTTATTCATTATTTTAAAACTCCCCTATACATCCACTTGTATATATTAATAATCATAGCTAAATAGTTGTAGAAGAAAACGGAAAATGGCAGAGAGGTGCGAACCCAAAAGATGAACAAGACAGCAAAGAGTAAATCTAGTAACTCAGTCCACCAACTCAAAGTCTACCTCGATCCCATGAACCTGGAGGGGAAAAATAAGAGGGGGTGCACATTCGCATGCTCAGTAGAAAATCAATTACCCTTTTTAGGAAACCATTTATACTTTTGAAAATCTTGCATGGTCAGTTGTTCATAAACAAGCATATAAACCATATATACATGTTTGTTCCAAATTCGGTATTATAAGTCACATATATATATATACATATTTAAGAAAAAGTCATACATCAAAAACTATATAGCACATGACATAAATCACCCAAACTGATCATGAGTTTTCATCCCCCATTATGAACTATCCTCACACCGCATGAACAAATATTCTGCTTTGAACTATATGATCATGTGTCCTAGA
The DNA here is from genome assembly GCA_002914845.1 of Trema orientale. NCBI lineage: Eukaryota > Viridiplantae > Streptophyta > Magnoliopsida > Rosales > Cannabaceae > Trema > Trema orientale. The sequence goes on along the minus strand of JXTC01000369.1, from coordinate 159,855 downwards.
GACTAATTCCCTGCGAAGGTTTATGGGTTTTCACCGAAGGTGGGGTCATAGCCACCTAATAGGGTCCCCTCGCAAGTTTACGGTCTTGCATCGATAGTGGGGTCGTAGCGACCTGTACTCGTCCGTGATGTTAAGCTAGTACTCATGTGTGATCCTATAACACGTACAGTATATATCATTCCAAAATTTCCTATGCAGTTATTTTTATTCCAAAACATCATATTCATTCAAAATTATTACCAAAACCAAATAATTTATACTTAATTCACAAAATTTTGGTAATAGGTAAAATAATCCAAAAATATTCAATTTTAAATAAAAATGCTAGTAATTGATCCCATACCTCATTGGTATAGCTAAACCTAGCTACTCTATGCTCGTGGTACTCGTACCTGAAAATCCGTTGCATTCATACTTTAAGCCAAAATTCTCAAGATTAATTCTATTATCATAATTGTCACTCCTTTTATCTTTAAAAACTTAGTCCAAGACCCATCTTTCACAAATCCACATTATCCTAGTAAAATAGCCCGAATCCTAGGATCTATTTATAGATTTACCACCTTTTATAATCGTATTTTTAAAATTACCAACCTTTTTGGAATCTGTTATAAAAATACCATCTTATAGGAATATTTGTAAAAATATTAGTTTTCCAAAAATATTAGAACATCAACGTTTCTGGTTATTTATAAATATACCTACTTCTTAGAAATATTTAGGAATATACCATTTTCACTTTACAGCCCATGGCCCAGTCTCAATTATCAATCAAGGTTTTGGCCCAATATCTTTCAGATTACAAAAATGCCACTTTTTGGCTTGATTTAAAAAAAAATACCAACTTTTTCAATTAAAAAATTCTCCCAATCTAGATTTCAATTCCGAACAAACCAAACTCTTAGTTTCATGATTCGATAAGCTCTATCTCCTCATATAACTTTTATGGCCTATACTAATTATTTCACAATATCATTTTCCAAATCTAGCGTGCGAAAATACTGATGTTTATGAAATATTTTGGAAAATACTGTCTTTATAAAATATGAAAAATACAAACTCACAGATTCTATTTATAAATACACCAACTTTCAAATATTACCATCTTTTCTAAGATTCATTCACACTAATTTCATCACTTAAATTTGACTAATACTAATATTTAGAAAATAATCATAAATATTCTAACTATTCTCCCTATAGCTTAGCCTTATTCTATACACTATATCTACTCAAAATCCACAATAATATCATTTGTAAATAATTGCAATAACGATGATAACATATTAGAAATTTGTCCAAAAACTTATCAGAGGAGTTTTGAGGAATAGCAGTGAGGAGGGCTCTTGGCGTCAACTTGAGGCTTAGAGAGTTAAACGAGAATGAGAGGGAGGATGGTCTCGGCTTATTGAGAAGAAAGAAGAAAAAAAATAAAATGAAGAAGAAGAATAATAATGAAGGGAGCATCGGGTTAACAACTAAGAAGGAAAGAAAGGAAGAGTAAAAGAAAGAAAAAGACAAGGAGTGGGAGACAATATGGTAGGATGGGTGAGGAAAAAGATAGAGTGATTGTTTGATTTTATTTATTTATTATTATTATTTTAAGTGGTGAACCCCATTTTATATAAAAAATATAATTTTATTAAAAAAAAAACTTATGGGGTCTTACACCAACGAAATTTAGCCTAATTTTCTTTTTTTTTTTTTATAAAAAGTTACACTGATACACTTGATCCGTGTCAAAATTAGATATTGCCTACATTCACAATCATAATCATTGCTATTTTAAAAAAAAAAACACAAAAATAAAATAAATTTGACTAAAATTTAATTTTGGACCATTTTTCTTGATGGCAGCTGGAAAATTTAATTTTTAAAGTAAAAGAAAAACATAACTAAGTGGTGAAATTTTCTTGATTCAGGATGTCATTATAATTATAGTTAGTTCAGGGAGTGTTGTTATAATTTGGACATAAATAAGGAATCAGTGTAATATTTACCTTTTCTATCATATAAACTGACTTTTATACCAACTAGTTTATTTTTCCTTTTTCCTAGTGTTATGAGTAGTGCTGGCAATTCGGGCCGGCCCGTAGACCGGTAAAGTGGCCCGTAGGCCGGCTCGGCCTGGCCCGGTATTTTTAGGGCCCGGGGCAGGACTGGACTGGGCTTGGGATTCGCGGCCCGGCCTTTTTTTTTTTTTGGGCCCATATTTGTTTGGGCCCTTAAATCTTAAAAAAAAAAATTTATAAGTCTGGGCACTTTGTCAAAGTTTTCAACGGTAACAAATGCTACCGTTGGCCCAACGGTAATATATATTACTGTTGGGTATATATCATATATCTTTTTTTTTAAGTTTAAACTATTTTTTTTATACTATTTTTTTAAATAAAAAAAATATTTTCTCACTATAATTACCTTACACTTTCTACTCTTTTTTCACACTTAACAATTTTCAAATACTCTCTTATTCTCTCATTCTTTCTCTCTAAATCTCTAATTATATTCTCAATTTTATCTTTTTCTCTCTTATCTAATTACTATGTACTAATTTTTAGTAATTATATTTTTTAATCTTCAAAGTCCAAACTCTCCACAACTCATAAAACTTAATTGAAAGTACGATTTAATTTATTTATCACACTTATCTTTTTAATTTATTTAATTTGTAGTATATCTTGTTTACTATTATTACTAGCATAATAGTTAGTAGTTTGTAGTTACTAGTTAAGCAGTTAGTAACTTAGTAGTTCTACAAGACTTTGTTTTTAATTTCAATTCAATTGTTCTAACAAGATTTCTGGTGCTTTCACAATTAGTCCGTGACGTTTTAACAATTCCGGTGTCCACGATTTCTTCAGAGTCTACTTTTAGCATGACTAAGATGATAGTAAATGAGCTGAGAACTTCGTTGGCTCCTGAAATGGTTGAGATATTAGCATGTGTTAAAGATTGGAAAAAAGCGGCAAAGCGAAATCAAGACACTATTCATATTTGTAATGAAGAATTAGCCGAAAATTTCAATAATTTGTACATGAATGATGATGATGAGTCATAAACTCATAATTAATGATATACTAGTTTTTTCAAGTAATAATTTGAATTGTAATAAATGATCATCAATAAAATCAAATTTCAATATTTCAAATTTATTTGTTTCATTATTTTTCTTAATATCCTATTTAATTATTATTAATTTTTTAACAATAGAAAACATATGTAGTTTATGTTATCAATTTTTTTAAATGAAAATTCAATTAAAAAGTTTAAACTTAACATGTTTTAAAAAAGTTGTTTAAAAAAAATCAAATAGTAGCAAAAAAAAAAAAAGACCGAGGATGGGCGGGCCTGGCCCGGCCCCTTTTGGCCCGTCTTAGGCCCGGCCCGGTATTGACCCATCAAAAAGCACGGTGGGCTAATATGCCCGGCCCGGCCCGGCCTAGCCCGTATTTTTTGACGGATCGGGCCGGGCCGGACTGCTCATTTTGCCACCTCTAGTTATGAGTAATCAGAAGCACTTGACTTGACTAGAATAGTCATAAGATTTTTCTTTTCTATTAGAGGAATTTAAGATATTCCAATTAATCAGTTTGTTATTGTAAAGTTCACATTTTTAAAATAATATATTTATTACTTGAAAATAAATGTTTAGCCCAAGAAGCAAGTGGCGTACTACTACTGCCAATGTCTCACAAATATTAGAAAACAACAAAAATATGATCATTTTGAAATCGTTATTAGCGATCGACTACCTTATAGAATAATAAATTATTTACAAGTGTTTTTGTGACTTGTAAAAGCCGTCTTTCATTATGACTAAGATGATGAATAGTCTCATGGCAAATTTGGTATTGCGTAATGTGTTGTAGCTTTGTTGTACGTAGATATATTATGAGCAAGAAATACATAGAAAAAAGATTAAGCATTTAGTAAATTTAATTTACAAAATTGTTAATAATTTGTATTATAATAGAAGAATCAGTTTTGAAAACAACCCTCATTATAGTTTCCAAAATTTGTTTAAAATATTAGTTATATAACAATTTTAAAACTATCTTAACCAAAAGTATAGAATTACTAAATGCCTCTCATACCCTTTTTTTTTTTTAAGCGCTTCTTAAAGTTATAAGCATTATCTAAAGTCAATCCTAAACACGCGCAGTCAATTATTTATAATAATAATTATTATCAATTATATGACTATTATTCCTATTTTTCAAAAAAAAAAAATCATTAGCTTCTACTATATATCTTGGAATAAGCTGCTTAATGCTTAAATGGGGTTAATAATATATAAGGTGATAATATTTTCCAGTGTCGGACATAGAGCTTGCCGATTTAGCTCACGAAGCATGAACCATGTTGATTATAGGTATAAAAACCAGTCTCAAAATTTCAGATAAATAAATGTTAAAAAAATAAACAAATGCAAAATTTTAAAAATCACAATTATTTCGCCCATTCAAAAGTTTCTGTGTCAACTAAAAGTAATATACACAGCAACGACGACAGAACAGTAATCATAAGCTTTTAATTATATCTAAAGCTAATAATCCTTGTAGAAGTAATTAAACAATTTGATAGTAGTAATAATAATGATAATAATAACAACAACGATTATTAACAAATATATTGGACATCTAAACCCTGCAGTTCAATTTATCAGCCTGAATGCGAACTAACTCGAGCTTTTCCTTGGCAGCAGCCTTGAAATCCTCGGTGCAAGCGTGCTCCTCTGGCAACCGGTGGCGGCCGCAAAACAGGCTCCCGCAGCGGCACCGGAACCCCGTCAATCCAACTTTCTTGTTGCAATTCTTGCACCTGTTTTTCGAGACTTTCAAACCCTCAAACATGGTGGTGGTGACCTGATCATGATCAGTGTTGTAAGTAGCCACGTCGACCTTTTCGGAAACATCTCGATCATAAATATTTTCGGTACTCGACTCGACCGGTTTCGGTTCCGATTTCGCGATCAGTTCGTGCTTGAGAAAGTCCTTGTAGCACTTGGAACACAAGTTTCGGTTCTCCGCCGATCCATAAAATCCACAGCCCTTAGCGCAAAGAATCGGTTGCTCCGCCATTATAGTATTATTCTTCTTCACGCTTCGTTTACAGTATACTAGTCTCTCCTTTCTTAATCTTCTTAAGATTGGTATTAGTATTACTATACTGTCTTGTAAACAAAGTATTCTTCTTGATTGCTTGTTGGTTTGCAGTAATGAATTTTCTTCTACTACTAGTGTTGGATATATATATATATATATATGGAGAGAGGGAGAGAGAGAGAGAGAGAGAGATCTAGAGGGGTTGGGTTGGTGATGTTTTGAAATTAAATAATCCTGATTGGATTCGGCTTTGATATGTACTGCGTATAAGAAGAGGAAACTTGAAAGTTGTAATATTAATGGGACTGGAATTCTAGAACTTTCCCGGCGTACGTGTCCCTATTTATTTTATTTTATTGTTGTTATTGATACTTTTCGCTCAAGTTTTACTGGGAATTGAATGCAAATTAATATACCAATGCATGCATGGAAGGAGATTTCCCAACCACGACCAGTAACATGGTGACATATCATTAAAATTGTTTGACTCACCGATTATCCATGAATAATGCTATGGGGCACCAACAGTGACATGTTTGTTTGTCACTGGATGATTTAATTAATAAACTGGGTCTCACATGAGTCCCACTTAAATTATAATTATGATTAGCCAGTGACAGACTGACACATCATTGTGGTGCTGGGCACCACTGGTGCCCAATAACATTATTGATAATTAACCCATATCTAACGGAAGTTTGTTGCTTCAATAGTTAAAAATAAAATAAAAAAGGAAAAGGAAAGGCTGCTCCCACCTTGCTGTCTTTGTATTCTTCCTATCTCGCTTCGTTCTTTTTATATATATAACATATAGATTCAATCATCCAGACAAACTTCTCATCATTTTTTTCTTGTGAAGAAAAAGTAACCGAGAGATGAAAAAAAGAAAAAAAAAAAAACATGAAATTGAATTTAAACCAAAATTGATGATAGCTGATAAATCAAGGTCCTAATTTCCATACCTCATCGCTTTAAGAGGACTTCAAATCAGTCTTGGAGAATATAATTGAGAAAGTCTGGTTAAGTCTTGAAGTTTAGAAAACAAGTTGCCTTTTATTTAAAACCCAGATGTGGAGAAAAAGAGAAGAATTTTTTTTTTTTTTATTGGTCTGTTGTTTCATCTCGTAATAGCTGAATATTGAGGTGAGTGAGATATGTGCAGCTGCCGGGACATGCGGCAGTGGTACCTCAGCTACATTAACTCTCTGATTTTGAGGAGAGAGAGGAGGAAGAATACGACCTTTGAGTTTTTTTATTTTTCATTTTTTTTTTCATAAACGGCTTATTCCCGTTAGAAGATATAAAGCATGGGGAAAATTAGTAAATGACGTGGCAAAATTTTTGTGGCTGGACAGAGAAAGTGACATACAATTTTGACATAGGATCCAGTTCCTGCATGCATATACCTAGAGAAGATATACCTCAAAAAAAGAAAATGATATATGTGTCCAATTCTATTTATCTTTCCAATTTGGTCAAAATCTAAGCAAAAAGGCAAAACTACTATACTTATCAAATTATATATATATATATATATATAAAGGTTGCCAATCTAATAGGTATTTGTTTTTCTATCTATGGGTAGGTTTTTTTTTTAACCATTGGATCATCATCTAATAGTGATCCAACAGCTATAATGAAGTGCATGAAAAGACGTGCATCATTAATACTCTTTCTCTCTCTTACTTTTTATAATAAAAAATTGTGCTTGCTTTATTTTTATTGGCCAAATTGGTACCTATGCATAGGTAAAAAAAAAAAAAAAACCTACGGATTGGTGCCCATATATAAAACCTTCTTTATATATATTTTAACCTTCTTTATATATATTTTTTTCTTGCCTTGGTTCATTGTGGTGTATGTGGTTAGAAGCTTAAATCTTTATCTTATTTAATTCAAATTACGCTAAGTTTATTGTACATGGACACTTCTAGCTGAATAGGCAATTGATTTTTGGTCCTAGAATCAAGAGGCAAAAACAGTCATCTGATGGTTTTCGGGTTGCTCGTAGATTTTTTTTTTAAAAGAGGATTTATCAGTTTCCGTCTTCGTGTTGAAGAACTACTCTTCTGTCGAGAATTTGTTTGTTTTTGTTGAAGCTATATAATTGATTTGGGTCTAAGATAGATTAGTGTATTCTTTACCTGATATATGTATCGATTTATCGTTTTTAATTTGGGTGTTTTTCTCGATTTTAATCATGAAGAACGCAGGAAAACACGGGATGTGAGAAAACCATGGAGAGTGATATACAGAATGCAAAGGAGAGAGAGTGAGTCTATTAAGAAGGATATTCAAAGAAGAATTGTTTTTTTTTTTCTTTGAGGGGTGTTAATCTTTTTTCTTTTTTCCTATTGGACATATCGTGTGTGTATGTTTTTTTTTTTTTTTTAAGTACAGATCTTAGAAAACGTTAATTTTAAAATTATTTAAGAAGAATGTGAATATATTATTGTATGGTATAATACATAATACAACAAATTAAAATTGTTCGTCATCGAACCAAAAGAAAAAGCCCTCTTATTTGTAGGAGGGTAGGGTTTTTGCCCCATTAGAATTTCCCCAAATGATCTTCAAATTTACGTAAATAAAAAATATATTTTTTGAATTTCAAATATATATTTGAATTAAAGGTCAAATTTCATCTCTTAGTTAAAATATATATATATATATATTTGAATTAACAAATTAGGTCAAATTTCATCTGTTAGTTTAATTTGATCAAAATTACATTGGGATTTTTTTAAAAAAATAATAAGTAAAATGACAAAGATACCCTTGGTACATCCATATGTGTCCAAGGCGTATAAGAACTTTTTTTTTTTTTTCTTTTTAAGTAATTCTTCTTTGGTTTCTTAAAATCCCCAATTCTTCTTTTACCAGAGTCTGCAGTTTTATTTTTTTCTTTTTTTCTTTGCCCATTTAAACGCACATTGTGGTTGAAGATGAGTATAGCGCACATAATCTTGTATGCTATAGTACACATGAGCTTCTATTATGTTGTCAATTTGATTTAATCTAATGGTCCAAAAAATACTTCTATATATAGGAGGGATTTTGCTCCTCCTATACTAGAACTCTCCTATACTTGTAAGATAAAATATCTAGAATTTACATTGATTGGAAAGTGGAAACTACATTTACATGATTATTTTTTCACACTTCACTAATTATTTCATAGTCTTAAAATAAAAGAAAGAAAAATCCTTGTGGAGCATTATATCAAGATCAAGTAAAGGGTCGAGGTTTAACTTCTCTTCCTACTATATACATGGGAAGTGCCAAATATACTTTCACTCACTTTTACACTTTTTAGTCTCACTGTGTCTAATACGTGGCTTCTACTATCCAGTTTCATATTTTAATAATGCAATAAACTATAATAAAATCTACGTTTCAAGCAGTGATGCAAAAGAGAGTGCAAAAAAAAAAGTATAACTAGCATTCCTCCTATATTATACATTCATCTCCAAAACTCTTATTTATTTATTTATTTATTTTTTCAATACTTAGGTACATGATGTATTGTTTTCTTGACTCCATTAGTTATTTTGGCTTTTTCTCTCCAAAAAGTCATTTATGGGGATGTAGAGTGAAAATTGCAACATTAGTCTTCAATGTTTTCACCTTTTTGACAATTTGACCCCTAATATCATTTATAATCACACTCTCTGAAATTTATCAAAATTAGTGACACCCTATGGACCAAAATAATAACATAGTTGGGGATTAAAAAAGGCTAACAACTACAAAAATTTGTTATTCTTTTGGCAAAATTAGTCCCTAAGGCCCATAGACTGGCAGGGTGCAAAAGGAACCGTTGATTGTGAAAGCTAACTGTCAAGAAATAAGAAAATTATACTAAATCCTCTTATTTATGTCAAAATTATAATAAACCCCCTGGACAAAAGCTAATATTATCATTTATCACTCCACACACAATAGTTACACGCACATACACCCCATTCAGGCATTTACTAGTCAAATTAACAAAAATTTTAGTTTTGACCACTAAAGTTTATTTAATTATAAATGAGTAATATTATTGCAATTCATTGAATAATGAAAAAGAATAACATAGTTAGATGTTGAAAATTTTATTGATATTCAGTATTTGTTTTTTAGCCCCCGTGAAAAAATAGTTGTTCTGAGTGTAATATTCCAAAAAGATTAAAAAAAATAAAAATAAAAGAAAATGAGTGGGGGGAAAAAGATTAAAGATCTAATTGTAGAAGATTAGCCCGAATAGTGCCTTTAACCCCCGAGTAAACCTCTTATCATAGTTTATCAAAAGGCACAAAAATGTAGTTTATGAAATATATACATATGGGCACTAATACAGTAGGTTTTTTTTTTTTTTGTTATCTATGCATAGGTATCAATTTGGCCAATGAAAATTTTTTTTGCACATTTTTTTATATTAAAAAGTAAGAGAGAGAAATAACATTAATGATGCACGTCTTTTCATACATATCATTATAGCCGTTGGATTACCGTTAAATGATGATCCAACGGCTAAAAAAAAAATACTTACTGGATTGGCAACCTATATATATATCTCTCCAAGAATAAACGATGTGGTGTACAATTCAGCTCAGCAGCTTAAAATTCTTCTTTTTTACTCTATTATGCCTTTCCTAGAGGATCGTTGTAGAAGAGAATTGATTATCTGGTGATAAATTTTCGGCGATCACAAGTTCTTTGTTATTATCCTTTTTTTTTTAAAAAAAAGTGTTTTACCTTCTAATTGGAGTTGGATCTGGATGCCTACTTTTCAATTTTGATAAGGGAAAATTTATAAATACCCGTTTTAAAACCTATATTTTCATAAATACCTATTTTTTATTTTTATTTCATAAATACCTATTTTTATACCCTTTGTTAGAGAAATATAGACCACCACTGTTTTACACATGAAATATATACTACGGTATATATTTCATGCATTAAATGTATACTGTGGTCTACATTTTATGAATAAAAATTACACTAAAAATTGGCACACATTTTAAAATGTATACCATTCATATTTTACACATAAAATGTGTACCTCATGGATAAAATTTACATTGTAAATGTGGACCACTTATATTTTGCATATGAAATGTGGACCATAAAAATACGTATTTTTGAAAGAAAAATTAAAAATAGATATTTATGAAAAAAAGTTTTAAAATGGGTACGAGGCGTAAGTTTCTCTTTTGATAAATATGCACCCCTTTTTTGTTTAGAAATCTCTGTTTAGTTTGGGGCTACATAGATATATAACCAGTTTTCTGTTTTTCTCATTTTCAGTCGTTTTCTGGGCCTGGCCCAATAGGCAACGGCAGGCCAATGCCGTTACCCTTGTCTCATAAATATTAAGGATCAGCGAAGTGCATATTCAATTAATATATAGGTCCTTTTAACAAAAAAAAAAATTAATATATAGGTCAAATCAAATCGTTTATTTCAAACGAATGGTTAGAGAAATAAATGTTTTTTTCGTTGCACATATCAAATCTCTGGGGTCAGGACAATTTCAATTCTTTATATGTAATTAGCGGCCAGGTGGGTGGTGGTTCTCCAACAAAATATTATCTGCCTCTTATTTCCCATGTTAGAAATACATCACACAATCTAATTTTCATTAATTTAATCAACCACCTAACTATAATTAAAGTGTGGCGGTTTGTGAAAAGAAATGAAATAAATAAAAAGGCGGATATGAGAGGAGGTTGTGTGGGCTCATCAGTCTTCCTCTCCTTCTTCTCTTCCACTATCTTTTAAATACTAAGTGGTTGTTGATTAAAAAATGAAAAGAGTACTCGATGGGTCCTATTAAGACATAAAAAAGAGGTATATGTGGGAACGGTTTGAGTTTCGTCCGGTAAGCCACTTGTAAAGCACGCAATTCCAATTCGTATATTAGAAAGGAAATATATATATGGTTGCCAATCAGTAAGGTATTTTTTTTTAAAACCTATGTATAAGTATTTTTCTTTTAGCCGTTGGATCATCATCTAGTGGTGATCTAATGACTACAATAAAGTACGTGAAAAGATGTGTATTATTAATGTTATTTCTTTCTCTACTTTTTACAATAAAAAAAATATGCATAATAAATTTTCATTGGCCAAAATCATACTTATGTGCAGGTGAAAAAAAAAATATCTACTAGATTGGTGCCCATATATATATATATAAAGAACTTTAAAAAAAAAATCTCTTTCAAAATTCTTGTAATTTATTCATCAACCAAAATGACTTTGTTTACTAATTGGGCACTTTGGATTATCTGTTTCTCTTAAATGTTTATCATTTTCTTTTCCGAGTAATATTATACATCTTGATAAACTATTATAAAAAAATTACTTGATTGATGTAGTATTATATTATTTGTTAATATTTACTATATCAAGCGCTCATTATTTATCACTTAAGTTCTCACATCATTCAAGTTATTTTATCAATCAAAACTTATAAACATGTTTAGCATTTTTCTTCCCATTTATATTTCCCTACTTAGGGAAAAAAAATCCCATAAAGAATTACACATTGAGAAATATATAGAAAAAAAAGGCCATCCGAAAAGAAAAAAATACACAACTGATAGAGATCCCTCTCACGACTCACGAGAAGTGTTGGACTGTCTAGTGCTGGGGACGTCGGTTGGTCCACATCTCTGATATGCATTTTGCATGAATATCTACATTCAACAGAAGACTATAGACTATAGGCGTTGGAATCATTTATTTTAATTTAACAAAATTATAATAAAAAAAATAGTGGTTAGTAATGTTAGCTCCTCCGACCATCTAATAGTGTTACGATATTCCGCAGCTAAATCATAGTTTACAAAAAATAGGACCTACATACTCCCATATCTGAAATTGGCTTCGAGATGCCAATTATTTAGTTTGTAGTTCTAACTAACCATATGTACTATAAGCAACCGAAGTGATTAACATTAACAACAATACTACCAACAATTATAATATAACTCGGAAAAAATAATACTAGTATAATAATAATAAATAGTTGATGAATATGATCACATGATATGATCGCGTAAAATTATTTACCATTGCAAACCATGCATCTTTCATTTAATAAACTTGCCAAAATTCAGACCATTTACATAGCTCTCTATAATTAATTACCATATACAATATGAGATGGATCATATCAAGGGTCCAATACAAAACTAATTAACCCTCAACAGAAGAGATCTCAAAGTACTAATCAGTCCGATATTCAAAATCAAACATGACCAAATTTCAGAGAGTGGTAAAATTAAAAAAACCCAAAAAAAGATCATTAAAAAAAAAAATCATAAAGATCATCAAACGCTTGAGCTGGTGATCTTTGATCATCATCATCATGAGCTAGCTAGAGCTCTGCGTATTATTGAGCAAACCATTAAAATTACTACTATTAAGGTTGCATTCGAACAAGGCTTTAGCGGTCATCTCCCTCTCGAACCTCCAAATATAGTTCAAGCCCACAAGCAATTCGGTTATGGCGGCTTCGGACTTTTCCTTGTTGGCGAAGAAGAGGGTCTGCAAGAGAAGAACGTTGGTTTTGGGCACCAAGTTCTGCTGCTCGAAGCTCCTCTCGTTCTGCCACTTTATCATGTTGTGAGCCAGCGGAGACAGCCAAGCCAGTATCCTCCCCAACGCCTCCCGCCACTCTCCGGCGAGGACCGGATCGCTGGCCGAGAACCCGACCCCTTTCAGCCTGGCCCTCAGCGACGACCTTATGCTGCTCGGGAGCATCGAGTAGAGATCGTCCCTGGCGTCGACGCCCACCAGCTGCGGCGACTTGATCATCTTCTCCATCACTATGATCAAGTTCGCGTAGTGGATCGCCAGCCCCGCCGCGCCGAGCGTCGTCGCCGGCGGCGGCTTCAGAAGCTTCGAGTTCGACTCGAAGAACCCATTAATGGCCGCTCCGGTAGTGGAATCCTTGGAATTCTGATCTCGATCATTATCATCGTCACCACCATTCTTCGTGGGCCTCAACGGCCCAGATACGAAATGACACGCGGCGGCGCTAGAAGGGTTCTGATGATGATCAGACGGGTGAACCGTCGCCGAGGCGGAGAGGCTACGAGGCAGAGAAGAAGGTGGGTAGTACTGCACTCCTAAGCCGAAAACGAGCTTGGTTCGAGCTAGAATGGTGAAAATGGATCTGACGAGTACGGAGGTAACCGTATCGAAGCTTCGGTTCCATAGCGACCTCTCTTTCAGGTACTTCACCTCCTGTCTCTGCCACAAAATCTTCTGCTGAAGATCGAGAATCTTCTGCTCCAACTTACTACTCGTCGTTTCGTGTGAAACGACGTCGTTATTATTGTTATTAATATTATTACTACTACTGCTCTGCAACGCTTTCCTGAGCCCACTCTCCATAACAGAGAGCTCATCGATTTCTCTGTAAAGCGCGGCCGTTACGGTCACGTAGCGGTCCATCTTCTTGTGCTTGGCCTCCATGTCTTTCCAGGTGAGGACCCAGTTCTGAGGGTCCCGACCCGTGTCGGCGAAATCGACGAAGAAGCGGTCGAAGCCTCGGAGGTTGGGATCCTCGCACCGGGCTCCGATTCTGGAGACGGACTTCGCCAAGAGCCGCACGTTCTCGACGATCTCGGCGCAGGCGAGGCCGAGGAGGAAGGCTTCGTCGTTGGAGATGATCTTCCGGACCCCTTCGAGCGAGATCGAGTCGTTCCGGAGGCGAATCATGTTCTTGTCGGAGAGGAACTGCCAGAGGTGGATGAGCTTGGACATGAGCCCGGCGACCTCGAACGCCAAGACGCCGACGCTCGACTTCTTTGCGGCGGGCTTCGGATGATGATGATGATGATGATGATGGGCTGGCGAGGATCGCGCCGCGTCGAATTTGCTCGATATGGCGGTCTTTACCTTGATCAGCCATGTCTCGAGCGCCATGTAAAATATTATAATTAAATATAAACTACCAAAGAGCTAAGAATAAGAAGAAGAGAAGAGAAGAAGCTATGCTATTATAATCAGAGGTATCAAAACAGAAGAAGTTAAAAGAAGAATTGGGAATGGTGGGTAAGCTGAGAAGAGGTGAGGTGAGATGATGAGAGTGTGGGAGGAATAATTGAAGAGTGGAGAGTGTTTTTGCAGAGAGATAAGGATGAAAGATAGAGAGAAGGTGGGAAGACGCAGGTGTAAAGCTCGTGGGATGTTTCAAGGGTTGCAGATAGTCTAATAAGAAAAAACCAGAGAGAGAGAGAGAGAGAGAGAGAGAGAGAGAGGGGTTAATGGAGAAAAATTTTAATAAAATGTGTTGCAAACCCACATGCAGTGATGGCGCGTGATTTGTTTTGTAATTAAAGTTTCGCTTTGTCGTTTCCAGTTGAAGCTTCAGACGCTTTTAAAAGAATGTAGAATAATAATCTTTGCTGGCTATTAGCTTCTATTTTATTTTATTCATATTTCTGGGATGTGCAAATGGAAAAAATTTTTTATGTAAAATAATGTAAAGGGCAACACTTTTTCCTAGATGCTGTTCTATTTTTCTAAAATGGAGGAGGGCCACATCATTATTGGCTTTTCCCTCTTGATTTTTAATGAAGCATATTTGATTTTTTTTTTGTTTCATAACTAATTAACAAAAATTTGTTTTTGTATGTTAGGTACTTAAGCTACGTACCCTAGATACATTTATTATGTATTATATATAAACAGATATACGCAAAATCAATTAAAAAACAATTAGAGGTAATGGTCTTGCATACTCAAATATGTTCTAATTAGCTGTAGAATTTTAATAGTTTCAAAAGTCAAATTCTTCAATGTGCGCACATCATAAAATAAAATAAAACATTATAATGTCATTTATAAGCCTTCTTTATCCTTCAAATGAATGGTGTCTCTAAACATCTAAACATAGTACTTTCTTAAATTATCATAGTGTCAAATGTCAATATATATATATATGGATATATTTTATATAAATTATTGTCACTAAATATATATATACGTCGATTTTTCTATAAACGTGAGCTAGTCAAGACTAATAATGTCAGTGTCAACATAGTTTAGGTACTATTTATAATTATAAGAATCTTAATTAATTACATCACAGTTAACAAAGGAGACCAATAATAATTCATAAAAATGTAACAGAAATTGGCATGCAAATAATCATATCCATTTAACGACAAAGAAGACCTTCCAACCAATGCACATGCGACTTAAAAAATCAAATCAGTTTCCCATCTCAAGCTCACAAACTTTTGAAGCTTTTTGACCTTCTTACTTCCCCAAAAGAAAAAGAGAAAAAAATGATGGCCTCTTTTGTGCATGCACCTACCTTTTAGAAATTACTATATATGTATAAATTACAATAGCCCTTTCAATTTGATGAACTACAGTCCAAACTTCATCGGATGCTTAACAAGTGTGATCACATAAAATATTTTTAATTAATGCACATATTGGCTATATATAAATATATATATAACTTTGCTTTTTACTAATTTTTATGTTCACGTAATTTTCTAAAAGTAATTACAACTGCTATGCTTACCAGCACCAATGCATCTAGACCAAAGCAAATTGGCAATGCTTTCTCGCTTGTGTCGGTACGTTCTTAATTAAACGTTGATCCTAGTCAATGCTTTTGAATACATAGTGGTGTATTGTAGCATGCATATATATGAATATGGGATGCCATATACTAATCACATAGTGGGTACAGAACGGCATGTTTAGAGCAATTTGTCATCAAATAGTAGAACTTGGGTTCTCAAACTTTAGATTTCGATGTTTGACCCATGACTTTAGCTAAAAACCACACATTTTCTTATGTTTCTTTTCTCTTTTATGTTGTGTGATTGTGAATGGCAGCGAACCCACAATGTATATACTGTGTCCAAATTCAGGGAAAGAGAGAAGAGGAGGGAGAGAACAGTGCGCAATGCGTTGACCACGTAGCATGGTTGACTTTTGGAAGAGACATGTGGTGATGCATGGTGCAATTAGAGACAAATAAATATGGTTGCAGCTCCATATGCATGCGCCCTGCGTTAATCAGCGTATTATAGATTATTATAAGAGCAATTATAGATATATTTTTTTAGGTTGGTCAAATATAAGGGAAACTATTAAAAAAAAAAAAAAGATCCACTAGGTTACTCATTCGGATCACATGCATGGTTAGGGGGAAGAGTGCTTATTGGGTTGGTGGAATTTTGGGTAATCAAAATTAATTCTTTCAACAATTTGATGAGAGAGAAAGCTGAGAAAGAGAGAAATGGTAAGACTAAACATATTTGACTACATTAATTTCCAAAATTGGTTTTGGGTGTGCATGGAAGTGCTTAATTAATTAGTTTGTACATATAGATAGGTATATCTTAACATGATGATGATCATGAATAATGATTTTTAAAGGTTGTTTCTTTTTTTAACCATTGCCTTTGCTTTTCGCTACCAAGGAAAGAGCACAAACGATTTCGCTGTTTACTTGTCGGACGATTAATAGGCAGCCACGACTCCCTTCCTACATCTCCATATCTTGATTCAAGTGCCTCTGCTCTTTCTCTCTCTCATGTCACATGGAATGAGAATTCTTATTAATTAAAGATGTATATAACATATATATATACATATAATATATTTCTCTCCCGATCGCAGATTGCTGAATATTATTAGTAAATGTTGGATTAATTTTCTAAAGGTGGACAGAATTTTAACTCTTTCTTGTATGTAAATAATTGAGCTCAGAAAGTAATGTGCATATATATTATAAATTTTTGGAGATTATGAAGTAGATAAAAGACTATTCATTGGAATTAAAATGAAAAAAAATTGGAGTACGTACTACTATCTTCTTAGTTAAATATCAATGGGAATTTGTCGATATCCATAGACAATGGGATTTGTAGTCAATAAACAATGAGAAAATAGACACTACTTGCAAATTGCTATGGGGGAGAGTTTCAAGGAATTGTTTTGGGAAAGGAAGCCTCCCTTGGATTAATTAGCTGTTGGCTGGCTAAAAATCGAACATTTGTCACAATGTGATTGGCCAATTGTTGAAATATAGATCTTGTGGCTTGTCTTGATGATGGGGATCATCAGCTATATATTTATAAATTGTACCCATCAAAATGTGATAATCTTCTTAAAGATACACGAAGAATTAGTTAGTAAAATATTTTAGAGTTGTGATTAGTGGTGTGATGGAGATTGTGATTTGGATAAAAAAAATTAATTACAAAGGAAAATCATGATCATATAAATTTTTGACGTTGTCTCTCCTTAATTACGAATGCAATGTACCACACTATTGAATCTCCAAAGTCGAAGAAGATTTTGGATTCTCTGCCGACTAATTAAGTTAATGAGAAAGACGGGAACATTTTAATATATATGCATCTATGTTCTAAATATATATGTAGCAGGAAAGTGCCTTGTTGTTTCGAAATGCTCCACAGAGTTTCTATATTTTAACATTTTATTTCCTTCTAATATATAATTTTACTAAAATCAAATGAGAGGTGTTAAGATCTAGAATTGCAAAATCAATCAACCAAATTAGGTGGTTATTTTGTCTAGAAAAATAATTCTCTATATATCTGGTGGGCATATATTTATACATGTTTTTTTTCCCTTATATATGTGTATATATTATTTATATTTTAACTAAGAACGAGGAGATGCAAATTAATTAGGACCCTAGCTCTATTAAGCTTAACGAAATTTGATAATTTCCACTAAGTGTGCCTGCAACCACATTTTGTACACTTAATCATTTACATGCAATTGATAAATTCATTTTTTCCCCTTAAAACACCTAATATATTTTACATAATGGTGGCCATATTTCAATAACGTTTATTTTTAACATATATTTTTTGGTAATTATTTTCATCCGTCTGTAGAGAAGTGAATTTCCTAGTTCTTTAATATGAATTCCGAACAAGCATAAAAACATATGGAAGAAATTCGTATAATTTTCTGTCCAAAATCAACAAAATGAAATTCTCAAATTGCCCATTGAAGAATATATACATATATATATATACAATTGAAGAATATATACATATATATATATACATACTTATGTACGTGACTAGGAATGTTTATCAGTTTATGTCCATATAATATACACATGGACAGTAATTAATTAAGCTAGCTAGTACTAGCTATAGTGGCATAGTACCTCTTCCGAGGTCTCAAAATTCATGATATGCTATAGCTAGTAATCTAAAAGCTAGCAAATATATAAGACCAAAATATATAGCGAACAAAAAGCGAAAATCGCAAATATGTATTAGATTGATCATATAAAAATGATAACATCAGTTGGACGGGATTGCAGCACGCGGAGACTATATTCTGTTTGAAGAATGGCCAGCAGCCTCAGCACGCGCTGCCACCAAAACAAAACATGGACACCGATCACTCAATTACACAATACTACATATTTTACCAGCATATCTACAAAACTCATTCATTACTCTATAAATTCTCCCTCTGCGCAGGAAGTGCGTGTGTGTATATATATATATATATATATTCATGTTACTTATGATATATATCATCCATATAAGTGGGTCATGATGTATAGACCCATAGTCCAATACTAATAGTTGCTTTTGACACATGTATGTATATTATATATAAATATATAGTCGCTTCCACTTACCACGAGAAGTAAAATACCTACATCATTACTGCAATGGAGATTAATAGGTGATCATGCCCACCGAATAATAATGAGATCTATATATGTTAGATTAAATATTCATGAGACGTGACGTGAGCTATTCATTATGGATATTAATGTTCAAAGGTTGACAAGTTTCGATCATTCAATTTCAAACCACACTTCATCAGCTGGGGTCGTGTAGCTATAGTGGGATCTCTTGATGAAAGTCTTTTGTGGGACTATTTCCATGAGTTTTGTTTGTCATAAACTGATATCATTGGATCTGGCTTTAGATTTTAGTATAATGTGTACGTTTTAAATATTATGTGGTACTTATTATAACTTGGGCCAAAAATGGACTAAACCAAGATATATATATTTCTAATCTTGTCCGAAGGGAGAAATGGAGGAGAAACAAAATGACGTAGAGAAATAATTATGAGGCATATGTTAATTGGTTTGGTACATTGGAGCCGAAAAAATTACTTGTTGCTATAATTCGATCTTGGACTTTTAATTTTTGAAACCCTTATTCACTTGCTAATTCTGGGAAGTGGTACCTCCACTACGTCTGCAAAAAAGTTGGATATTACACCACTGCTTTCACAAGAGATCATATATATTTTGGATGACCATACAAATCCATTGAAAGATATGAAGAGTTTGGTTCCAAAGCTCAAAATTGATGAGACGCACAAATTTGACCAAAAAAAGAATAACAAGCTTGAGATTAAGGAAGTGAATTCTATAGAGCTGGCCAGGGAAAAAGACAATATGTAGTACTGAAGTAAGTGATGTCATTAAGACTACTATTGAATTCCTCTTGAAAATACTACTGGGGTTAAGCCAATATTTTTTTTTTCTAAATAATGTTTTACTTATTTAGCTATTTATTTTTGTTGCTTGCATATATAACGGCATAAGACACTGTCCTGAAATTTTGAAAAAAATATATATATCAATATTGTTAAAGAGCACCAATGGTGCCAACACCACAACTTTATTAGTTGGTGGTGCCCATAGCATTGATGAAAAAAACAAATAAAAGAGTTTGATGAAGTTTGTAAATGAAAACTGAAATTCCATGAATTCATCTTAGAAAGGTATTTAATTCTTAAAGTAGCACTTCAGATATGTGATATCATTGAACCCATTTACCAAATGGATCAAACCGAATTTAAGTTATGGGATAAAACTGAAGGAAAAAATGACAAAAGGAACAATTACACAAGATACGTTTTTGTAATGAGATTGTTTTGGTGTGGGACAAAGACCTACCACTTTGCCAAAAAGGAATCTGCAAGGGCGACTCAATATCGAAACGGCCGAGTTGACTCAGGGTCACTATTCTCACCAAGGCTTCGGACCCATAGGAAGAGGAAATTTCAAAAGTCACTTACTTAAATTTTTTATTAAAAAAAATGGGAAGAAAAAAGAAATGGAAGGCTCTCTTTTCATGTCGAAGCACTCACACTCATTTTGCCTCTCCCTGATAGAGACCCAAGTGTGCATTACTAAGATCCCACTACTAGTGCTTTTAGGAAAATTTAATGCCCCTGAAGTGGGATTTTGTACCCAAAAAAAAACCTTTGTTTAATAAGACATATATATAAATAATACATACGTAAATATCAATTAAAAATAGAAGTGCATATATATTTTATTTGCATTGGCTGCCCATAAGAGGGGACACTCCACGGCATCTCATTCATCACAAATGAAGGAGCAATGTCCCACTTTTGCTTAACATTCCTAAGAGGAAATGGTCCCAAAACGTACACTTTAGAAACATCCCCTTAAGTTGATAATATTATCCCTCTCTGTCTCTTCGGTTCTTCCCTTTTTGCCCCAGAGAACAGAGATGGAACTATAAATGTTGTGCACGTGTGTCATGATCATTGTACGTCCATGGCTAGACCGAATTATGCATTCCCCTTGCACGTGCATGAGAGCTGGCACATGCGCGACATAGGCCCATCAATACTAATAGCTTTGGATTAATGGCCCCAAAGCCTTGAGAGTCGAGAGTGTATCCCATGGAAGTTTTGAAAATTTGATTGTGGGGGGTTAAAGAAGAGAGAAGCTTTTTGAAGTCCTTACTAAGGGACCTGTACTATGTAATTTTGTCCAGAAAAGAAAAACGAAGATTGTGAACTTGTGCATAGAATATTTCTTAAAGTTAAATGCTACTTTTTTTCCTTTTAATTCCCTTTCTAGTCGTATTTATGGAATATTACTAGCACTTCTAGTGATTTAATCATTTATATAGATTATCCTCCTGCATCGGATTCACTCATCCTAATCATAGGTTTTATATTCTCAATCTAATTCATGTTTAATTTAATAAAAGTTTTTTTGCATTGAAAACCTAATAGCAAATAGAAAAACTTCAATCTTCTTTTCTTTCTCTTTTTCTTTTTTTTTGACAAGGGTAAGAGAACAGTTTATCGTTGATGATACACATCACACGGAGTACACGTGGTTATTTTCCACCATTATTTAAGATTCTTCATATGACCATAAATAATTACATCATCCTAAAAAGAGAAACCAATTATACCAACTGTTTTAGTGGGTCTCAAATATTCGGCAAGGTGACCTCTCAAAAGATATTAAAAAACAACATTTAAAAAAGAAAAATTTACCGCAGCCTGCAGGTTACGTTGTTTTATGCTACACTACATGTTAAACTGTCTATTGACACAACATCTGAAGTAACCTTTCTGTTCAATGTTCTCTCTTCCCCGCTTCTCAACTCCAGTCCTCTTCTTTACTGTGACTAATCTCGGTAGAGCCTCAAATGGCAATACGTACTAAAAAAGTGAACACAACCCAGCTGGAAGAACGGTAAAAGAGGTATTTTAGCTCCAAGAATGCAGAAACTCAATTAGAATGTCGAGAATCTCGCAATCTGCTCTCGCATAGGCATTTACAAGCTACAAGAAGCTTGTCCCTAGAGAGAGGTCATTTAAGTTGGAAAGAATTTGCAAACGGGTTGTCCCTATCTGATTAGCAAGCTCTAGCTGCTCCTCCAAAGGAAGGATCTCATAACTGCAAAACATAAATAAAAAAACAGTTAGCGCTAGAGAAATTTCCTATCTAAAACTAATAATGATGCTGGAGACAAATTTCTTATATTCACAACATTGCATCATTTCTTATCAAAGAAACCTTCGAAATATGTATCAGAATCATCCCATTCAAATGAAAAACGCCACAAATATAAAATACAACAATAATTGGACATTGGATTTCAAATGTTATTCATCAAGTCCAGCAAGACTGGATGAGTTTTCTCATCCCGTTGTTGATCTTATGCAGCATGAAACCGCTTTAAACATGAATGATAAAGAAGAGAAAAACAAAAACAAGGAAAAAGACAAAAAGGTTGCTTCCTCTCCCAGTAGAGAAGACATTCCGTATCTACCATAGACAAAATGTGATTACTTGATATCAAGAATGTTGGAGCAAACATAAAAACTTACTGGCATAGCAGTTCACAATCAACTATGCTATCAGGTCCAGGCCGATGAGCCTTTCCGTTTGAGTGGAACTGGCGAAAGGATCTAGGATTCAGACCAGCAATATGCGGAACAGCATCAACAAGCTTTTTCTGTAATGACTGCAGTCTACGAAATGTTAGTTCCTCAAGTGGTGCAATGCATCCAATACTGCCATCCAGGGAACCAAAGAGTAATGCAAAGCGATTGGTTTTATCTGAGCCGGGAGTGTTCCCTGTTCGATCAGATGAAGTAGAAAGCATTTGCAGTCGCAAGAATTTGGTTACATGGGCGCCAACATGAAATTCAGCCCTCGGAAGAAGCTTCTGTCCTTTCCAGCTCTCAGACATCTTTGGTGCATAATAAAATATCTGCAGTCAAATGTTGTACCAAAATTAACCCATCAATTGTGAAATCTCAAACAATTGTATCACAAATGCAGTATTTTTTTAAAAAGATAAATCAAAACACTGTGAATCTGACAAAAAGGTATCATACAACATAGCATGAAACAAAAATAGAGAAGATACAAACTCATATAAATGGAAAAATATAGTTCTAGAGCAAAATGTCCTGAAAAAATAGTAAACTTTCTCGGCAGCTACTGAAAAAATTAAAATAAATTTTGCATGGCTACTAAAAATTTAAAGATCATCTAACAATTTTGAGAATATTGTCAACATAGATCCAGAAAATTTAACAATATTTGTGAAACACCAACCTGGATGTTCTTTTGATCATCTGAAACTACAAGGCTTAGTGTACTTCCATCGATCAAAAACTCTGTCGCAAAACAATCAAGAGAGCCAAAATCCTTGGCCAATAAACTGAGTTGAGCTCCCTGCTCTTTCCAATTAAGAAAGTATATGCTTTTGTGAACATCACCAAGAAGAATAAAATTCTTGACCTGCAGTGATATTTAAAGGTGTTAAACAAGGAATCCACACTTGTGAGATAAAAGAAATTCAGCAACAGGAGTAAATTAAAATACATTTTTCTCACGATGAGTAAATCTAAATATATTAATCGACTATGATAAGATCCACGTCTGGCTCCTTTACTATTCTTTGTGACCTAACCTGTTCTCTCTCGATACAATGACTTTCACAAGCAACTGGTAACGTTATAAACTTACAATATTTACATCTTTGGAATTCCACAACACAACTACAATTTGAGATTAAAAAATCAATTAATCAGATATTAAAATCCATTAAAAAATCAATTAATCAGATATTAAAATCCAGGTTTAGTATACAAAGAATGAGAATAAGAGAGAGTAATAGTCAGGAACACGTACAATATTCAAGCTCACAACGTACAATGGAGGTGCATCAAAAAATGCAATGCCATTTAACTCAGTACCAGTCCACTTGTGTAAAATAATTTTAGGACCAGAAGCTATTAACAAATGGCCTTGAAGAGAGGCTAAAGCAGATATCGCACCCTTCAATTCCTTGGAGTAAATCTCTGAAACCTATAAATGGAAATGAAATGAGCTGAACACTGGAAACTAAAGAAAATAAAAAGAAAAAATTAAAGTTCTTGCAGTCAAGTAAACGTTGCCTGGAGGAGTAAACATAATATTGAGTTAAGCAGGTAGAGAATAAATTACCAAATTCTGAGAACTATCACCATCTTTTCCTAGTGAAAACAAAAGAACCCGTCCTCTAGCAGCAACATCCTCTCCTTGCACATAAGCAGTCCCAACGGCTAGAAGTGTTTCATTCTCCTTTGTTGTTGTGTTCTGCAATGAAAATGTATATAGTAAATACATCATCTCGTAGAAACCAAAGAAGCCAATAAGGTTAAGGAAACACCAATCCAGTTTTACTAGCAATACGATCATTCCCTGCTACCTCCCCTTTTATTATCTTTTTTCTTTTTGGGTGTGTGTTGGGGTTTTGGTGGGGAGTCATACATCTGGAAAACAGTAAAAACTAACAATGTATTAGGAAACAGACTTACAAACAGTGTAACCACTCTAACAGTTAAGGCATTCTCAGAACTTTGCATCGGAATGGTGGCCTTAGTGTGCCAAGGACCACCAGATTTTTCTGGCTCTAGAACCCGAACCTCAAATTCATCAACTGTATAAGTCCGATGCAGATCATCAGAACTTAAATTATGATTCTCAAACTGATGGGAGACTTCTTGATCCACCAAAGATGACATAACTTGATTCAGTGGCTTATGAACCTACAGAAAATTACTTAAGAGCATCATTACTTCTGAGAAGATCCAAGGAAGATTGACCATAAGATTAATAACATGCTTTGAGAAACTAAAAGGATAAAAAATGGGCTCAGCAGCATGAGGTGTGCATATTGCATCTAGTGGGAAAGAAAGTATATAACCACTGACAACACCTAAATAAGCTTTAAAAGTGTAAAGGATACACATGTGACATGTCTATGAGCCAAATCCAAATACTGCAAATATTGCATCTGGCATCTGCCAAGTTAAATTGTTGCCAGAAATGTAAATATAAGACAAGGTCCTGCCGGCACATGAGCTGCACTATGTGCAAGCAAGAAATCTCACCTGTGCGAGTCAATATGCAGAAAAATTGTACTATTAAAGCATGGAAAAGGTCTGACAGATACTCACAGGAACCGAAACTATAATTGGATACAAATTCCTCTCCGCAAAGTAAGTGACCTGATGTGGAGTGCCTTTCAATGGAATCTAAAGAAAAAAATTAAAGTAGATAACTATCAAACTCGTGCCCATATATTAACTTCATATTTGAACCGAAAGAATAAGAAAAATGAGAGTACTCACCTTTTGCACTGGCCAATAGTTGTCATAGCTTGTTATGGGTGGCATTTGGCAAATCTTTAAAATACCCTAGAAATTAAAGCATGAAAAAGATAAGCCAGAATCTCCAATAATCATTCCGACGATCATCAAAAAATGGGAAGTTACTGTTTCCAGACCTGTGATGTAACATATATGAAACCATGGTTGCAATTCACATTGTGAAGAACAGTGAAGGCTACAATTGAACCATCACATAGCTGCATAAAATTTCAAAACAAATTAAAGAAATCAATGAAAAAGAAATAAATAAGTAGCACCCGTGCTCATATAAGAACACATACTAGTGCTTCAGAACACTCAACAATTATTTCTACTTAAGTTTTGTTAATCCAATATTAACGAAGAAAATTTTCCTAAAGTTATCCTCCATGAAATTTTAAAAAAGAAAAAGTTGGAAGTCACAATTTTGAATCAGAATGCATCTAATGCTTTAGACTGGCCACAGTAAGATGTTAATACTAGATTTCTAACCTGGGGATGAATACGAAGACGTTCTCTAAAGACCATAAACCAAGCTGGTCTTGACCCAGTAAGAAACAACCCCTGATAACCAGCAATATTCTTGAAAACGCTAATCCTTTGGCATGGCATTCCATCTGATGTTTCCTCTCTAGCATATGTGTCTAATGGAACTCGAACAAATCTCAGATTCCTGAGCCTAGAAGCACTAATATTTCCCAAGCCAGAAGACTTTTGTGAAGCAACTGGATCCTCTGTTTTCGAGTTACTCTCTGGACCTTCAAACAGGAAGGCATGGTAACAAAGAATTGTTCCATCAGTCAGTACCCCAAGAAGAAAAGGGCGGCTATGCTGTCCTGACCATCTCTGCATGGCCAAGTCAACAACTTTCATGTTATGTACATTTTCTTTATTCCCTTGACCAGTTAATTCTTCAGAACTTTTATTCATTTCGCCTTGTAGGTCCATAGGTTGTTCTTCAAGAAATGTATCAACTAGGTGTGGCCTCCCAGATATAAAGTTGTCCACAGAGAAAACACAATTAAAACTAGGCACGTCATATATTTCAAGGGAACCGCTTTCATAACAAACAACACAATATATATCACCCTGATCATGCAAAGCACCATCAGCACCATCAATTGCCTCGTCAACTCCTGTTGAGAGCCATGCATCAGTACTTGTCTTACGGAGCCATGGCTCTGGTCCTTTATCGTGATACAGTGTGCATGCAGATATTGACTTTTTTGAGCTTTCAAAGGCAGCTGGTGTATTTATAGAAACAGTGCAGGAAGAAGGATCTACAAAACCAAATCAACAGAAAAATAAGAACATTAATTAAAAAAATTAAGAGATAGAGAGAGAGAGAGAGAGAGAGAGAAGGGGGAAAGAATAATGGATGAGAATAATAAAAATAAATAAAAAAACAAGTCCAACATAAAAGAAATTGTATAATTCTGGTGAACAAACTCTAGCAGAAAGTCACATGTCAAGACAACCAGAACTACATTCAAAATCAAGTATACTAATAATCTTATATATTCATAAAAAGAAAATCTTAACAGACATACCTCCTACAAGAAGCCGAATACTTCCATCAGTCATTCTCACTACAACGTATGGATCGGCAATAGAAACTGACATCACCATGGAACTCTCAGAACCAGAACCAGATTCAGCATTTGCAGCTCCAAAACCTAAATCCTGAGTCATAAAAGAACCATCTAGAATTCGGGCACCACGTTCATATACCTGGACAACTCGACGCCTAAAAAAAAAAAGAGGAGGCATGTTAAGAGGCAAAGTCTACAAGTTAAACTATGAACTAGGAAGAGATGAAGAGACATGGAAAATAAGAGACAAAGAGGGGAAAAAAAGAAAAGAAAAAGTCCTCTATTACGAGATTCATAAGACACGCTCACCTTCCAAACAAATTCCCAGCAGCAATTGTTCTTCCTTGCACATAATAGTCAACACTTTCAGTCACTTCCGTCAGAAGATCAGCAGTTTCAAGTACCTATCCATAAAACAAAGGAAAAATCATTTCCAACAAACTATCATGGCAATGACAGAGGGCAAACTGGATTGTTTCCTCAAATAGAAATCTTAACACATAAGATAAAATTTACATATTGTTTTTAATCCCTAATGCTGAAACATCAAAAACCATGAGTTGCTTACAGAAAGAACTAATTGTGTCCTCACGTTTCTTAAGAGATAAATATAGCTCAAGCATGAAGTACGATAATTTATATTCTCGAAAACTATCAAGCATGAAGTACGATAATTTATATTCTCAAAAACTATCTGCTTGCAACATTCATACTCACATGAAACCCTCATCATCACTAAGCAAAATTTGAATAATTTGAGACTGTATACCCACAGATTCTCGTTAAACCATCCACACCCAAAAAAAAAAAGGAGAGTAATGCTTGATCAGATGACAACCATAAAAAGATGTTGCAACAGAGCAAAGAGGAAGAAGGAGAAGAAATAAGAGATTTTTCCATGGTTTATTGAATCACGAAGAGAGCCAGACAAACAAGCGTCCACCTTGTATATAACATTTGATTAAACAAAAAAGGCATATAAAAGCAAATCGTATCTGTGCCTTTCAACTATCATAATTATATCAAAGAAAATAATATCGTCATGACAAATATGGTTCCATGAATGAAAAATAATCCAAGTCAACAAATCAACTAAATATAATTCAACATTTTCCTTAGGCATTACCATAGTTCGAGCCTCCAGACTTATAATCAAATATGCATGGTATTCATCAGCAGCAGCAGCAATTTTAGAAGAGTCAGCATTATGGCTACGTGTGCTCTTGTGGTAAACAGTCCAAATTCCCTTGCAGCCTGGCAGTTCAACCTGCCAAATTGAAACAGGAAATGAAATTATGATACAGCCTAATAGTGACAAATAATGAATGTCACATTTATGTTTTAAAGATACAATCCTTCCTTCTCTTCTATATTTTATGCTCAACCTAAATCTTTTCAATTAAGATCATGAATATGTAAATGACTGCGTTAAGAGAAAGGATATTATCGAAATGACCTACATCTTAAATTTTAGTAGAGACATACAATATTTAACAATGAAAGCATATAATTCCTTATGAGGCATGTAAGTTAATTACAAACAAAATTATACACGCTTCAGAGTCAGTAGCCTATAGCTGAAAACAGACTTGGATAAATCTTATAGAGATAGTATCACTTTTATACCTTATATTTTGACACTATGTTCAATTTATACCTTGTGTTTCTCTGATTATTATTATTAACATTGACCCTTAGATTTAAAATATGTTACAAATTTATACCCTGACACCAATTTAGAGCAGTTAATTTACTAAGATGATTTAATAAACTTATTCTCGGATCAATTTTTATACAGTTTATTTTTAATTTTTTAAACCGCATCTTGGTAAATTAACTGCTCTAAATTGGTTTCAGAGTATAAATTTATAAAAAAATTTAAATCTAAAGGTCAATGTTGATAATAACCAAAATACAAGGTATAATTTAAACGAGTGTCAAAATGCAAAGTATAAAAATGATAATATCCCAATCTTATGAGTGAAGAGATCTTAAGAACTAAAATACAGCAGCAAGGCAACAAATTTGAAAGCATTTATAGTATCCAGTGACAACTCAGTAGATAGATAAGATGTCACAGACCTCAGTAATCATTTCTGGGCGAATTGACTGTCGAAGAACACAGAGAGATCCATTCTTTCCATGACCAGAACAACAAACCTAAAGAATCAGCCAGGGCAGCAAGATAAACTCATAAATATAGTTGTCCATGTTTTATAGATTGAAAATCTAAATGCTATATTTTAGAAAATTGATCCCAGGAGATCAAAAGATAGAAGAAACCCAGGTCAAATTTGCAGACAGTCAGGAAACCACTTCAGGGTTAAGCCTAAGATCCATCATTGTTCTTCAGAAACTACACTACATTCACCATGTAGGGTAGAAGGAAGAATAACTCATGAAAAATTAATAAAACTAACCAGTTCATAGTTACTTTGTTTGGCAATTCCAGTTGCATTTGGATCTGCATTAATCCTTAGACCGTAGGAAAAGTCCTTCAAAGGACCAACATTTATCAGTGAATCCCTCACTGTAAATGAGAATGACTTCTGCAATCACAAGAAAGAATAGGATGTATTAAAGAACTTTAGCCCATAAAAGCGGCAATTTCTCTCATCAACTATACTAACAAATTTAAGCAGGTCACCACTTTAGTAAGTTCCTAACAATGCGAAGAAAATCACGTCAAAACAAGGAACAATGAAAGCCGCAATAGGCCAAGGCAAGAGTTACTAAACAATAATGTTGCATACACATATAGCATCTCTCGGAAGAAGAGGCTTGGCTTAAATTTATATTGTCGAAAATCCGTAAATAGGAACATATCCAATGACTTGACTGGTTGGAAAACACATAAGTTGGAGCTTCCATTGAGTTCCAAAAGAAGAAAGAGAGATTGTTGAGTTTTCTCTATGATTCGGATCAACAATTTCATGTTAAAGAAGTTGGATATAAATTTTTTTCCTTTTTCAGTCTGAAACCTCCCTTCCTACCTTGGTAGTGATCATCTTGCCTACTCTTCCTAATCTTATAGAAAGGTCCCTATAGGCATCAAGTTTATCAGGACATAAAGTAACTCAATGAAGCCATCCTAGAATTGTAAATAACCTGAGCTGATTCTGAGTTATTTGGAGCTGAACCATATAAAGAAAGCTCCTCACCACTAGCCATATCTTGCAATACATCAGAAGATGACCTTCGCAATCGCTTTGCTGTAGGAACATCTCCTTCAATATCTCCGACCTGTAAATTTGAAATCAGCTGCAAAACTCTTCTTTACATAAAATTTCAGTAAACTATTATTAAAACAACCAAAAAAAACTATAAAAAAAACTCAAAATTTCTCCCAGCAATTGATTTTATTATGAACAATAAGACAATAAATAATTTCAAGTTTACATTATTGACAGTTTAAGCATTAAATTTTGGCATACGAAGGTAGAAAATATTTCCAAAGGATAAACCAAGAAAAAGAAAAGTTAAAAAAATAAAAAATAAAAAAATAAAAAACGAAAGAGAGGAAGAAGAAGAGCCATTAGGCAAAAAAATACACATGCTTGTATTTTATAAAATGAACCACAGAGAATGACTCATCCAATAAACAAAAGTTCAAAACTAAATTTTGGAAAATTTAAGAAACTGTAAAAATTTTGGTTAAAATCAAGAATGCAAAAAAGTTTTAGTTAGAAATGTGTCAATACATACGGCTTTCAGGATTTGAGAGTCAGGAATCCACAATATAGGACATAAAACGATAGTTACATCACAAATTGTGTCAAGAGTTAAAACCAAAAAGGAACAATAATTTGAACTTTCCTGCAACTATGAAGAAATAAACTTGATCAGTTCTGACCATACCTCATCCTTTGGACCAGAAGACAATATTGCGGTCCCCGACCCACAAGTAAACTGCACAAGCAAACTATCTCCCAACCTACTTCCTAAAAAGAATAATGAATTTCCTATTGTTGTAATCCCCTACCAAAAAAGAAAAAGAAATAAGTGTCAGCAGATTGTAAGATGCAACTGCAGTTCAGCATTGTAAATTAAGTCCAAAAGGCCAGCAAGATACAGATCTATAAGTAAAATAAGATTCTAATATTTATGACTAACCGATGCAAGTACTGACGCTTTAGATTTTGAAAGATCAAGTCTCTGCACAACCCTGCAAATTGTAATAATAGGGTGGTTGTTATGCATTATAGTCATACGCAGACTCAAGACTCTGGAATACAAACATAGACAGGTGAATACATCCATTTTTGTACTAGACACGAAAGGATCGTGAACTACCAAAATCAATGCCCATTAAGTAGGGAAAAAACTAAGAATTCCTTCATGCGGACGGTAACAGAATCCTAAATATCTCTATTACGTGGAAACAAGGGGCAAATGAATTCGTCAATCATATGTGAAAAATGGAAAAATAAGACACAGGTTTGGATTCTTTGGCCAATGTAACCACAATCAAGTAAGAAACTGATAAAGTAAGATGCCATCACTAACCTTCCATCGTAAACAAGGGTCAGCAACAAAAGCTCCCCAGTTTTTGTTGACAACAAGACCACATCATTTGATAACCACGTTGCATTAGCAGCATCAAGCTCCACACTAAAAGGAGATCTAGGCATCTCTTGACTGAATGAAAAATAAAATAAATAAAATTGTAAAGGGAACTGCCATGATATTAAACACAACTAGCAGGCTTAAAACAAAATGATGTGCATATAAATTGAAATCATATGAACACAAAAAGTTAATCTGGAGATTCTGAAATAAAAAAAATACAGATTATGACGAGGAAAGGGAAGCAGAAATAATGAACTGATTTATTTGCTCTTAAGGAAAAAACAAGAATGATCCAAAATATCCAAATCTTGATATATTTGAAGAAAGGAACAGCTCAAGCTGTAGCATAAGGTGAGTGTTCAAAGATATCCTGGCTTCACATACCCAAAAAAAAACATATCAATGTATTTTTCTCTAAAAGGGCGAAGGATAGGTTGACCTGTTATCAACAGGAACTGCATAGCTGTTTAAAATCAATGCGCACGAGGTGGACTGCAAAAGGTGCAATTGAATCCATCAGAACATTTCACTTGAATTGATCAATAAATCAGAACTCTATTTGCTTCAGACCATGAAACAATCAAAAAACAGTATACCTGACTATGATAATGAACAGTATTTGCACAGATCACAAGAACACCACCAATTGGCGATGGAACAGCAAGTAGCTTGTAAGCATCATGTGGGAGATTCTAACAAGGAAAAAAAATGCACATATTGAATTATAAATTAGAATAAACCGAAAGAAAAAGAGACTTCCTTTGATATATTCTTGATTATGTTTGCAGAAATTCAAGACCACAATTTTTTACATAAGATCAAGAAGAAGAATAAAAAAAGTTAAAACCTAATAGCATTCAAGTAACATAAAAAGTACAGAGAACAGCAGAATAATCACCATATAGGTTCTCAGAATTATCAATTATATCAAGAAACATTTCAATTATGTATATGTCCCATTCTCAATTCCCAAAGATTTAGCAAAGGAAACTTGTTGAAGTTATCAGCAACTCAAACTCTTGAGCCCAATTATTCTGTCATGTGGCAAAACATTCAAAGGCAATTCATGATTTTGATATTTTATATTCAAGTAGTCAGGACTTACAACAGCTGACCAAATCAGGGGATGCTGCTTCAAAGTTGTGCTGATACTAAGTGCTGAAATCATACAAGTATGTTGCTTCCATGAGACACGCCCAGCCCAAGTGGGCTCCCGCTCATGAAGGATAACCATCACCGGCTCAATATAACCTGTTTGAAATTTGTAAATCAATAATAATTACCAAACATAAAAAGCCACACAAAGCGAGATAGCAGTATAACTAATATAAATAAATCTAAAAGTAGAAAACCAACTAATCTAACCACAAAAACATCTTTAGAAGCACTGAATAAGTTTTCTATACAAGCAAATGCACCCTAAAAAAACACGATTTTATACTAAAGAAAGATACAAAATCTTAGCGTGAACTGCAAAGTTTCCGGACATAAATTTAGAATTCAGAAGCCAGACCAACAAAAATTAAAAGATCTTACTCAAGAAACAGTTAACGAAACTATCGTTCTAAATATAGTTTCTAAAAGCTTTTCCCCTTTATATCAACCAGCAGCAACCAAAACACCAAACAATCATTAAAATATATCTTGTACATCAATGTTAATTTATGGCTACTAACCATGTACGAAAATGAAATCTTTGATATGCTTCATATCTATATCTCGCAGATTAATTATGTAAGATGACTCAATGCGAGCAGAAACTGCACCTCCAGAACCCAAAGCATCGTCTTCTCCAACCAAACCGGAACCAGCCTGACAACCAGAGTTCCAAACTTTCAGGAGAGGCACAATTAAAATTATTACCTTAAAAGAAAATACACTATAAGAGATCAATAAACCAAAAGCTTCTAGTTCGAATTGAAACAAGTGTTTCTTTCTTTGCCATAGAAACTTTGTGAGTATTGCTGCATTCTGTATGCCTGGTGGCCTTTATAATGAACAGTTTTCATCATGCATAGAAAGAAAAATGCTCAACTTTCACTAAAATCAAACTAACAAGTTGATGGTGCAACAGCAAGTATGCATTTGTGCATAAGCCTTAATCTGGCTAGATACATTTTCAATCTTGCATTCAAGCCAATATAGGTACCCATTCTTCCTTATTTTTTATAATTGCTAACTCAATAATGTGGAAGACTCCCCACTCAGCAATACTTAGTTTTCTTTTTTAATATTGAAAAAAAAAAAGAAAGGAAAAGACACTTTTAGGTAATGGTGAATAATTATTTCTTACTAAACACTGCAAAACTTGGAATAAGCTAATAAAAAGATCTAGCATGGCTGTCACGACCTGAGGCCGGGATCAGTAGCAGAATCGGTATTTCATAAACTAGAAATACCGGAATTAAGTTTTAAAAATAGTCCAAAAGCTTTCAAACCTTTAATTTTTCAAAATGGCCCCTATAAAATATTTAGGTGAAATAAACTTACAGTTATGCATCACTCATTAAACATAAACAATAATAAAATTATTATCCGTAATCGAGCATCTAACTTAAGTTATACAAATCATATCCAAATCTCATAAATAAGCTTACATAGCTATAACCCAATCTAATTTCTACTAGACTTATCCAAGTTCAATAACCATTGAAGGAAAGCCAGATCCAGAGTAAAATCTTGAATCTCAAAGATAAACTTTTTTCTGGAAGTATTCAAAAAAAAAAAAAAAGAAAGAAAAATAAGAAAAAGAAACACACACACAACATTGAGTTCAGAAATGAAGCCCTTAAGCTCCCCTCTTATTATAGTATCCATTATTTTTGAGAATGCATTAATGAAATTGATCAAACCAAAATGGTGATAGTGTTAGCTAAATTTTCAGCTAAGCAAGCAAAAATTAAAAAGTAACTCTTCGAATTATCAAGTTACTAAGTTGAAGAGGCGAAAATAAACCTGAGCGGGCTTAAGCATTATCATTTGTATATCATACACAAGAACACTTGCGCATCTGCCCTGAGGATCAACCTTTACTAACGGACCTCTTGCAAATGATTCTCTACCTCTTTTCAGATGAAGCCACTCTGGACCCTCAAAACAGTGCATAGAGCTGAAAGGTCAACATTATAAGTAAGCGTCATTAAAAATAAAAATAAACAAATAAATAAACCTTAAGATACAATGTTCGGAAATGAAAAATCAGCTTACACCATGGGCATCCTCACGTATTCAGAAATGACATATTGTAGCTAACCAATAAATACCCCAGCCATACTCGATAAAAACGGGGGAGGGGGAAAAAGTACAAGCATATTGCTGCTTAGGTCACTAATTTCATGATCTACTTCCCGTGGAAGTGAATAAGCCAGTAAACTCCCAGCAGACAACATTAATTATCACATATTTGTGAATGCTTAACTCAATTATATGCTCAAAGGTTTTTGACGTGCTTCAATCTTTCAAAGCTAGCATACTTTCGACTAAAATCGGGGTCGTGGGTGATTTCGAAAGCATTAGCAATATTCCCAAATTGCTCAAATATATAAATCCCAAAAAAAATGTGTAATAAGAAGTTTATCCATTACAGGATTCACACAAAATAATGCAGTAATAAATAAAGATACTTTGCCCCCATTTCCGGCATCACCTTTCGCCCACCTTGTACGAAGTCCATGGATAGAATCATCAAACTCCAAAACAGATATTTTGGCATCTTGAAAGGTTAAGATTATAGAATCTCTTCTCCTAGAACCATCACCACTTCCAGAAGGTAATACCGCCATTGTTTTAACATTACCATGCAACCTGCAAAGAAAATTTAAACCGGACTGATAAGAATTCAATTACAAACACTTACGAAAAGAGCAAACGCTGTTAACTGGGGAAGAAGAACCTGTAATGGCAAGCGAGTTCTAGAGAAACCCCAGAGACGCCATCCATGAGTCCACCACGTCTGGATTCAGCTGGAGCCCTGGAACTTCTACTACTATCCTCCTCTTCTTGGACTCTCACAATGTAGACTTCGAGAACGTTGCCGGCGGTGACGACGAGGTTCGGCACCGGGCCGATTTCCCGTCGGGCGGCGGGCCAGTCGGAGTCGAGGTCGTCGGACTGAATCGGAGGGATGCGAGGGACGAAGTCGGCGCGGGAGTGAGTGACGAAGCCGGAGGCGCAGTTCTCGATCCCCGTCGGCCAGTGCATCATCTTGTACGCCGCGAAGCTCATCTTCGAATCGAGGAGAGAGCCAGTGGAAGTGAGAAACTTGCCGAGGGTTGCAGAGGCAAAGACAATGGAGGAGAGAGAAAGTTAGGGTTTCGGGGAGAGAGAGAGAGAGAGTGAGTGAGGGTTTAAACGAACAAAACCCTGCGCTACTGAGAAATGATTTTGCGAATGCAATGGCGGGAGGACCTACTCAGAATACGGGGTTCTCGGCGACTGGCGATGACTAGTTGCGGCCTTTGCGATCGTTTAGTATTATTTTTCATTGTCGTTTTATGGTTAAATTGTCGTAACATACATAGACAAAAATATCGATCTCCGTAGAAAAATGGGTGTGCTCTAAAATTAAGGGAATATCGGAAAAAAAGAATCGATATTAGTGAAAATTTAAGGAAAAAAAATGACGATGACAAATAAAAATTTTATTTAAAAACAAAGAAAAATTAAAGGAAAGTTTATTATAAATAAAAACTTAAAGAAAAATTACTACATTTATTAGAAATACAGGAACGCATTATATGAAGTGAGTAAAAAATATATATTAAGATGAAAGAAATAGATATATAGCTAGTAGAGTTAGAACCATTAAAAACAAGTCATATATAATAAATATATATAATGTTTTTATCTCTCAACCTCGAGGTTTCGTGGATACTTCCAGACCCACATTTGTGTGCAACTTAATAATGATAAACGTTATGGTCTTCGTCAGGCTCATCGGACGTGATATGACTAGTGAAAAATAGCCTTAATTAAGTGGGGTTTTACCAACTTCAAATCTAATTTATCACTATTTTTATGTCGAAATCAAGACAAGCTTCTCTTACTTTTAGTTTACGTATATGACAAACTAATCACTGGAGCTGATACCATTCGGGTAAATAATCTTGTTCATCGTCTCAACATTTAGTTTGCCTTGAAGACCATTAGTTCTGTTTATTACTTTCTCCGAGTTTGAAGCATTATGAGATTCACATGGCCAGTCCAAGTGTGGGGCCCATTTCTATAATATGTGCCACGAGAACAGGAAGAGAGCTGGATAGATGGCACAGAACGGCAAGCTCAATACGGACCCGTTAATCCACATGGATAAGAATCGACCCCATCTCAGGCTCAAATTGGACAGACCCTGGACAGGTTCAGCTGACCTCAGACCTCCTCTCGAGGTCTGAAGGGGTCAGAAACCCTTGGGATCTTCCATTGAATTGTCTTTACAAGTAACACTTAACCCTATACACAGACAAAACATTTAATGCAGCATCATGATCGTCACGTGTGTTAGGTGAACCACCTCAACAGAGCAACAGATAACCACGATCTTGTCTCTTCTAGACACGTACCGGAGGAGATAGTAAGTCATGTCAACTCAAAAGAGGTTGCGGCATCTATAATCCGCAATTTCCGGAACAGATAATGATGGAAGGAGGTAATTGGTCCTGGAATTAGAAGCCACTAAGTTCCTGATTCTAAGGTATAAATATGGCACATCGTCTTTGGTAAGAAGAATAACATAAATATATTCTCTGCTATTCAGTTCCTTAGAAAATATATCTAACTTAAGCATCGGAGAGTCTTGCAGGTAGCCACCCCGTCTTCCCGTCCCAGACTGAAGGCAGAGACAACTTAAAGTAGTAAGAACACATGGACAGTTGGTGGAGATCGCCCCAACACCAAGTAGCTTTGTGAACTTCTTACTAAAGCCAAGATGTTCTACACCAAATCCA
This sequence comes from Trema orientale, assembly GCA_002914845.1. NCBI lineage: Eukaryota > Viridiplantae > Streptophyta > Magnoliopsida > Rosales > Cannabaceae > Trema > Trema orientale. The sequence goes on along the minus strand of JXTC01000369.1, from coordinate 122,677 downwards.
CTCCTACCCCATTGTGCTCAGAAGATCATGTATGTTATCATGATCCAGTTTACTTGACCACCCTGCTCAGTACAGATTTGTTGAAGTGTTATCGGGGCACTTCAATACCTTACCAATATACTCAATCAGTTCTTACGAGCACCACCAACTATTAAACATTGGGCTGCTTGTAAGCCGGTGCTATGATACTTGCAAGGAACATTGCGTTATGGCTTGTGCTTTAAACTAGCTACTCTTCTTACCCTTAAGGGATTCTCCGATGCTGATTAGGCTGGTTGTGTTGTTGATGATAGGTGTTCCACTACAGGGTATTGTGTCTATCTTCGCGGAAGCAACAAGTCGTTGCTGATTCCAGCATTGAAGCCTAGTATCGAACGTTAGCTCTGGCCACTACTGTACGGATGTGGTTACATTCCTTGCTTAAGGAAAAATTAAGGGTGTTCAAAAAAACCGCCAAACCGTGAAAACCGCCCAATCCAGTCCAAACCGTCCAATCCGTGCGATTTTTTTCTTAAATGGCCGGTTACAGATTAGAAAATATGAAAATCGATTTGGCCGATTTGGTATTCAGTTTTAGAAAAATTCGGTCGGATTCAAACCGAACCGGCCAATAAGTTTGTATATATATATATTTTTGAATGTATATTAATAGTTAAAAATTTAAGCTTATTCATTCTAATTGAGTAATGATTACTCTTAACTTATTTAGGACTATGTTACTTAAGACTCTTATGGTATTTTAGACTTTAAATCTTGTTGTTATGATATGTTTAAGATTAAAGACTTTAAGTTTACTATTCAATTTTGATTAAGTTGTAAATTGTAACTAAAATTTAAGTTTACTATGATTTTCGATTTGGTTATAGCTTTTAACTATGCTATGGTTTCGTTTTATATTTGGATTTTATATTTTAGATGAAATATGATTATGATATGAGCTTAGTTGATATTATATTAATTCAAATTTTGTAAGTTTTCAAACCGCGAAAACCGCCCAAACCGGCTGCAAAAATGTAAGTGCGGTTTGGCCAGTTTGAATCGACAAACTCAAACCGCACGGATTGGTAAACCGGCCAAACTGCATATTCGAATTGATTTCTGGATTGACGATTTAGACCGTCCAAACCGGCCATAAACACCCTGGGAAAAATTGATGTTCATATAATCATATTCAGCCACAACTTCAGTTTTATGGCGTGACAATATTAGTACTGGTGCCTTGGCTTCGAATCCGGTCTTCCACACTCGTACGAAGCATAATGAAATCAACGTACACTCTTGTAAAACTATTGCTGCCAAAGAGCCTGGTGATCTTTTCACTGAGCCCCTTTGCTATTTCCATTTTTTGTTTATTTGGTGACAGGCTTATACTAGAGGTTCCCCGTGTAGCTTGAGGGGTGTTCTGTTAACAAAATCAGTTATAAGACTGCAGTTAAGTTGTTAGCTTGAGGCTCCCCGTGTAATATATTAACAAGCTAATGAATCCGATGGTCATTATTCTCCGCAGTATGAATTGCACATGGCTTGGTTTATACGTTGCTTGCCGAAAAGTCATAAGCGCACCTACCGATCTTGCTTCTCTCTCCCCTCTGCTCCGACCTATGATTTCTTGGTCAAGAAATATACTAACAAATCACTTGGTCTGCATCGGAGGTAATATGCTAACAAATCACTTTTGTTATTTCGTTTTAATTTAAGATCAACTGCTGATAACAATAATGGATATATCAAATTCACAACCACAAACTATCCCCAGTTTTTGTTTAATTGCAACCAGTGTTTCAGCAACTAAGCGCAAACATGAAATCGGCAAAACAAGTGCAATGGTGCATGCTAAAAACTAGCATTTACTAATGTATGCTCAAAAGTCAAAGTACTGAGCAATTACATTATTAATCCGAAAGGTTTAAGTTTGGCAGATCAAGTACAACGAAAACTTCAAAACTTATGAAACTTGAATAAGAAAAGCATATTCTTCAAGAAAATCAAGGAGCATAAACTCAGCTCATTCTTCCCCGGTATCTGAACGGACAGCTGAAATTAAAGAAACAACTACAACATTAGGAAGGTGGGTTAACGGAATCCAAATTCGATCAATAAAAAAGAGGGTCCATATGAGAGTAAACTGTCAAGAAAATGCATTCATTTGTATGAAAGATCACCACATTAAGTTGCACAGACGAATCAACAGAAAATTCACCAGATACAATTCCATAATCAGCTTCATGCATCAGTCAACATAATCAATTTCATACTGTTCAGGATCATATTGAATTGATTTAGCCATTAATGTAATCAATAACCACAGCTATAAGATCTTGAAATGACTCCTAGGGACTTTAATGCTTTCTGAGATCTAAGCTCGATCTACCATAAGAGGGAGAAAACTTAAAGGGTCACCAGTTGCATTTTATTCGTGGAAGCAGAAACGAACCAGATGAGGACTTGTCTAGGTGCAAGACAATAGATTATCTTCCAATAAACTTGCTAGATGCGCTAAGCTGGAAAAAATTATTACATACAGGCAGAAATTTCAATTTACGATTTCGACATAAAGTGACTATCTACTCCAAGGACTCAACGTTATTCTCGACCTAGATCAACAAGTCCTCCAGAGAGATTCATCTAAATAATCATCAACATATCGATCACCTCTGAAGTCTAATTCTACAGGTTAATATCCTAACAATACCTTTGGCAAGGGAGGAACTAAAATTTCACAAGTAGCCAAAACAAGATAATACTCATTGTTAAACTTAATTGTTACCACGAATCTACAACATACTAAAAGCCGTGAAAACCTAAGTTAATCGTTCCCAGAGCTTTTAAGTGTAACTGTAATAAAAAGCAAGCAATTTTATCACTTTTCGCAAGCTTAGGAAAAGAGTTCATTAGAAAATCAAAATTGATTTCGGAAGAAAAGATAAGAATATACAAAACAAACCAAGTTATGGCTTCTTAACTTAGTCTAGAAATCTAGACAGTACCAATGTAGTAGCATGAAAGCCTATATTCCAGTTAAGAAGGTCAGTTAACAATTAACTATCATAAGCAATCATGACGAGAGAAAAGAAGAAACATAGGCGGTCCTATTTCAAAGGCAATCTAATATTTTTCCAAAACATTAACATAAACCCAGAGCTTAAAAATACAAAAAAAGCGTACGAAAACTCAGATTTTGAGTTGAAAGAAAACCACGTGCTATGTTACATGTCCGGTCACAAGTATTTAACATGTTGTCCTTGGTTTGTGTACTTATCTAATATCCAAATCCACAAACTTAAATAACAAAAGCTAGAATGGCTCAGACTCAATTCAACACACAAGAATCCCATAATCATTGCATAATTTGAATTTAGTCAGCTGCATCAGCTCAAAATGCACAAAGCCAAAATCCACAAAATACCACATTTGGTTCAATCAAACAGGGGATTTCAGCACAGACCCATCTAAAAATTAACAAACCAATTCGCTCAATCAAAGACTGAAAAATAACAAACAATCAATCAATCAATCGCTGTAAATAAATAAAGTAGAGAAAGGCAGATCTGAAAAGAAAGAAGAGAGAGATAGAGAGGAGAGAGACTGACTGGGCTTTTCGGGTTGTCCGGCGGCCCATTTGGAAACGGCGAAGTGAACCGTCTCGCGGTTAAGGGATTGGGATCTGTGAGGCTCTTTGAGGCAATTTCTGACGAGATTGGCGCAAATGTTGGAGTATGTTATGTATGTCATACCCGCCGCCCTCCAAAATGGTACGGCTGCGTTTGAAGCCATTCTCTCACACTTTCCCCCTCTCTCTCTCTCTCTCTCTGATCACCACTCTCAAGTCTAACCTCTCTTGCGTTTTCCCTTTCTTTGCAAACGAAGCAGCAGCCAGCAGCCCTATATTATTAATTAATTTATTCCTTAAATATAAAAAATAAAAATAAATAAATCAAAACAAAACAAAGGGGAATCTAAGCCCCTAGAGCCCGTTAGGATTAGGCCCGATCTGAGGCCATGACAAAATAGGAAAATGGCACTCCCTACGACTTTTTTAAAAATAATATCAAAAATATAACATTTCTCAAATAATTATTTTTCCCGTACCACATTCAATTATATTTTGGTTACTGAAAACCGAAAGGGTTTCTAACATTTTTATCTATAAAAAATAAAAAAAAAATTCCAAAAATACGGAAGTTAGGCTTTTTTCAAATTTTTATATACTTTTTATTACAAAAATATCACTTTTTTAAATTTTTTTAGAAAAATATCATTTTTAAAATAGTTACTGATTTTCTGTCTCTGAAAACTGGTTACCGGTTACTAGTTACCAATTATATACTATTTATAAATACTTTAGTTACTAGTTACCGGTTTCTGGAAATTGGTTACCTGTTATTAGCTATTATTTTTAAAAATAATATTTTTCTAAATATTTTTTAAAAAATAGTATTTTTTTAATAAAAACTATACCGCACCTTAAAAAAACGCTAATCATCGTATTTTTTAAATTTTTTTTTGGAAAATACCATATAATATCTAATTTCTCCAAACCGAAAAATAAATTTAGTTTATTATAACCAATAATCAAATCCCAAATAAACCAATTTGATTACCGGAAATTAGAAGACAAAGATTATCAAAAACTAAAGAAAAATATTACTTGAAACTAATTTGGTTACTATAAACTAATAAACCAGTTTTATTAGTGGAAACCATTTTGACGTATGGAGAAATAATTATTTTGGAAATGTCATATTCTTAATATTATTTTTAAAAATTTAGGCCTAAGTATCTAAATCCTGAAAATAATAAGACCCAATTTTCACTAAATTAAATTGAGGTGTTTTTACATTGAAGGGTCATTTGGTACAGGATAACCCCAGTTTTCAGATTAATAGGAATGCTGACTATGGTGATATGGCTGTCTGATATTCAGAATAGCTGTGTTTGGTTACACAGTAATCCTGTCTATGATTCGTAGGTTATTAGAAAACTGTGTTTGGTTACGCATAGGAATATATTGTTTTTTCATATTTTATCACAAATACATTATATAAACATTTTTTTTTGATAGTTTTATATAATAAATTGAATAACTATTGTAGAAAAAAATTATAAAATTAAATCGCTTATAAAATAATAAAATTTATCAGCTTAAAAATAAAACAAAATAACTATAATTCGAAAACAAATATAATATGCCTTTTCACATCAAATATGTTTCACCAATTCTAAAAGAGTTCCAATAAGTACCATAAATATCATTTTCTAAACATCGCATAAGTAGGATGTCAAATTCCTCAATGGTACCAAACTTTCTAAACATGATATAATTCTACAATTTCTCAAGTAGAATCCCAAAATAAAAAATATGTCAAAGTTTCCTTAAGATTACTAAAGTTTGTAATCATAATATAATCTTACAACTTTAAGAGTTATATCTTAATTCAAGTTAGATGTTAAATTTTCTAGAGTAATCACAAAAAAGATTCAATAGATCACCAAGAACCAATGCAATTCAACCAAGTAATTGCATAAAAAATCCGAGTTTGAATTCATCATCCAAGGTAAAGAAATAGTCGGTGTTCACTTGATTTTGGATAAGAATTTATCCAACTCTAACTCATTGATCATTAGCCAGCTTATCGATATTTGTAAGTTCATCAAGCACTTTCATCCTCCTACCAACACCAATCTCAAACTGAAAACAATCAACAAGTCTTCTAATATTTTCACTAGTGGAAGCATGTAGTGCACTAATTTGTTTCACTGAGTCACTAATTATATCTGCCTTTCTTTCCTGTTTGTGTCGAAGGTGTGTTTGTGCTTGCAGTACTAACAAGTTCATCTAATGGAGTGAAAAGATCGTGCTCACTCTCTTGCTCATTTTCTATCTCTTTATCAATCTCCTCAATCGTTTTAGAGAATCACATTACACCATATCTAGTAGCACGATCATTCCCAAACATAATTCCCAACTCGTCATAATGAGGAAATGCCTTATTTCTTAAGCCTTTTATAGTAGGGGTGACTCTGTTATAGTTAGATAATATAAAACAAATATCAAAATTTTAACAATAAAAATTACTGATAATTGATAGATTAAAGTTCTAAAATAGATAAACTAACCTTAACCCATTCATCAAATACGGATTGATCAACCACGACATACTTCAGTTCCTCATTCCAACCAAATCCACTAGCCAAAGATCCCAACATTTCAAAAATTGCATGGTATTATTTCTTCCATAACTTAATGTAGAATCAATATGTGGTTGTGCCTTAATTCCGCAACTTTGAATCTTCTCACTCATCATTTTCTCTAATTATTGTAAGTAACCAGGTTTAAAAGTACCATTATCCTCTTTTCACTTTCCACTATTGGCTAGTTCCAACAAAGACTCCACAAACTTTGAAAACTCATTATAGTCCATTGATGTTTTTTAGAACTAATTAATGTCGATTGGGAAGCAGTTTCTATTCTTTTTCCTTATAGAATGGGTAAACATACCCGTAAAAAGGAAAATTCAAATATAAACACACAACTATATATTATAAAAATAGGAAAAAAAATTATCATAAATAATTGTTGGGATATTTGTCCTAAAAAGCATATTTCTAATTATACCCTTTGAGTATAAACAACTTTCTCTTATATGCAATTATGATATTTGCTAGATTAAACTATCTTAGTTGTATAGTTTATTTATCTGAAAAAGATTCCATGACTTTGTTTGTGTATAAAGAAACAAACATGATTAAGTGTTAATTATGGGGAGACTTGTTTCTTTATCTAAGTCTAAATGAATTAGTTCACAATTTATAAATAAAGATTGGAATACTTTATTTACTATAGGTTGTAGTGTTTGTCTATCTCAACGGGAATGATGTGTCTCAAATCATTGAAGTATGTGACTTCTGATAGAAACACTAGTACAACATAAATAATTTATGTGTATTGAACTGGACCAGACAATATAAAAAATTGGAGTGCCATAACTCAATTCTTATATTACCACAAACTAGCTCTTAGCATATAGATCTTAATCCTTGATATTTGATTGGACTTGCTTTCATG
>JXTC01000369.1:67857-115336 GCA_002914845.1 Trema orientale | reverse complement strand
GACATATTTATAAAAATACACCCAAAGCCCAAATTGGAGAACAAGTCCAATCCTAGTTGGACTAGGGTTAGCAGTTTTTGGCCTCATATATATAAAATACATGAGAGAAAAAACTACACAGTAATTCTAAGTGTGTTACACGAAAAACAAAGGGAGAGAGTAAGAGAGATTTCGGCCAAGGGTTGAAGAGAGAGGAGAGAAAAAGTTTCCTGCAACCTCACACTCTCATCTCACGTCCCGGTGTTCCATAGGATCAAGAAGGCGTTCTTGATCGTTCTCCAACGAATGATTCAACTTGGTGCCCACTCACCTCATTAACCAAGAGCAAGAGGATAGGCAAGAAGATCTAGGGTTAGAGGTTTGATCATCATCAACAAGGAGTTCAAGAAGGAGCACGTTACAAGAGGTAAACCCTAATCTCATATCTAGGATTTGTGCATCTAGATTTGATTTATGTTATACATGATCCTGTATATGATATGTGCATGTAATATGATTATGAAAATAGTTTTCATGTAAAAAATTTTAAAACCTAAATCCGCTAATTATTTCGCTGCGTTCATGATGTGATCATGTGTTTTTCATAGTTTACATGCATGTATGGTTTTTGCGCTAAGTGTTAGGCAATTCCAGCAATAATAACTTGTCAATGTTATACAACTCCATAAAATATTCAAACGTAAGTACTAAAAAGGAAAAAAAAAAAGTTCAAACATAATAATAAAATAAGTTAAACATAAATGCAAACATAATTAAACATGATTATACAACTCTTAACCAATGTGATTTATGCATATTGGCTTCCCCGACATTGCTCAAACATTTTTCTAGCCAAATTATCTCTCCAAGTTATCTAAGTATTTGATGTTTCAATATACGTGTAACAAGCATCATTCATATCATCATCACTATCATTATCATTACCATTTTCCTCAAGTGGAGCATGTTCTAAAGGATCTACGGGCATTTCTCTTCTAATCAAGTTGTAAAGAAGGCAACATGGCAAAATAATCCAACATTGGACTTTGGCTGGATAGTATGATCGGCCCCTAAGAATTGTCCATCGTCCCTTTAACAATCTAAATACCCTTTTTATTATGTTCCTAGCATACGAATGCTTCATGTTAAAAAATTCTTTAGGAGTATTTGGTGAAAGTGTCCAATCATTTAAATAATAGCATTGTTCTCTATATGATGTTAAGAAACCTTCACCATTAGGATACATGACATCATAAATATAGTAATGTCCTACAAATAATTTACAAAATTGTGAACAAACTATTGTTACATAGTACTAATATAGGTTGTAGTCAGTCAAAAAAATAGATTTTACCTTGTGGAACTTTAAATTTATTTCGTCTAGAAATAACATCTCGTAAGACTCTAGAATCAGCAACTGAACCCTCATATCCATGTAAGACATATATAAATTACATATATTGTGATACCACTCCTAATACATTAGTGGCAATTTCATTTTTTCTACTTTAGTACCTAGTCATATTTGTTGCTAATACATTCACCTTAATGTCTGTACCATCTAGTGCTCCTAAGCAATTCTTAAATCATTTCTATTTTTCATCAGTTGAACTATCAAGAACTGGCTTAGATTTCTTTAGCAATATCTCTTAGAGACGTAACAAATCACTCAAGACAATATTAAATTGTCTATTAACTGTTTCATCTAAACGTACGAACTGACGTTTTATAATTCTGTTCTTAACATCATGAGATATAACATGTAAAAATATAGCTATTATTTCTTCGATATCCATATTTTTTGTTCCCTTTAAACCTCCAGTAGTTCTAAGGAGATTTCATATAATGGTAAATATTTTTTATGATGGACACCATACATATAATGTCACTTTGAGTTTTTTCAAGTACTTGGATAATATAATCCAGGGCCCCGGTATTCACTATGTAAATTTGACTGTGTTGGTATGAGTAGATACAAACACCGTAGTCAACTATTATCCATTAGATGAAAAATAGAAACTCAAAGGTTAATATGTACTAGAGGGGTAATACGGTAATTTTACTATACTAGTACAACATTGCATTGGGGGTATGTCTACAGGTATAGTATATGCTAAATGGATCAAGCTAATTAATTGTTAATAAGCTTCACAGAAAAATAAATGACATTTAGTCCAATAGTTCAATATTGGGCCTATAGTGGTGTGTCCCAATATTAATGGACTAGGCCCAATCATAATTAAGAGTTAATTATGATAGTAGGTATATGGTCTACTAGAGCTTGGGCTTTATGGATCCATCTGGTCCTTTGCCTAGCTCAAATTAAAGCCCAATAGTTATTTGATGATCAGTTGAGCCCAACAAGCCCAATAAGCCTATTAGGGTTTACTAATCTCTCTATAGTTAAGATAAAAGTTCTCTAACTGAACAGAACAAGTGTTACACGAAAAATACTCCCTTGAGAAGAGAGTGTCACACGTATAACAGAGAGAAAAGAAGAGCAGAAATCGACTAGCACTAGGGTTCAGCATCCTTGGTGTTTTTCGGCTATTCCGGAGAAATCGGTTCGAGGAGATTGTCTTCTTGTTCGTTTGCGGATCTCTTTGTTGGGAATCAAGAAGGTGACCACCTACTGGATCAATCAAATGACTTTCGAGAATAGACGGGAAGACGAGAAGATTGTGGAGTGAATCCAGGTATTGTTTTTGTCTAGATCAAGAGTTAATTTATGTTAGATCACGTTCCGAAACGTTTTGTAAAAAGAAAAATTTTAAACGACCAACTCCGCTGCGTTTCTTGATTTTACAAAACTATGGTGTTCTTGAAAATGATTTTATGAAAATATTTTTCAGAAATTTATTCTAATAAACACCAGCATTTTTGACTTTCAACCTTGTGCTTCAATATCTTTAAAAATAAATTCAACTGAAACATTAACCCATGATGATTCAATATACAAGCTATATATCACTATTGACTTTTAGCATGCATAATTCTCATTATGATCTCAATCAGACCCATATCCAAAGAAAGATTAGAATTAGACTTAACAATAACAAATATCCAAAAGAGACCAAATAAGTAAGGAAATCAGAGTCATATCAGATATCCAAATAATAACAAATATATAAAAAAAAAATCCAACTCACTAAGGAAATTAGACTTATAACTAAGACACAAGAACCATCCAAAACAGACCACATCAAATAGGAGAAAATCAAGCACATATCCAAAGATAGGCCTGAACTAGACCTCAACAGATAATATACCTAAAAAAGACCAAATCGATAAGGAAATCAGGGGGACAACGTAATATGATGGGTGGAGAAAACACAATTTTATGTTATATATTTGCAGTATTGTGTATACGTGATAATTGTTCTTATAATATACTCACTTTTTTTTGATAAACTTATAATATACACACTTTAATTATATATTAATAGTACTAGAGATAAAATCAGTAATTTTATATAAGTTTCTATAAGAGAGTAAAACTTCTCTATATTAAAAAAAAAAAATCATTAACCGAGTTCCCTAAAGATTAAGAAAATCGAACTCAAAAAATCATTACTTCCCCAAAAAGATGAACAAAAAAAAAATTATTGTTTCCATGATTTACTTGTTGTACATTTAAATGACACAAAAAAAACCCATAATCCCCAAAACCCAAGCTTCATAATGCAAAGAGAAGAATGAATTAATCACTGTGAACTATTGTCATAATTAAGGCAATAAAGCAATTATGTTGTTATCTATATGTATACATTATATATATGCTGCTTATAGTCTTAGAAGTAGGTAAGTAAAACTATCATAAATTCTTTTATGAAAGAAGACCACGCATCATTCCAAATTAACTATTTTTTTGCCAAATCCTAGAGAAAAAAAAAAAGGAAAAATCACAAAAACAATTTTTTTGAAGAAAAAAAAAAACCAATAAAATCAACTCCTATTCAACCATGGCCATAGATCTGAACCTTTTAATCACCACCCCAAAAACCGAAAAAAAAAAAAAATTAAAATCTTATAACATAATCAAATACATCGCACACTTAATGAAAACGAGAGAGAGAGAGAGAGAGGGAACTTGGAAGAAAATGGAGGAAAATCCGACGAGGAAAATGGCGACGAACAAACAAGTAAGCGGCCAAAAGGTAGCAAGAGTACTGGACTATGGATCAAAAGAGAGTCAATTAGCCCAGCCTAGTTGGGTGACGACGAACACCCGACAACAAAGAACTACTGGCTACGACGAACGGTGGTGACCAGTCGGGATGGCGAGACGAGAGAGTGCGACTGAAGGAGAAATAACTAGTGTGAGATTGTGTTTTTTCAATTTTTGTTTTTTAGGATGGATTTTAGATGGAGGGTGATATAAAATCCACGTGATTTGGTGACTTTGGGATAACCCCTGGTGACTTTGGGATAACCCCTAATAACAGAATGTGATTCCTTAGGAAATTACTTTACTAAGCGTTGAAATAATACCAAACATAGGAATATATTGGAATACTCATTTCCACCTAAAGATTACCCTAAACCAAATAGTCTATGAGTAAATTAGATTTTTACTTGGTACATTCGCGAAAATATCGGACATTTTACTATCGTATTTGAAAAATAAATATTTATTTTTAAAAGGCCCAGGTTTAAGCCATTATTAATTTTTTAACCCTTTTTTGATGGTAAGCTAAGGTTAATATTTTTATTGTTCATAAAATTTCAAGTGATACATTTATTGCAAAAAAAAATAAAAAATTAAGTGATACATTGAGTGTTTCACAAGCTAAAGAAATAAACTGTCCCAAAAATATGACGTGTGCACTTCATTTGAAACTATATGTTCGAATTTGAAGCATATAATTTATATACTATGCTAGGCGAACTAATTCTTTTATCTTGAGACTTTTGGAAATCTTTTATTAGGATTTCAATCTATTTGTGCAAAGCAAATTGCAATGTAAAGCGAAAACTGTGCAATAAAATGAGAATTAGAGTAACTTTAAATAACATTCTTCATTATCATATGGTAAATGGTGATTTTTTTTCGAGCTGTATATTGAGATGAAATTATTTCAAAGGAAATTGGCAGAAACATGACGGGATCTCTTTATGCAGAACTTCCTCGAAACAAGAATTGGAACGTCAATATGTCCAGATGTTTTGTTTTGTTTTTTTTTTTTCTTTTTCTTTTTTCTCTAAAAAATGGAACTGCATTCTGTAATACACCCACTTAAGTAACTTCCTCATTAACAAACGCAGCAAGAAGCAATGCCTTTGGAGGCTGTGTCAGAAAAGGTTCGAGAAGAAACTAGCTATTTTATCAAGAGGTTACTTGATCTCTTATTTAAAGCTCATAACATAATCCTTGTCCATCTGCATAAAGCACATTAAAAATTTAGCGGCCGCTAAGAAAACGAAGTTACTCAAAAGCAAAACTAATAAATCCTAAAACTTACGGATTTGGCAAGTTCTTTGGCCTTCTCATCATCAAAACCTAGAGATGCCAATATTTTGTGACCAGCTGACTCTTTTTCAGACCAAATCCCAAGAAGCAGATGAGTAGTGGTTATTTCCCCGCTTTCAACTGTATTAGATAGAAATCATGATCTCAATAAAATCAAAAGGTACAAGCAATTCAAGTATTCAACGTACAAGCAACAAAAGTGTCTACGACACGTTTCAATCCAAATTTAAGAATTCAACACGGGTTTAGTTTCAGATGATTTGGAGTATTGGTGTCCCATGATGGAATTTACGAGAAGAAATTTTGGCGACCGAATTTGAATAATTTTGACTTATGTGAATCTTTCTTTACATAACTTTACAATCTAAAAGCCAAAGTACAATCGAGTGATATGTTGGGACAGTCTGAGGCAGACCTAATGCATAAGTAGATAACCATTACAGAAGTAATTATATCATTCAACTAATCCCTGAAAGACTTCTGAATATGAACGTAGGGTACAGAGCTAAAAGGCAGGAACACAGTTATGGAAAAGCAATGGAAACTGTCTTAGCTAGTAAGTATATAAGTATTCAAATTATGGAGATCTTAGAAATATAAAAACCAGGTTACCTGACTTTAGTTTCTGATCAACAGCCCAGTCGAGGGCTCTCTGAGCTGGTTCGGTCAGTGGAGGATGCTCAGGGCTGAAAAAGTACATATCAGATTTTCCAAGTAAATTTACAGTTTCTTCTCGCACCTTGAAAAGTGTGATTCCATTAGCTCTTAAAAACTTTGCAGCTATACTTGTTCCTGAAGAGAAAAGTAGTAAGGCAAAAAGAGAACATTAGAAAAGTTTGGCAGAGCAACAAAGCATATTTAACTAATTCAGAAGCCACCGGCTGACTTCTTTGCATGAGATAGCTCTTGAAGAACACAGGTAGTCAACTGGTAATACTTCCAAGTTTCATAAAGCTTATTTCAGATAAGAAGAACTGTTAAAATACAAATGAGAAAAAAAAAAAGGCTTTAAAAATATGAAGAATTCATGCTAATGCATTAGAAATAGATGGATCGCAAGGCCAAATGAACAAGGGGTATAGAAACCAAATAATTGGCATACGCTACGAATTACTGATTATTTATTTGCACAGGTTACAAAACAACAAACACACTACTACAACAGAAGTAATTCACAAAGAACATGCTAATGGTTCCCTAATAACTAATGAGTAACCTTTCTCCTTGAATAATAGAATATTCACAAAATTTTAAGCAAACGACTTTCTATTTTAGTTTTTCCTTCACTCCAATATAAATCCAAAGTTTAACTAGCAACTCTGAAGATCATCCGTGTACAGTTCAGAATTTAAACTATGGAACGACATACTACTTGACAACATCAGCAGAGTAAATCAAAACTTTCAACGAATGAATAGCTCAACTACAAAATTAAGTTTCCAGATTTCGTCTAATCATATAGATTTCAATTTGAGTCCATAATAACAAAGTACTTGTCAGGAGCACCAACCGGGACTTGAACATTTCATGTGCAATTATTGACACCAACCAAAAGCGATGCTACCACAAGCGTCCCAATAACATATGAATTTAAATTTGAAACACAAAATTCAGAAACAAACAAGCTTGAATAGGCAAAATGTCACTAACCCTCGACCAAAATCCCCATCAGAAGCGCTTCGGTACCGGTATTTGGGTACTTAAGCTTTCTCGCTTCTAGCTCCGCCATCGCAAACGACCTTATCGCCCTCGCTGACCATCTAATAACAACAATCAGCCCAAAACCCAATCAAACACCCATAATTCACAAAAATTCAATAGCAAAGAAACCAAAACTCAAACTCACTTTGGGGTTTTCTCCTGAGAAGCCCTCTCTGGTTTCCTGAGCACAAATACAAAGAACCCAATAGCAATCATTCTCACCAAAAACCCATGAAAACTCCCAGAAACCCAGAAGCGATAAACACATACATTCATAAACTTACGCAGTTGGGAGGCTAAAGAGCACCGTGGCAATAGCAGGCCGATGCTTCGTAGCCAAATGCCTCAAATTGGAGGGTCGAATCGAGAGCTGGCGGCCGGCGAAGGAGGTCGATAGGTCGCACGGGTTCAGACGCCGTGGGAGGGAGTAGCTACCGTGAGAAGATTGTGAGGTGGAAGAAGGAACCACTACGATAGCTGAGAGCGTATGGGACGCCATAGCCAGCCCAATTGAGAGAAACCCTAGAAAGGTTTTATTGGAGGGTTTTCGTTTTTGGGGGGCTTGTTTCTTACAAGAGAAATGGATTATGCCCTGTTGAGACTTGAGAGTTGAGACTTGATAGTGTGGAAGTCTCTGTGCTTAAGGTAGCTCGCAGAGACGCCAAGTTAGAACAAGGCTCCATTCATCCCACCAAATGGGCCTCGCGGCCTGGCCCTTTATAATCTTTTAATGGACTCTAGAGTGGCCCAGTTCAACCCCTGAGATAAAGCCTCTCTAAGCTCAACATCTATATATTACTAATAATATTAGGGGAAATTAGACAATATACGGTATTTCAGAAAAAAATTTTGAAAAATACGGTAGTTTTATATTTTTTAGGGAAAAGTTTATAAATACCCGTTTTTAAGACCATATTTTCATAAATACCCATTTTTTATCTTTATTTCATAAATACCCGTTTTTATACCCTTTTTGGAGAAATGTAGACCACCACTGTTTTACACATGAAATATAGACTATATTTCATATATTAAATGTATACCGTGGTCCACATTGTGTAAATAAAACTTACACTCAAAATTGGCACACATTTTAAAATGTGTACCATTCATATTTTACACATGAAATGTGTACCTCATGGATAAAATTTGCATCGTAAATGTGGACCACTCATATTTTTCATATGAAATGTGGACCGTAAAAACGGGTATTTTTGGAAGAAGTTTTAAAAATGGGTATGTTTGAAAGAAGTTTTAAAAAACGGGTATTAGGTGTAATTTTCACTATTTTTTAATGTATGGTACGGTTTTTATTAGAAAAATACCATTTAATAACTAGTTTCTGGTAATTAGTTTCTAGAAACTGGTAACTAGTAACCAAAGATATTTATAACTGGTATATAACTCCAATAACCAGTAACCAGTTTCCCAATAACTATTTTAAAAATGATACTTTTCTAAATATTTTTTAAAAAGTCATATTTTCCTAATAAAAACCGTATAAAAATTAGAAAAAAGTCTGACTTCCATATTTTTGTAATTTTTTTCAGTTTTTGTAAGTATAAGTGTTATAAAGCCATTATTAGTATCACTTTTATTTTCAAATTTGGAGATGGATATATTCCAATTCCAAATCCAAACCCATGATTTCCCTTCTTCTTTTTTTTTTTTTTTAACTTGGAGAGTAAATTCAGACTCAATGATCTCCTAATCAAAAGGCAGTGTGGTAACAATCAAACTATGTCAACAATCCAAAGTAAGCTGTGTACTATTCATTAATTTTTTTTTTTTTTTTGAAATTGCAGTTATTAGTTTTCTTGCATTTCCTTTAGGAAACACAAGGTATAAAATATGACGTATCACGTTCAATTGAAACTTGAAAAGTGATAATAATAAGGACATTAGTACTACTATGTTCTACGAACATAAATCTTACCTAAGACTTAACACTTAACCTTAATGTTCCCAATAATTTGATGAATTGAAATTGTACAGTTCTATTTTCTCTCTTTAATCAAACAGTTACTACCTTCCTAATGTGTTCTTCACTTCTTCCTTTTTTTTTTTTTGTTTGTTGTTGTTGTTAAACTCCTGTTAATTTTGATATGTTGTAGGACCACGTACGCAGACTTTTGAACTATAAATTATGATTATAAAAAGTGGCGAAATTTTGTACTCGTGACCTACAAATCTTCATAAACAAATAAAATTAACCAAACTGAAATTTAAAAATAGTGTGTATATTTATATATATTGTGTATATGTGTAAGCAATATGTCAATTGATAAAAACTCATTATCTGTTTGGAAACAACTTACTGTTAATGTCATATTCATATTTCCCAACTAATGCGACATGCACTTGAAATCTAAAATCGATATGGTAACCTTCCTTAATTTGCACAAGGCATGTGTCGTCTATAACCCACCTCGCTACTCACTACATGCGGCTGCGACTAGTGACGTGTGTCGCCAAAATTGATGAGCTTGCCAAAGAGATAATAAGCTTGAGGCAGCCAGGTGCATATTCAAATTCTTTTTTAGAAATGTTCGTTTCCTAATTTATATATATGAAACTCTAAATTAAGGCTTAATGTGAAAACATACTATGAATTGTGGCTTGAAACATGCACAATCTATACATTATTTTTGATAAATTTCTTTATATGGGTTGGAGATATATCGAGGAAACTCTAGCCATCGTCAATTAGAGGTAAATACTTAATCGAAAAGTATATGAAAATTGTGGCTTTGAGCCTTGAAGAATGTACAAACCTATAATATTATTATGTAAGGAGTAACAATGAATATATCTCCTATAATTTCTATTATTAAAAAATTTAACCATGCATTATTAGAAACTACATATAACCTCTGAAGGTTGTCACGGAAAATTTTAATTTCACCTATGTAAAATCTAATTTTGGGAAAAAAGTTTTAATTAATAAAAGTACACTCCTCTTTAAGTGTATTGAAACAAAAATTATTTTCAAATAATTTCTAAATTAAAAGAAACTCGTTATCAAACAATCAAATTTTTTTAAAATTTTTTAAAAAATTTAGATTTCTTTTAATTTATAAGCTATTTGGAAATAAAGTTTGTTTCCATGGACTTAAGGAGTGTATTTTCAATAATCATTTTTTTGGTACAAAATTAGATGTCACATGGCTGGGTAAAATTGAAATTTTATGTTATAATCCCAAAGATAGTATCATATAGTTGAATTTATAAAAATTAAAAACTACATAGGATATATTTTAATTAACCCTTATTATTATTTTGATAAGGGAGTTTTGTATTGTTGCGAATAAAATAAAAACTTCATTCTCAAGTCAACAAGCCATATTATTCTTCTCATGATCAATTGAACCTCTAATAAAAAAGATAGGCCTTCCGGGGACTTAAAAAAATCTCATGTAAATATCATTGAATAAGATTTGATCCTATTCATGGAGATTTTTGTTAAAAAAAAAAAGACAATTTCAGAAAGAGAAGGTTGAAAATAATTGGGAGATATAATAAGGAAACTATAGTCATGCTCAACTATAAATAATGTTACCGTGCATTATTATTATTATTATTTTCAAAGAGTTTGAAGATTCAAACCTTTAACTTCAACATTAAAGGTAAAAGTAGTTACCAATTAAGTTAAGATTATGATCATAAATAATCTAAATTACTGAAATTTGTCAAGTTGAATAAACAGGGTGCAAGTACAAGTTATCCCCTAAACAAAATGCAAGTTATCCTCTAAACAAAATGCAAGTACAATTTGTTTCTATTTTTTACTATGAGAGAAAAATATCATATTAATTTTGTTTTTTTTTTTAAATGAAACTCCTCATTGTGTTCAGGCTAAAATTAAAGAACAAGATAGTTCAAAATTGAATAGAGGAATATTTTAATTTGTAAAATTAGATTTGTAATAAATTTAAAATTATCACTCATAATATAGTTTCGAATTTTTTTGAAAAAGTTTATCCCTTAATTATCATGATAACGAAATAATTTTATACTAAAAAAATTCAAAAATTGAACTGAGGAATAATTATCGTTAATTTTGTGTTTTTGGACCATGTCTTAATATTCCGCACCTTATATTGATGTATCTTTCAACGAAAAAAGGTAATAATATAATATAAATAGAAAACGGACCAACATTTCTATTAATTTTTTTTTTGGATTAAGCCAATGTTTTTATATTCTTGTATATTTTCTCAACCACTTCTTAGATTTTATAATTTGTTTTCGTTTTTCTCAAACATTTTTTTGGTACCGGAGGAGGATCCAGCCGCGAGTGTGACGACTGAAACAATGGGTGTCGTTATCACCCTTACCCCACCTCACCACTCCCCTCCCTCTCCTCTCAAGTCCTCATTTTCTCCACAACTGAACCAAGGGTATTATAGTAATTTCATAGTCACCGAAGAATTAAATAAATAAATGAACTCTAGAGGCTAAGCTAGATTTTCATTCATAAAAGATCGGGAGTCGGAACTCGTTAACTCTGCCGCAAATCATTCTCGTATAATTATAGGCTATAGATAATTAGATACATTTCGTGTCTGATTAATATTTTTATGTTCCTTTTAATTTATTCTTAATTTATTAAAGTTGCATTAAATTGCAACTATTTATTTTTTCTCTCTTTTAAATCAAAATTTCTTCTTCTGATCCGAGATCTTCACGCAATTCCATTATTGGTTTCCAAGAAAGACAACGAACTCTCTCTCTCTCTCTCTCTCTCTCTCTCGCCGTCTTGTTAATTTCTCGTGCCAAAATCAACGCATTCCAGGCTATTTTTTTTATGTTGTTATTTTCTCGCCTTGTAATTTTCCCAGGAAACAAACGGAAAAATATCACGAGCAAATAACGCGTGAAGAGTTCAGAGTTTAAAGGTATATTTCCATAATTTTCTGAATCCATTGGAAATGCGTTAAGGCTATTTCTCCCTATATAGTTTTCGAATTTATGGATGTCTTAGTTGTAATTTTTTTTTTTTTTTTTGATGGCGAAGTATTAACGATTGTTGCTATTTTTGCATTTTTTTTTGTTTATTTATTTCTGATGCATTAATTAAAAGTTTTGATGTTGACACTTGTTCATTGCTTTCTGTTTTCGATTGTTATTATTATTTTTTTTTGGAAGGAAGTTTGTTACCTGAATTAGTACGTAAAATTGTTACTGTATTTCCAGGAGGTGGAGCTGGATCAAGGTGGATGGTACTAGCTATTTTTGTTTGAGAGAGAAAACTAAAGTTGGGAATTTACATAGTAAAGTTGTTGTAGTCCGTGTGTAAAATACTAAATTTTGTTTAAGATTGATAATTTTAGTTTTTTTAAGGTCTTATGTTTCAAACTGGATCATAGAATAGAACTTTCTAAGTTTGGAAAGCTATGACTTGGACCTCGTCCAAGGGTTATCTTGCAGTTAATGCATATCCTAGGACTCTTTCTCGGATTGCAGTTTCAGTGGGATTATTGGCTTTGTTCTTAGTTATAGGTTCATGGGTTCTGTTGTCTTACCCAGTTGGTTCCACGGTTTCCGGGTATTTGTATAGTGTTGATAGTTCGGAAAAGTTGGATTTGGTAGTCTCTTCAAGCAATCAAACTACGATATCTACTCCTGAATATAATGTTGATAGGAATGTCTCATCCGGGTCGAATGTGAAAGATTCCTCTAGTGTCTTAGAGACAAAGGGGGCGGAAGATCAAGTCACATTACCTGTGAGTTCAACTGGTTCACCGGTCGATGACAACAGTAAACTAGTTGATAAAAGTTCCTCCCATGAGTCCAGTTCACAAGTGCCCTTAAGTTCAGAGGGTGCATCTACCCTTTCAGATGTTGAGAAGATTAAAGATCGATCAGCAACTGCTCCGGTGGCATCTTATGTTCCAACAGACGAGGATGGGGTTAAGGACATTATTACTTTATCGACAAATGTTACAGATAATAATCAAACTGGCAATTCTATTTCTAAGGAGTTCATGAATAAATCCAACTTTTTAGATTTGGGAACCAATGAGACTATACCAGCTTCCCCTGGTTCCAATTTAGGTGCTGTACAAGCTTTCTCTCACGATTCTCATCTTCCCAACAATGCAGGCAGGACTGATTCAGGTATTATTTGTGGTTTTTGCGCTTTTGAAGTACATACTTCAACCTCTTTGGCTCTTTGTTTAAATGATAGATTCCCTTGTATATGTACTTTCATTTGCTCTTTTCTTGACTAGCATTCCAATATGTACATGTTGAGATATTGATTTATTAAGTTTCCCAGTTTGCTTGGGTGACTTGATTTTCTCTGAAGGGAAAAGAAAAGAATTTTTTTTTAACGGGGAAAATTCTTTTTGAGGAAAAGACTGTTTTCTCCAAATTTCCTAGTTAGGTTTACGTGCTTGAGGAGATGTTCCTTTTATTTACCCTAAAGATTGATTTGCTATACTAGTTCTCTATTTGGTTAAATTGTTCTTGTGTTTCTCATTCTCTAATGTGTTTGCTCATTTTTTGTTGGCTCTTATGTAGGTTGTGATTTGTACCAGGGAAACTGGATCTATGATTCATTGGGACCATTATATACAAACAATACCTGCCCTGTCCTTACGCAGATGCAGAATTGCCAGGGAAATGGGAGGCCTGACAAGGAGTATGAGAATTGGCGATGGAAGCCTTTTCAGTGTGACCTCCCACGTTTTGATGCTTGGAAATTTCTGAACTTGATGAGAGGGAAGACTATTGCTTTTATCGGTGATTCAGTTGCTCGAAACCAGATGGAGTCGCTGCTGTGCATTCTCTGGCAGGTAATTATCAACTTATTGTATGTTTAAATGATATCAAGAAAGAAATTCCCTTCGGTTGGTACAATGTGCTCTGAATTCCTAACCGCATCCAAATTTGTTAATTCTTCATTCTCATCTAAAACCTGAACTTGCAGATGCTAGTGCAATTGAAAAGTCTTCTATTATTTATTTTTATCTATTCTATCAAGCATGTGACAAAATTGATCAGTATTGCTTTATCCTGCTTTTCTTCGAGGAGGAAGATTGTGTTGCCTTGTCAGGATTTCCCCGTTGGTTCCTCAATATTCTATTTCAGTTTTATTGCCTCTGTGTGTTAATGCAAAGATTGATCAATATTGCTTTATCCTTCATTTCTTCGAGAAGGAAGATTGTGTTGCCTTGTCAGGATTTCCCCTTTGGTTCCTCAATATTCTATTTCAGTTGTATTGCCTCTTTGTTTTAACGCATTCTCATTCCTATTCTTTAAGTGGCTGGTCATTTTAATGAAGATAAGATTCGTGTGCTTTGGTCACTTTGAATTTCATCCGAATTGCTATTAATTGAATATGTTTAGACGGACACACTTGGCTCTACTTTAAATACAAGATGCTTTAGTTTATTCTTGTTATAATCTTGTTCTGAGGCTTGCTAATTGCATCTCACAGTGAGCCTTGATTTAAATTTTGATTGACTATTGAACCGACAGCGGAAATGGTTATTGAAGGCTATCTAGTTCTTTAGGCATGGTTGTATATGGGTCTGAAAGTTCGGGCTTGGTTTCACACTTTCACTTGACATGCTTGGTCTGACGTAATACCAGAACAACATTATTTTCATACGCACTTTAGTCAGTTAAGTGTCCTGTTTGGTAGTAAAAGTTTTGGCTGTTTGTATTTTGACATGAATTTATTGTTGAAGCCTATCGGTAATTTCTCCCTCATTGCATGTGGAACCTACTTGTTAGTTAGTTTTACTGTCGTATGAACACCAAGCCTCTGCTAGTAAGTTAAGACAGAAGTGAGGCTGAGGCCATGCATGGTTCAGCTATCGTTTTCTCATATGCTAAACGCCCAGGGCAGGCATGTGGAATTGTTGTCACAAGTTAATCTCTCTAAGTGGTGCCTTTACCTTCTTAGTGATGTTTTTATGCTCGTCGTGGACTAAGATATGATTTCTACTATAAGCGAAAATAAAAATCTTCTTGTTAATAAATTGATGTTTCAAGCTTTGTATGCAAGTATGAGCAGTCTGGATTTGTGTGAGGCCGAGTGGCCAACTACCATGCTGTGTGCCATATTGGCTGGTTTACTTGTTTCTTTCCCTTTTAAAGTACATTGTTTTCCTTTTGCTTTGCATGACATCTAACCTCTTTTCCACTCACTGTGGATAGCTTGTTATTTAACTGTTCTTTTAAAAAATAAAAATTTCAGGCAGAAGTTCCAAAAAACAGGGGGAATCGAAAAATGCAGCGGTATTATTTCAAGTCAACTTCAGTAATGGTTGTCCGGATTTGGTCCTCATGGCTTGTCAAGCAAACTTCTCAACCTGTCGATTTTGCTCCAGAGAGTGTTGTGAAGCTTCACCTTGATGCCCCTGATGATAACCTCATGGAACATGTCCCACAGTTTGATGTGGTTGTTCTTTCTTCTGGCCATTGGTTTGCGAAGCAGTCTGTCTATCTCTTGAACAATGAGGTTGTGGGAGGACAGTTGTGGTGGCCGGACAAGTCTCGGCCTATGAAGGTCAACAACATCGAAGCATTTGGAATTTCTGTTGAGACAATTCTCACAGCCCTTGGTACGCATCCAAATTACACAGGGCTTACCATTGTGCGTTCCTTTTCCCCTGATCATTATGAGGGTGGGGCATGGAATACAGGTGGATCATGCACTGGAAAAACAAAGCCACTTGCAGCTGGTGAAATAGTAGAAAATGGCTTTACAAACATAATGCATGAAAAACAGGTAAATGGTTTCAACCGTGGAATTAAGAAGCTGACAAATAAATCGAAGATGAGGTTGATGGACATCACCAGAGTCTTTGAGTATCGCCACGATGGGCATCCAGGTCCGTATCGAAGCACGGACCCAAATAAGCTCACAAAACGCGGCCCTGATGGAAAGCCCCCACCGCAGGATTGCTTACACTGGTGCATGCCCGGTCCAGTTGATACTTGGAATGAACTTGTGCTTGAACTCATAAGAAGAGAATATGAGGGCAGCATGAGCTCCTCATCATGAGATTTGTCTTCAGTATATGCTTCAGCCTTCATTGATTACCTCTGATCTAATTCGAAGGTGACTTTTCTTTTTACCGAGATTTAATTCGATTTATATTCCGGGGGAGAAAGTCTGCTCAAATATTTTTTTTTGTCTTGAGATCTTCATATAGATAGTAGAGAGATCACATTTACTTCAACAGATGGAAGGATTAGCTGCTAGTTCTGTATTGTAAGAGTTCTTTTACATCAAATTACCAAATCATTGTGTACCTAGATAGGCCAACTATTATTCTTTTTTCTTCTGTTACACGTTTCAATTTATAATAAGAAGAGTGTTCTCTGAGTTTCACCATTTGCTCCATTTTTTGTTATAAACCATGATTCAAATGAATTCTTGAGAATCCTTCTCTCTTTGAATTGTATTGCAACTTATATATAATTTTCCGTCAATGGTTGAGCTATGCAATGAATTAGTGAGATCTGTCAAAGCCTCTACTAATTTGCTCTGAATTTATCACTGCCCAAAAGTGTGTATTATTCATTATGCATAGAAAAACATTTTTCTTTTTTTCAATTTATTATTATCTTGCTTTCTAAATTTTCGAAAAGAGCAAAAGAATTTCTCCTCGGATAAAATAGGAGATATCTGCTTAAAAGTTGCCGTCCAACACTTTTGTCCGTAACTACGTCCTATAGTATTTGGACTTGGCTCACACAGAAGGAAACGTCTGACCTAGGGCCAGCACTTTCTCTCATTACATGGGTAAATAAATTGAGACTATTGGATCCTAATCAAATCAGTGAGATTTTAGATAGTTGGCCCAATTGCAAGGACCTTGGGCTTGATTTTGTAGTAGAGAATCTCTTGGCTTTTGCAGCATTTGTGCCTCAAAATTTCTCTTTCTTTTCTCCCCCTTCCATCGATCTGCTTTTTTTTTTTTTCAGACCTTCCCAAAAGTGATTCAATACAAGAACTTTTGTTAAGAAAAATGTTGAAGGATGGATCGGTAGAAGATTTTGGTACAACCACCACTAATATGCTGCGATTTTTTTTTTTTCTGGTTTATCAGTAATTAAGTTCAAGTAATTTGTTCACTAATGGCTGCGTTTTTTTTTTTTTCCAATTTAATTGTTTCCCTTATAGTGAGAGAAGGATGAATTGCAAATGGGTATGCCATTTAAAACAAAAAAAATACGGTAAACTATATTGATAATCATGGGTTTTGTACAGAAACGAGAGAGGGAAAAAAATGAAAGAAATGGTTACTTTGGCTGAGTCATAAGATAGATTTGATGAGTGAGAAGTCTGAGAGTGATTTGGGCAATGATGGATATGAGAGATTGAATAATCCGGGGCTATTGTCATTGTTGTTGTTGGCCTTCTTTGGGGTTGAAGAGATATTGCAATGGAGTTTTGGGCTATTGGGCACGGAAGAATTAGGGGGTGGTGGCGGCGGTGACGGTGGTCTGGCATCGGAGACTGGGGCTAGACACTGGTTGAGACTGTAAACGAGGCGTTGATGGGTTTGGTAAACAAGTGTTTCTTTTTTTCGGGGAAAAAAAAATCTAGGATTTCAATCTAGCACAACCCAAACTACTTATACCCTTTTACGAGTGGGTGTAGGATAAATTTTGGACCAATGACATTTCATCATTTAGTCTCTCATGATGAAAGAAAAAAACGGGTTCCTATTTTAGATTTTTCTCACACACAATGTCAATACTCCCAATTTTCCATGTCTGCACATAAAGCAACAACCGTAACTTATATCTTTATTTTTTTTCATTCAATTGCCAAATAAATTCTAAAAAAATAATGGATGAGGGAGGAAGAGAAAAAATAATAAGAAAGCCGGTTAACTCCCTCATATTTTATCAGGGGAAAAGAGACACTGCTTCACATGTTGAGGAGTAATTTTATTTTAAACTAAATGTTTATGGCACAAATGGTCCCTGAACTATCCAAGTTGTGATAGTTTGGTCCTCAGAGTTCCAATTGTAGTAATTAAACTCCTGAACTATCCAACTTGTGGTCCTCAGTTCTAATTATGGTAATTAAGCTCTTAAACTTTCTAATTTAAACCAATTTGGTCCTAGATTGTCTAAATTGTAAATCTTAAATTTCTGATAAAAAATACACGTGAGTGAGAAGCACGTTGTAGCATCTGAAAATATATTTAATGGAATATACAGATGTATTATTTGTATTTTTTAGAGTTTTTGGAGCTACAAATTTAGAGTATATTTTTATATTATTGTTCATTTTTATGCTTAAAATTTCTAAATTGTCTTTCAAATATATTTTTAGATGCTATCATGTGCTCCTCACATGTATTTTTTATGATAGCAAGTTACAATTTAGATTGCTTCAGTTTGGAAAGTATATGAACTTAATTACTATAATTGGAACTTTAAGGACCAAATTGCTACAAATTGGACAGTTTAGGGACCATTTGTGCCATTAATCCTTTAGTAAATTGAGAAAAAGGAAGAAGAAGAGAAATGAATTGAAGTTTATCAGTGAAACGGTAATTTGATTAGAAATAAATTATACAAAATATTTAATTTAGAAAAATGTAACTTTAGTAAGAAAAAAAAAACAGAAAAAATAAAAATCATGTGAAGGAAGAATGACAATAAAAGAATTACAACTGAAAAAGAAAAGGCAAAATTTTGGAATACAACGGACATAACGTTTATTAATTTATTTTTCGGGGCTTATTCAAAGAAAGTATATCTTTTCAGGGAATACGACATTTTTTTTTTGGGCATACGGAATACAACATTACAATAATCGAATTCACAAAATCAAAAGTGGAAAAAAAAAAAAAGCTTGGTAATATAAGGGACATAGCATTTATTTATTCATTTGGGAATATAAAGACATAGCATTTTTTTTAAATTTATTATTTTAAATAATATTAAGGTATTCATCCAATCCAATCCACATTTTTTTAGCTTATTTAGTGCATATTCTAGAAATCTAATCCGTATTTTTTTAGCATATTTAGTACATATTTTACAAATTGCATCCAATCCAATCTATATAAAACCTTTTTAACCAATCCAATTTGACTAACTAGGTTGGCTCAAGTGATAAGAGTACCTACTTGGATTTTATATTTTTAAAAAATCTTAACACATCCCTTTGAATGCATTTTATAAACTCAATTATTCTTGAAATTTAAAAAAAAATCCTTAAAAAAAGTTAAAATCTTTTTAGTTAGAATAAATTTTAAAATTATAAATGAATATTGTATCTTCTAAATTCTAATGAGTTTGATAAAGTGACTATCTTTCTACCATTGTATCTTTAAATCGTAATGAATTTAATGAAATGAATATCTCTTTTTATCTAAAGCTTTAATTTATAAAAAATAACTAAAAAATCCTAATTTTTTACAAAAGAACCCTAACTTTTTTTTAGGATAAATAATTAAGTAAATAATAATAAAACAAAATAATGAAAAATGATTGATAATTTGAATTCCAAAGTCATTCATACTATTCTTTTAATTAAAATACCTTGATCGTAGAGTATTTTTTATTAAGAAAGCATAATGTTGAAAAAAAAAATGAACAACTAGAGATTCTTGAACTAGTCGGTGGGAAAAAGAAATTTTATTAGAGGTTTTTTTATTATTAATAATGTCTAATTTTGAGATAAATAATATTAAAAAAAAAAAGGAAGTGCTGAGAAGATATCTAAATTTTAAATTTTAAGGAGGTATCAGACTAGGAATGGCAACAGAGTAGATCAGGATAGTTTTTCAATTACCGTCTCCATCTCCAAAGGCCACTCGTAATACCATATCCGCCCTATTAACCATTTCTTTAGATGAGAGGATGGTACGAGAAATAACTAACGGAAAATGGGAAAAATTATGTTTATCCATTACTCGTTGATAATAACAAAATAAGAAAAAAATTAGATAAAAATGCTAATTTTTTTTATAATGACAAAAATTAAACACAATAATATATGAAATAATTTTCAAACTCTAAAATTCAAATATATATAAGTACATATAACTATCTAAAATCATTATTTTATCAAAGATATACGAATATAAGTAGTGTAAGATTAAATAAATATGTATGTATAATAATTTTTTTATGTAAATATATATAAATATATATATCGGAATAGGTATGATGTAAATTATGCTAATACTGTCTCTGTACAATACCTGCATATTAATGGTATGGTTATTCCCTGTTCCGGTCATTTTTATAACTTGAGTAATTTTTTTCCTCCTCGTTCGGATCTGATAACTACTGATACCCATAGACCATAATTGTGAGTTATATTGCTATGCCTATGTCACACTAGAAAATAAATAGGAAAAGAGAAAAAGAGTGATAGCCACACCTCTTTACAAAATCAAAAGCGGAAAATGCTAGGTAACATGGGCCAGGAACCGCTAAGGCGTAGAGTATCACTATTCTACTTGCTTGCTGACATGTCATAATTCTAGTAGCCAATCCAAGTCACAAAAGTAAAGTCGTAACATGCAATCCTAGTCGGTCTCTTCATTAAGAAATATTTGAAATTCAAATCTTGTAAGTATGCGTACATTACATCATTTATTCATTTAAAGAACAAATCCTTAAGAAGCGCTCACCCGCTCTTCAACGGTCCCCTTTCCTCTTTCAAACGGCTACTTTTCTCTTTCTCTCTCTCTCTCTCTCTCTCTCTCTATCTTTCTCTCTCTAGGTCCCAGTTACATCACATACAATACACACCTTCACATCACTTTCCCAAATCGAAAATTCAAATCTCAATTTCCCACATTTTCCCACTCTCATCCAAGAAAATCCACTCTCTCATTTTCTCGAGAAAATCACGAATTTTCTTCAACAGATTGCTGCTCTCTGAGGTTTGTCTCATCTTTATTTCTGCTCCCTATTTCAATTATCGCCCTATTTTGCTACAAAAATGCTATAAAATAACGGAAGAGATCGAATTTTCTAATTATAGATTTTGTTTTTGGAACCTATGAACCTAAACGCTTCGACTAATTGAGGAAGTTTTTATTTTATTTTATTTAGTTAATTATTTTTATATTCATGAATCAGTAAAAATATGTACTTGCTTTTTTTAAAAGGGAAAAATTTGAGCTTCCTCACCAACCAAATGTAGTGATTATAGTTTATGTTTCGCTGGTAATCTCTACGATGTTAGAGAACAATTTAATTGAGCTGACTTATAAGGAACAAAACCTTAGAAAAGAAAAATTCTGGGATTGATTGGGGTTTGGGTTAATTCGAAATCCCTTTTGGGATTTTGACCTTTTTTTTCTCCTCTAATTGTGGGTAAGTAAGAAACCTAAATTTGTAGACAATTTTCCTGTGCTAGATCAGCTATTTAAATTGTTTCCCAAAATTTGGGGGTTTATGTTTTGGGAAGGATTTTCCTTTTTCCCAGAGGAAATTTATCTGATTATCTCTCTGCTTGGGTTTAATTTGTCAGCTTGAAGGGAACATGATGTGGGTTCCAAGTTTCTTGACATAAATGTAGACAAAGGAAACTGTTGTTCTTTGCATCGAACTGGGAATTATGTAATGCAGAAATGAAAAATTGCTTAGAAAATTGGGAATTATGTGCTTTTTTTTTTTTTTCCCTTGTTGAAGTTTGTTAATTAAGGATTATTCTGCCTTCTTCTGTGTTAACATTTGCTCCTTTTGTCCATAAGATTCACTGTGAAAGTATTTATTGGCAGGTAGAATCTTTTAAATATGTCTAGTCTCCAACTTGATCCACTTCAGCAAGTGGAAACAACATGTGGAACTCTTCTATTTGAGCTCCAGGTTTTCTTCTCCAACCTTTTAGTTAAAATATAGCTCCGGTTTATCTGTTGTATAGATGTATTTAGCTTTTAATCCTTCTTCTTATAGAAATATATGGGATGATGAAGATACTTATCTCAATTTTACCGTCTTATTTTCAAAAATCAGATAATTTGGGATGAAGTTGGAGAGACTGACACTGATAGGGACAAGATGCTGCTTGAGCTTGAACAAGAGTGCCTAGAAGTTTATAGAAGAAAGGTGGATCAAGCCAATCGGTGTAGAGCTCAGTTACGCCAGGCCATTGCTGATGCTGAAGCAGAACTGGCAGCTATATGTTCTGCTATGGGAGAGCGACCAGTACATATCAGGCAGGTTAGGATGTAGAGAAATTCCATTTTTGTTTTTTGGCCTCCTTCATGTGATCATTTGGACTGCGAAATTAATGAGAAGAAGTTCATGTTCTTTTTGGAAGTTTCAATTAACTCTGCAATTCAATTTAACGTTAAAACCCAATGGTCATTGAACAAATGGCTGAATAGCTCTACCCATAAGAGTATGTTTGTTGCTTCTTATTATAGGAAAAGATTAGAATTTGATGCTTGATTTGCATGTATGACTATAAGAACTTTTTAAATTAGCAACATGATGCAGTTGACTAAATAACAATTATATAGATAACCACTCTTATTATGAGTTGATTAAGAAAGGTCTAATGTACCCGGCAAGGTTTTTGAGTTAGAATATAACACCGTAGAGAGACTTGCACATGATTCGGAAGTCGGTTTGACGAAAATATTGTGATCTAGGAAACATAGATTCTTATTTTTCTTGAAGCTGATTGTGGATGGAAGTTAGTATTGTCAAATATATACTTACAATTTGTCCATTATCCCAGTCCGATCAAAGTGTTGGAAGCTTGAAGGAAGAGCTCAGAAAAATTCTTCCACAGTTAGAGGAGATGCGGAAAAGGAAATCTGACAGGAGAAAGCAATTCCTAGATGTCTTAGAGGAGATACGCATTATTTCCAATGAGATTCAAGGATCCACTGAATATATTCCTTCCAATACAGTTGATGAATCTGATTTATCCTTGAGAAAGCTTGAAGAATTGCATAGACAGCTTCATGCACTTCAAAAGGAGAAGGTTGGGACTAATTTATTTTTAATGTTCTGTATCCTGTTATTTGGAGTTCCACATGTAGTGTTTTTGACTTATAGTTTGGTCTTTCATGCTTTTGCAGAGTGATCGTTTGAAGCAGGTCCAGGATTACCTTTGTACGTTAAACTCACTTTGCTTAGTCCTTGGTATGGATTTCAAGCAGACAATTAGTGAAGTTCATCCGAGTTTAGGTGATTCTGAAGTACCTAAGAATATAAGTAATGGTACAATTGAGCTACTGGCTGCTGCAATACAGAAGTTAAGAGGGGTTAAAATACAGAGAATGCAAAGGGTAAATTGTGTTCTGTGTTTCTAGTTTCCACTCTTCTTTTTTTCCAATCTTTTTTGGTTTATGTTGTTGACCCGCTATGCACTGGCAGCTACAAGATCTTGCAACTACCATGTTGGAGCTATGGAACTTGATGGATACACCAATAGAAGAGCAACAGATATTTCAGAATGTTACTTGCAACATAGCTGCTTCAGAAGATGAAATAACTGAGCCCAACACACTTTCAGTAGACTTCATCAATTCCGTAAGATTTATATAGATTTATCTTGATAAACTTAGTGCTGTAGAAAATGGAATCAGTTATTTTGTCATTTAAGATCTTAAAGGGAAGTATTTCTTTTTTCCCACAGGTTGAGGCTGAAGTGTCGCGTTTAGAAGAATTGAAATCCAGTAAAATGAAAGAGCTTGTTTTCAAAAAGAGGTCAGAGCTAGAGGAAATTTGCAGGAAGACTCATATGGTCCTTGAAGCGGATAGTGCATTGGAATGTGCTATTGAGGCTATAGAGTGTGGTATTTATTTTTGTATGGAATATCTTGACATAGTACCATAGACGCTTTTGCACTTGTTTCTGAATGAATAATTCTCTATTTGCAGGAGGTATGGACCCTGCTTACATCCTTGAACAAATTGAGCTCCAGATCTCAAAAGTTAAAGAGGAAGCATTTAGCAGGAAAGATATACTCGAAAAAGTTGAGAAATGGTTGGCTGCATGTGATGAGGAGTGCTGGCTTGAGGAGTATAATAGGGTTGGTGCAAAAACATTCAGTCATTTGTGCTCATTCTTTTTTTTTTTCTTTTTTTTTTTTTTCCCGGCATATGGGCAAACCTTTGCATATGGACTCTTTGCTTAATTGTCATCTTTCAATGGTTGCTCAGGATGAAAATCGTTACAATGCTGGAAGGGGAGCTCATCTAACTCTCAAGCGTGCTGAGAAAGCTCGTGCTTTGGTTAATAAACTTCCAGGTTAGAACTGTGTCTTGACAGAACCTTTCCTTTTTCTTTTTTTTTTTTGGTGTGTGTGTGTTCAGTAAGGCTAAACTATCAAGATGATAGC
Organism: Trema orientale; assembly: GCA_002914845.1. Lineage (NCBI taxonomy): Eukaryota > Viridiplantae > Streptophyta > Magnoliopsida > Rosales > Cannabaceae > Trema > Trema orientale. Next base: position 90,886 of record JXTC01000369.1, on the reverse strand, counting down.
GTTCCACTTCCATTTACTTTATACCCTTTCCCCCTTCTTTTTCTTTATCTTCCTTATGTAATGCTCAACATTCTTGGTTTACATATAGCAATGGTGGATCAACTGGCTTCAAAAACAGTATCATGGGAGAAGGAGAAAGGCATTGAGTTCACATATGATGGTGTAAGTACTTTACTTAAAATTCTCAAATTGTTTAGATTCTTTTTAATAAGTAAAATTGCTTAGAAATTGGTTCTCCTTAAAGTTTATTTTATGTTTTTGTCCATCGAATACCTATAAACAGTGTTTTATTTATATCTTTCTCCTTCTCTTTAGATCCGACTTCTATCAATGCTTGAAGAGTACACTATATTACGGCAGGAGAAGGAGCAAGAACGCCTTAGACAGCGGGTATTGACCTTTTTCTTCGCTAAGTGGTTTTCTTCGTCTAAAATTGGTTCTTATACCAAGCTTTGTTTGTTACTACTTTTTACTACTTGATCTGAAGTGCGTAAAATGTCCTTTGTGATATGACCCTAATCACGACATCTCTATTACAGGAACAGAAGAAACTTCAGGGACAGCTGATAGCTGAACAAGAGGCACTTTATGGGTCAAAACCAAGTCCGTCCAAGCCGAGTGTTAAAAAGGCTCCTAGAATGTCAACTGGAGGTGCAAGTAATAGAAGACTCTCCCTTGGAGGAGCAATGATTCAAACTCCTAAACCTGATCACTCCGTAAAAGCTACTCCTCTTTCACGTCCTGGTAGTCGAAAGGGTGATCGAGTGCTTCCAAACAAGCTGTTTAATAACCATATGGATGATAGCTTTACAGGTTTATCAACTGGTAAATTTTTATCAACAGGTTTATCCATGATTGAATTCTTATAATTGAATTTTTTATCTTCAGGAAGTTGCCAATGCCTTAGCCGTATACATCTTTTATGATGATGTACTACTTGTACATATTAACAAATGAGGCTCAGAGTTCCTGGAATATGCATGTTCTTATGTCACCACATACATTTTAATATTCTTTCAATGTTTATATGCAGGTACAAGAGGCTTAGATGTTCCTGGTTTACACAGAAACCACTCTTTTGGTGCTCGTGAAGTCGAATCACCCATGAAGCGGAGACCTTTCTCACCAATATCTTCCACAGCATCATCAAAAACCAACATAACGAACTTGTCAGAAGATCATCTGAACATAGCACATACTGACACAGTTCAGAAAACACTTCCTGCTAATAATATGCCGTTCACTACTCCTTCAAAGATTACTACGAGTGTTGCAGATGAAGAGAACAAGACTCCTAGGGCAATGCCAATACCTGTGCCCTCTACTCCTTTAACTGTATCAGTTCCGATGCAGACAGTTATGACTCCAGGACCTCCATTGATTCCTTATGTTTCCAACATAGTAGAAGAAATTTCTGAAGAAACTGAGTACTCTTTCGAGGAAAGAAGAGCTGGTTTTGTGCTTCCCAAATCACATATCAAGTCAATGATACAAGTTTGACATAGTTTTGGCAATTTCGTAGTATGCTCTTTTTCCTTTTTTTTTTTCCCTCATATTTTTTGGGTTATTTTCCATTTTTAAGTCAATTGCAATTGGCTTGATGGGATTTTATATGTACATAGTCTACGAGAACTGAACGTGGACTTTTAAGTGTCTGAAGCTGTTTTCTGAAAATTGCTTGGTGTTTTTAATTGAACTGCTTCTCGTAAGAATCGAACGAAAACCAAAGTTGGTTTATGCAGGTCATTCAATATGAATTTTTTGAATTTCACTAAATGTGAAATGTGAATGTGTGAAAATTCTAACATATGGAGTAAATTCAGATCCTTTCATCAAAAAAAAAAAAAAAAAAAAAAAAAACACATATGGAGTAAATTCAAACAATGCATTTTTTAATACTTTGTTTGTAAGACTTATTTGACGAAGTTGGACATAAAATTCAAATAAGCCTGTAGCATTTTCTACTTTCTAGCGATATGAATATAAAAAGTTTGGGTTGATGAATATACATATCATATTCATTTATTTCAAAGTTGTACTTGATAAATCACCAGCAAATAGATCAAAAAGTTCTACATGTTGGTAAGTTGGGGCTGCATCTACCAAGTGCCCCTTCTACAAATTTATCACTGTTCTATTGGGTTAAGTAATGGCTGGAGACTAGCTAAATAACCATTCTACATATCTTTTATTAAGCTTTGCTTAGTTTATTTGAAGACAATGGTTTACCAGATAATGCCTAATCCTTATTAGCTTGATATGATATAATGTGCTTTTTATATGTACATATTAAAAGGGTATTTCTTGCTGCTTCTTTCGTTGCATGTTTTATATTTAATTACTAAAAGTTATTTTTCACTCTAAAAAAGGAAAAATGTCGGGTTGCCTAATGTGAAAGAAAAGACTAGTCTGAACAAATGGGAATGAGAAAAATCTAAAAAGAAAAAAATGATCTTGAGTTTGGTCACGGTTTGCCATTTTAATTTATTTATTTGGATTTAGGTGATTGTCCATTAAAACTAAGTTCTAAAATTGTCAAAACAGTACCACTGTCCTAGAACATAGACCATGTGGATGGTACTTCCTTTTGTGGCTAGCCTAAAACATTTTTTTTTTTCGGTGCTAAGATTCTTTTCTGGTAATGTAGCATTATATCATGATGTTTGCGAACTTAGGCTTTTATTTATTTTTTTGTTTTTTGGGTCAGGGGCATGATGTTTACAGTGGCATTAACAGTAGATACCTTAAACAAAGGGGGCATTTCATTTAAATTAAATTTTCTATGGTCAACTTTAATTTAACTGAAAAGACAAAGAACTTGTCAGTAGTTGGAAAATTGGTATGGCTCCAACGTTTGCTTTACAGCTTTGAATTATGTATTCTTTATATAACTTTAAATAAAGAAATAACAAATTTTAATTAAAAAAAGTTTTTTTCTTTTCTGAAATTTCATATTTTAGAAAAAATTCACATTTAGTGTCACTGCCCAATTTATTATTAAATTCACTTTTATTAAATTTCCAAGACGGACGTGAACCATTTTCTTAACCAAATTTTATACTTTGAATTTTGCAATTAAATATTAATTGTTAATTAAATTCACCAATATTTAATTATATATTTTTAATGATTTTATTTTAATTCTTTTTTTTAATTATTTCTACTTTATTTATTTCTCCTTCTTTACCTGCAAAACCCTAAATTCACATCACTAGTATTCCAGCAATCACACCCAAAAATTTATAATTTTTTCCTTGTAATTCTTGTAAGCTGTTCATATTTTTTTTTGGGTGAAAATTCAGAGTTTACCACTGAAAAGCTTAGAGCATGTTTGCAATGGCGGATGCTGAGCTCAGAAAAGTACAGAAATTGTAGCTTCGAATGCTTGATCTTACCATTCAAGATGGGGTTTTAGCTTTCTGGGGTTTCTCTCTATATATATATATTTTTAAAATTCTTCCAACATTTTGAGCTCCGTTTTCACCAGATATCTATCTCTAAGCTAGCCCAACTTTTCACACTCAACCCATCAATTCTTTTTCTGGGTTTTTGTATTTATTCCCAAATCTCAGATGGGTAGGTAATTTTTTAGGGTTTTAGGGGTTTTAGTCTTCTGAAGCTTTTCCAGGGTTTTTGGTGGGGTTTTTCTTGTCTGAGATTTTTGATATATTTATGGAGGAAAAAGAGAGCTCAGCTTCTGGGGTTGCAGTGAGTAGTGAAGAAGCCCCAGATAGCTATAGGGTCGCCCCGAGAAATGAAAACTCCTCCGGCCAATTCAGTGGGCCCACAATGGCGGCGCCGGCCTCTACGGCCTCACCTTCGCCCATGAGCGCGGCGGCGCCACCGCCCAGTACGGAAGTTACAAAGAAGAAAAGAGGTCGGCCTAGGAAGTACGGCCCTGACGGCACTGTCGCTTTAGCATTATCTCCAATGCCAATCTCTTCCTCGATTCCACTCACTGGAGAGTTCTCGGCTTGGAAAAGGGGTCGAGGAAAACCCGTTGACTCAATCAAAAAGTCGCAAAACAAGTACGAGGCTTATGAACCTCCAGGTACCTTAAAAAATCCCATGTTTTGAAAATTTAAAGTTCAAAACTTTATTCAACTGTTACATTTTTATATAACATTATCTATCTATGAGCTAGTAGCTTGTGGTTTGGGTGTGAAACTCTGCTACATAAGGATAAATTCTAGTGTTTGGTAAAGCTAAGGAGGGTCTACTCTAGTACTCTAGCTTAGTGGTGTACGTACGTTTGATGTCTTGGACTCTGGTTGTGTTTTATAGTTTTACAGTGAGATTTTTGAGAGAATGTTTTGTTGGTTTTGGTGTGTGTGTGGTCGTGGACCCGTACACTTAGATTCCTCATCAGATCTGGAATTAATGTCAATCGTGTGTGGAAAAAATAAAGGAGAGAAAAATAAAAATAAAAAAGAAAAAGAAAAAAGATTTACATTTACTGGGTTTACTGTTTTATGTCGGAATCTTTATGTTCTGGACAGAATATTATTCTCCTAGCCTTCTATGTGTTTAAGAAGGCAAAAGCTTAAAATTTTTATGAACAGATGAGAGTGATTTTTTTGGTGTGAAGGTGGAGTCAGGCTCAGCCAAGTGGGGTGACACTGACTGGGATTATTATGGTTTTTAAATTTAGTGATTATTTTGTTAAAACGATGTCACAGAATTTGCTGACTGTGTGTCTTGATTTATGGGAACTCATGTTTAAAAGCACGAGTTAAGAAAGACTTTAAAAAATGACGTGAGATTAGCTTGTAGAAATTGATGCTCCTTTCTGGGCACAAAAAATTATGTTGCTTAACTCCTGTTTTGCCTATAATTCTTTTGTTTTATGGTTCTAAGACACACTTAATCACTTCCCTTGATAAGACATCTTCAAACCCTATTCAGGGTTTGATGACTTTTCTGGCTGATGTAGTCATTGGATTTCGTCTGAATGGCTCCAGCAAATAATGTTTAACCTTTATTATATTAAAATATAAAAGTTTGACAGAACTGTTTGAAGAAATTCGTGGTATGTCGTTGTTTGTTTATTTGGTCTCTCACATAAATCAAACTGGGTTGGGGTAACTTGTTTGTCTTGAATTATGATACTGAAGTACTGGGCTTCCAACTGTGTCGGCTATTTGTTTTGCCACCCCAAGTGTTACTATTTTTTAGGAAGTTCTAGTGATAATATTAAGAAGTGCTAATAGACTCTGTTAATTTTTGGGCTACTTGGTACTTGTTTCATTGATCTACAGTCTTGAAAGTAAAATATTGGGCCATTATTTTTATTTTTGATTGGCATGCTTACAGGGTGAAATTAAGCAATTTGAATTTGAATTTTCAAGTTTCATTTCTCTGATGATAATGAGTACATTTTTCTTTTGTAGGTGAGAAGATTGCATACTCCGTTGGTGCAAATTTTACGCCTCATGTGCTGACTGTCAATGCTGGTGAGGTATGTGCTCGAAATAGATGTGAAACACAAAAGTCTTCTTTAGTTCAAATAACAAGCGGTTATCTACATACAGTATTCTGCTTTCTAAACAGCTTAGTTGATCACCAATTGATTTGAGTATTTTATATATTTTTCTCAAACAATAAAGGATCTGCAAGTTTTTGTCTGTTTTCAATTTTAATGTTACTTGCATTGACAAGGACTGAAAAACACAAGTTATTTGTTTGTGTTTATTATTATAAATCTGTAAGCATTTGTTTGCATTTTTCGTTAGTAACTTGTTTATATCTTATATTACTGATTTTTGAGATTCCTTGTTGTTACAGGATGTAACGATGAAGGTTATGTCATTCTCTCAACAAGGAGCTCGAGCCATTTGCATACTATCAGCTAATGGTACCATTTCAAATGTTACACTTCGTCAGCCAACATCTTCTGGGGGTACTTTAACATATGAGGTTTGGCTTTTCATCTAGTTCATGCTATGGTCAAATTTGATTTTTTATTTATGAAAAATAATCTCAAGTTCTTTCCATTTAAGCTTTTCTGTTTGTTTTATACAGGGTCGGTTTGAGATACTTTCCTTGTCCGGATCATATATGCCTACCGAGAATGCAGGAACAAAGAGCAGATCTGGTGGGATGAGTGTTTCTTTGGCCGGTCCAGATGGTAGAGTAGTGGGAGGAGGACTTGCTGGTCTGTTGATAGCTGCTGGTCCTGTTCAGGTAACATTGTTTCCTTGGAAGATAAATTGTAACAACTTAAAATATTTATAACTTCTGATTACAGTGGTTTAGTACAATTTCAAGCTCAATATTCCAAAATTTTGTTATCATGTGAGAAACTTAGATGACCCCTTTCAGTGCTGAAACTAATGTACGTAAACTTGTAACCTTGTACCACATAACAATGAATAAACGCTTATGTTAGTGACTTTTGAAACTGTTTTTTCGCATTTCAGGTTGTGGTGGGCAGCTTTCTTCCCGGTCACCAGCAGGAACAGAAGCCCAAGAAGCAGAGGATTGAGCCTATAGCCGCTATTACTCCTCCCATTATCAACACCGTTACTGGTGAAGAAACAAGGGCGTTATATGGGGGCGTAAAGCCCATTGTAACATCTGCTGCCTACAACATTGACAATTCATCCTCTCTGAATTCCATTCACGGGTATAGAAACTTGGCTCCTGAGATTAAATCACCTTTGCCCGAAGAGGAATCAAAAAGCCTTAGCCAATCGAACTGCGAGGTTTCTTGCTGATCTTATTCACTACCGGTGTGCTTGTTGAATCTTTGATTGTTTCCTCCAGACTCGATGACACATTTAGGCTCACACAACCTTGTCTGACACCAATATTAGGCTCGTTGGCTACTGAAGGAGGACAAACAAACAAAGGCTTAACCTTGTCATGTTGGTTTTAACACAGAATTGTACTCTCTTATTATTAGGTTTTAGGTAGGACTCTCCTAATCATTAGGCTCATTTTCTGGCTGTTTTTACCATGTATTTCTAGTGATGGGTTGTTGTTGTAACATTTAGATGTACTGAGCAAGGATATTCAATTGTCTGATTAAGAGCTTTGTATCTGTACGGTTGATTGATTTGAGTGATTGTTCATTGTTGTTCTTGTTATGAGTGATTGACTTGATCATGTGACATTTCATTTTATTTTCCACATTTAGTCTCACGTGAAAATGCCATTATCGTTGGATCTCAACTATCCATAGAAGTAGGACCCGAATACAGACACAACTAGCAATAAGCATCTCCACAGTTACAATAAATATCAAAGGTCTGAACCTATAATGAGAAAATTTTTACATGGTCCAGACATTCAGGAAACATTTAGAATGGTCAGAAAGAGTCCTCGCCTCTGACAGACCTGTCAGTTAAAAAAAACAAAAATGGGAATCAAACTAGATTTCATAGTGAAAAGCTCATTTAATTCCCATGGGTCATGACCCACGTGTAGACCCTGCCCCTAGACTAGACGTGATGTTCTGATCAATAACTCTGCCTTCCATCCTTTGTTAACCTTTTCAATAAATTCCTCGACTCTTTTCCTCAGTTCATCCTCATCTTTGTCGTTTTCCTCATGATTGGCTCTGTCGCCTCTGTCGTTTTCGGCTTCTCCTTTCTCAGAACTTAGCATCCCTTTACTGACTTCCACATAGGCCTTGTTCTCCTTGTTCCCCCCTTTAGCACTTCTTCTACCTCGTATCTTGACCGTTGACTCGAAGCTTTCGCTCTCTCGCTTGGTATTAGAGATGGGTTTTGAGCTTATAAGGATGATCACTATGATCAAGTTACAAAAACAGAAGATGAATAGAGGGTTTGAAACAACATGGCGGATCAGATCAAGTGTGGAATAGATTTCAAACATGGTTCTTTTAGGAAACTGATGGAGGAAACTTTGTTAGAGATATATAGAGATAAAGAGAGATACATAGTTAGAGAACTAACCTATTGTTTTTAGGCTATTTATGTTTATGCGGTTCGGTGTGAAAGCTAAATAGATAATGATATAAATGATTTTTATTGATGCCCTTTTGTTTAAAATATATATACATGTGATGTTAGCATATGAAAGCTTATTCTGGACTGTACTGTGTGAAGTCTATATTTCATTAAATTAATCAAAAGTCAAATTATACCAAAAACATATAGAAGAAAGCCTCACATGGAACCTTCTGTCTTTCTTTCGTTCCCTCCACGTAATCAAACTGACATCACTAAAGCCCTTACCTTTTGCCGTCTCTCTTTCTGTCATCTAGCTCTAGAAGTTGAAATATGGTGGGAGTTGGTAGTAGTGAAGAATGAGACTTTTACCTTAAGAAAAAATTATTTAGTCTTTGACCCCTGTAAAGGTTACCAAAACCCTTTAAAATGCTTCAAATTGTGTTATGTAATTCATCCAAGAGAGAGAGAGAGGAAGAGGGAGAGTGGAATTTGGCCAAAGTAACTCAAAACAAGGGATGAACAATTTTGTAAAAATGATTTATAAGATTTAAAGGCTAAACCGAGCACCGATTGGATTGGCGTTGGATTGAATTTGGTCGTGGTTGAGTTTGCTTAATGTGATAGAGTTGACGAGGATTTTGTTCATACCCCACTAATAGGAGTTATAAAATGGTATTTTTGAATTCATTTTGATGAGTAAGTTGCCAAGTAGCTCAATAAACTAGCATGAAAACGATTGCCACTTGACTTTAAGAAAGTTTTGACATTTGAACAGCAGTTTCGTTTTCACTTTCACTTTCATTTTCACTTGCAACATTTGTCAAATCAGGGTTCTCCTACACAGACATATCATCGCAAGTCTAAAAGTGAAAGGAAAGTAATGGGAGAAAAAAAAAAAAAATAGAGTTGGACAATTTTGTAAATTAGTGACAGACTAAAATACTCTTTTTGTACTAAAGAAATGAAAAATAGGGTTAATAAGATATAGGGATGTCAACAGGGTAGGACGGGATCGGTTTTGTGTTTACTATCTCTATCCCCATTATTATTTTAATATACCATCCATGCATCATTCACTATTTAATTTAGTGCGGGACAATTTCGGAGAATCCGTTTCCCCATTGGTATATCGGGGTCCCGTATAGAATCGTCATCTTGAATAAATTAAACAATCCTATGTTAGTCCAAATTTTTTAAAAGTCTAAATACATGAAAAAAATCAAAATTAAAGTTAACTTCATTAAAAATTCTAATTTTAGACCTAAATAACTAAAAAACACATTCAAATAAAACTTTAATACGTTAGAATTGTCAAATGTAAAATATTTAATACCAAAATTATATAACATATCATTTATTCATAAAGATAGCACAATCTCAAATAACTTAAACATTATTAGTATATGACTATATATTATTATATCTTTTTTTTTTCCTAAAAAAAATCTACTTGAATTACTTTTATATAAAAAAATAGAAATTAACTTCTATATAATCGGGGGGGGTCGGTGTAGGGCACTCAATTCTAAGCCCGCCCCGCCCCTCTAAATATTAAACGGGGAATTCCCACTCTATGCCCCGTACCATTTATAACGGTGAAAGTCCGCCTTATTCGGGTCGGTGCACCACCTCGTTCGGTGAAATTGACATCTCTAAATAAGAAGAAAAGACTGAAGAGAATACAAAATATGTAGTGGTTTGACAAGTAGGGGAATGAGGTAACGAAATGACCATAATAGCATATCGAAAGCAGTTAGTTAGGGAACAGTGGGTTTGGTCAGTGGTCAAAATCATGGTCATTTTATCTGTTTGCCATTAAAGAAAAGAAGGTGACCATCTCTATCCTCCTCCTGATGCAACACATACATTAAAACAAGAAAAATAAACAAAATATTCCTTTGGTTACGGAGACTTTGTCGATTTATTCCTTCAAAAGTTGGAGAACAAAAGAGAGAGAAAAAGAGAAAAGTTGAAAGTGTTTCATTCCAAACATTTTGTACCTTTTGTTCTACTTTTCCCTCTTTATCCATGTGAAGGAGAATCCAATAGTGAAAAGAGGCGACTGAACATGTTGTGTTGTTCCTTTAAATTAACTAAAGAACTAAAAATTTCTTACATTTTTAAACAAGAGTTACCCTCCAAAACATACAGAGTAAGCCCAAAAAGACTTCATCAGGTAACTGCTAAGCACTACCATTTCTCAACCCAATTCTAAGGACAACACTCTTTGAAGACCAAAATGAAGATTTCCCAGTTCAGAACAGCCACAGTTAAGTCCCATATGTGCAAAATTTCCCAGCTTCATTGCTCAATCTAAGCTATTTCATGCTTCGACTACATGCGAAGTTCTTAACAATTCTGCTTTCCACTCGCTGTTTACCTTCTTAATAAATTCTTCCACTTTCTTCCTCAGCTCATCATCATCATCATCATCTTCATCATCCTCTTCCACCTCGCCTTCATCCTCATTGTTGTCGTCATCATCGCCTTTTTCGCCCTCAGCGAGTTCTTTCTCCTCATTTGAGGCTTCACTAATGACCATTAGCTCATGCTTCTCCTCGCAGGCACTTTTCGGGTTTTCTTCGGCCTCTTTGTCATCTGTGCTTGTGTTGGACACCACCACCGGTGGAGGAGTATGACTTTGTTGTCGCTCAAATTCGGAGCCCGGTTTCGACCCCACGAGTATGATGACTATGATCAGATTGCAGAAACAGAAGGCGAATAGAGAGCTGGAAGCAGTTTGGGTGATCAAATCTAATGTGACATCCAACATGGTTTTGGGAATTGGAAAGAATGAAATCCTAATGAACAAGAAAGCTTAAGTAGAAGAAGAGAGGAAGGACTTTGAAGCTATTGATAGATATAGTGATTTTGCATATTTGAAGAAGTTAAAAGGGTATTTAAAGGCCTCACCTAATGTAGATAGAGAAAAAAGTGTGAGGAGGAAGCTTTAAGTGGGAGATTTTAAAAGGAGGAGACAAATAACGAAGTGTGTTGTGAAAGCTTTTGGTAGAAGTGGGGAAATTTCTTAATAATTGTATGGTTGGCGGGGTACTTCTGTTTTAATATATTATATATATCGTAAAGTTCGTTGTACCATACAAGAACCTCACATGGGCCCTTCTCCGTTATGCCTTCGAATATACTCAAAACTCATATCAGCAAAGCCAAATTTTACACCCTTTAATGTGACGACTTTTTATGTTTTCTTCGAACTCATCCGAAGTGGTCTTTATTTTATTTCAAAATATCAATGATGTAAATAGATGAACCTATGGTAAAGTGAAATTACCAGATAGGTTAAGAAACGAAAAGGATAGGTTTGAGATATGGTAGCACTATCCATTTCGCTTTATCATATAGTACTTATCTTGGTTCCTTTCAAACCTTTAAGCAGTAGATCTTTGTCAATTGGGCTTAAGTATAAACGGGGATCATGAAACGGATTTGATATTATGGGGGTTGTGTTCACACCGATATGGTAACAAATAATAGAAGACAGAGGACCTGAGATTCCTTGTCCCTTCCGGTTGACTTCAGATCTTGTCAGCGGTCAACGCAACAATTTTTTTGAGTTTTTTAAAGACTTTTCCCATGAGCCATTGCAATCTGCACGACTGCACGTTTTGTAGCCAGACAAGCATTGGATGGCTTTTCATGTTTACACCAAAATTCCAATGATTGAAACATGCAATGAACTTTGCCATTCCTTTCAAGCGTTAATAAGAATAAGGTGTTGAGGTTGGGCAGCGTAGGAGAAAAATGTATCAAGAGAGAAAAGAAGTCAAGTGTATTTCCAGCTCTCTAACAGATATACTAACGATAATAATCAAGAACGCGAACCCAATCATTGAAGCATGATGAGTAATGATTGTACTTGAACGGTTGACGTGATTAGCAGATAATAAGAAAAAGTATCTTCAAATATAGCTGAATAGATGTTCTTGCAGAGTCAACTAAAATTAAGTTAAGAGAGAGAATCTAAAGAAAGAAGAAATTGAGTCAGCCCCCACACAAGGCACAACAACTATATTATGCAAGTATGGGGATGTAAAAGAATTTCCCATGTTGTTCAAATTTCAAAATCAAATTTAAAGAATGCCAAAACAAATATTCGTATATAAACATGTCATAACAAATCTGCACTTGAAACATCATGGGTTGAAACTTGAAACTATGACTTCCCAACAGGCAGCAATAACTAAAGGGAAAAAGACAGGTCTACTTAAATATCATAATCACAGTGCACCAACAGCTAATAGTTACTCCGAAATATTGGAAAAACTTTCGGGAAAATATGATCAAGTAGTTTAGCACCAAAAAACAAAAACAAAAAACAAAAAAATAAAAAGATCAAATAAGTAGTCTCAACCTCTTGAAAACAAAAGCAAGAGGAAGGTATTCTTATGATCTTATCTCATCTCTTCCTTTTCTTATTTCCGGATATATTGACTTTGTTGAAGCTTCGCATATCATTGGTGGTTTCAGCTGTGTTCAGTTTCCTTAAAGCTTTCTTACCTCCAAATCCAAACTTGGAATTCCTAAACTCCCTCTTCTTCTGGTTCTTCATCCCCTTTCCAGTTCCACCATGTCTACTTGTTTTCCCCCCAGACCGATCCCCCGGAGCCACGCCTGGTCTCCTCTTGTTTGACCTCTCAAACGCTTTCCCATCTTCAAACGAAAAATCCATCTCGCCATCTTTGTCATCCTTGGCAAACCCACTCTGCTGCCTCTGCTTCCTCCACTTTTTAACAGACTCTATCTCCTCTTTTTTCTGCTTATTTCTCTCTTTCGTCTTCTGGGCCTGAATCTCTTTCGCCAATTTCTTCGCCTCCCTAGCCTTCTTCCTCTCATCAGCCTCCTCCATCCTCCTCTTCTCCACCAAAAGCCGGCCCTTAACTTTCTCCATATGGGAGTCAGTCTTCACCATTTCCGCATAGTAATCAGCAGGCCTAAGAAAAGGAAGCCCCATTGACTGAAGCTTCTCGAAGGCTCGCCTCGTTCCCTCCAGCGCTTGATTGTAGAAAGCAAGCTCTCTTGCAAGGTCATCATTCACATCCACCTGTTGTTGCTCTTGATCAACGTCAATGGAGAGCTTATGAATCCATCCCACATTGACTGGCCAGCTAGTATCTCCGAGTTTATCGATGAGGCCGTCTGTGTTGTAAATGGCGTTCTTCGATGGCTCGGTTAGTTTCACATCTCCATCTCCATCTTCTTCTAGTTCTGATTCAGACCCAGTTTCAGAATCGGAAACTTCTCCATCAAAACCCCCAATATCGTGGTCATCTTCCATTTTTTCTTGCCTTAGCAAGCTCAATCCTTTGTTGGGTATAGCCATTTACCAAACTAGTAAAGAGAAAAAGCAACATCACTCATCACTGATATAAACAAATCAACAAAAACGTTTAATTAAAAAAAAAAAAAAACAAAACAAACTCATGTTTATAATAAATTGTTTCTTCCCACCAATTAATATTTCAACTTCCGAAAAGGACACACCCAAAATTTAAAAAAAAGAGAGCTTTCTAAGGGGTTCTCAATCCACAAGTATAAGATGTGTTTTGCGTTTCGAGAAAATTAAGCAGGAAATTTTATCTTTTCCTGTCATTGTGTTTATTATCTGAAATCGAAATTCAACCCCAAAAAAAAAAAACTCACCTTAGGAATACAATTTGTCAGTACTGGACTTGAGAAGATGACATGAGAGTCCTTTCATGGCGTTGAAGGTAACCTCTAGCCAGGGGCTTTTCTAGGGTTTTTCACTAATATCTGAAAGCGGCAATTGATTTCTGTACTTTTCTGATTTGCTTGCCGTTTTAGTTTTTTTTTTTTTTTTTTGGTTTAAAGTTGTCGTTAATACATAATATTGTCGTCTTTTAAGGCTTTTTTTTTTTTTGAGGGAGTCCTTTTAAACAATTTTATGCCCTTCTATTTTATTTTTTAAAATGTTTTTAGGTTATGTTTGTTGGTTTCAAAATTAAACGTCGATTGTAGTCTATAAATTCTTTATTGTTCCATTTCTCCCCGAAAAAAAAAAAAAAAAACGATGTTTCAAAATGTTGTCGTTTTTAAATTCTAATTATTTTCCATGCCATTGTGGTTTTTAGAATATATTTCCCCTTAGATCTGTCCTCGTTTTCTACTTGACATCGTTGATTGATGATGCCGTTTTATGATCATTGTCGTCTCTAATCTGTTGTCGTTTCTCCTTATACATTTCCAGTCGTATTATTTTGCCATTTTTTAATTTACATGTCGTTTTCTTGCTATCTTCGTCTATTTTTGGTTTGTTGTCGATTTTTGAGTGAACTTAAATGTCGTTTGTAAATAAAGAAAAATCCTCGTTTCACGGTTCACACATTATCATCGTTCACATTAACTTGACGAGTCCACTCTTTGATGGGCAGACAGAGTTGAGAAGATGATCAACTTCAAAGTGGAATGGCAATTATAGGGATGTCAACGAGTCGGGTTCGGGGTGGGCCCATACCCGTCTCATTTACCCATTTAAGTTGGTTGGACAAGTTCAGATATTATTTGCACGGGTATGCGGGTACCCACGGATACCCATACCTAGTGAAAAATTAAAAAAAAAAATTATTTGAATAATTTGAAAAACAAAAGAAATATGAATTTAAAGAGAAAAAAAAACTAATGACAATATCAAATACTAAAATTAATAATACGTCAATAATATAATCTAATTTTTATATATACATATTTATTTATTTATATTTTATACAAATTATACATATACTTAATGGGCACCAATCCAGTAGGTTCTTTTTTTTTTTTTTTTTTTTACCTATGCATAGGTATTAATTTGACCAATGAAAATTTTTTTTGTACATTTTTTTATATTAAAAAGTAAGAGAGAGAAATAGCATTAATGATGCACGTCTTTTTATGTACATCATTTTTACCTATGCACTGTCTTTTTTTGTGACGATGGCTGGTGGTGTTCCTGAAGTTAGGGAACGAGTTGCACGGCTTGAGGAAATTATTGGTGCGCCCCAAGGGGACGATGGGACGAGTTTGGTGGATCAAACCGTGGTGCTTTTTGAGCAACTATTGTTGCTTCAAAATGCTGTGTCGGACTTGAGGAAGGATCTCGAGAATCAACTCTTCACTTCGGTAGAGAGTGCAAGATCCTTGACGGGCTCGGTTGACGAAAGGATGAAAACTCTTGAGGAAGAGTTGGCGCTGGTGAAGAGGGCTTTGAACAATCCTCCCCCTGGTCAAGGGGATGGTGCTGTTGGTCCATGACACGGTTCTAGTCACCGACCAAGGGGCTAACAAACTACCCCCACCAGAAGAAACTGACGTCCTCGTCAGGAGGGAATCAAAATAGGCCTTTATTTGGTCTTCAAATTGCCACAGGGTAGTTGCTTTCTCCCATGTAGCATCTGCCTCACCCTTGCCCTTCCACTGAATGAGAAATTCAGTGCGGCTATTCTTCTTGCTTGCTCCCAAAGATCTATGATCCAAGATCTTTGCTATTTCCTTCTCAAACTCCTTCCTCACCGTAGGAGGAGCCCTCCTCGCCATGACTCGTCCCTCGGACACATCCTCACGGTATTGTTTCAAGAAGCTCACTTGGAACGTTGAGTGAATCTTGAAACGCTCAGGTAACTGCAATCGATAAGCAACGTTGCCCACTTTCTTTACAATCTCGAATGGGCCATCATACTTCTGTACCAATCCCTTGTGGTACCGCTTATCAGTCACCTTCTTCCAAATTTGAGGAGTTAGCTTCAGCAACACTCTGTCCCCTACATTGAATTCCAGCTCCCTTCTATGCTTGTCAGCATATTTCTTCATCCTCTTTGATGCTTTGGCCAGGCTATCCCGTGCCTGCTCAAGGAGCTCGGTTCTATCCCTTGCAAATCTGTATGCTGCTGGACAGGACCCTTGGGACTTTTGCTTGGCTATTTCGTGTGGAGTCAAGGGCTGTCTCCCGAACACAATCTCACTAGGACTCATTCCTGTTGCTGAGGACTGATGAATGTTGTAGCAGAATTGGGCCACATCAAGTAACTCCACCCAATTCCGCTGGCTCGCGGTGACATAGTGCCGTAGGTATTCCTCCAGCAATTGATTCATTCTCTCGGTCTGACCGTCTGTTTGAGGGTGATTTGCAGTAGAAAACTTCAAATCTGACCCCAACATGTTGAACAAAGTAGTCCAGAATCTGCCAGTGAATCGAGAATCTCTGTCACTCACGATATCCTCAGGCAAGCCGAAGTATTTCACCATATTTTTCATGATTAACTCTGCAGCAACATCAGTCAGACATGCATGTGGTACAGGAATAAAAATCCCGTATTTGGAAAATCGATCAACCACAACCAGAATTGATCTCATGCCCTTCACCTCTGGAAACCCCACAATAAAATCCATGGAGATTGACTGCCATGGTTTTTCAGGAATAGGTAGTGGCTGGAGTAATCCCGCCTCTTTCTTCCTCTCCATCTTGTCTTGCTGGCAAACCAAGCAAGTTTTCACGTAGGACTCCACCTCGTCCTCCATTTTTGGCCAGCAATATGACTTTCCCAGCAAAGCCATCATTCTCTCCACTCCTGGGTGACCAGCCCATTGTGGATCATGCGTTTCTCATAGCAATTCTCGTCTCAGCCCACCTCTGCTTGGCACATACAACCTACTGCCCTTGGCATACAGCAAGTCCTCATCAACCCAATACCGACGAACCGTGCCTTCAGCCACCTGCTGTTTCAGCTTTAAATAAGTAGAATCGAGCAAGGACTGCTCCCTTACCCGATCGAGAAAAGTTGACTTCACCGAAGACAACGCTGCTACATATGACTGAACATCTCTTCTACTCAAAGCGTCAGCCACCTGATTTTGTGTTCCAGGTTTGTGGATCCATACAAAATCGAATTCAGCAAGAAATTCTTGCCAGCGAGCTTGCTTTGGAGTCAGCTTCTTCTGGGTCTTCAAGTAGGTATTGGCCACATTATCCGTGTACACTGTGAACTTCGTTCCCAGCAAGTAGTGTCTCCAAGCATCAAGGCAATGCACCACTGCGGTCATCTCCTTTTCATGCACCGAGTACCTTTGCTCAGCATCCTTCAATTTTCTGCTCTCGAAGGCTAGAGGATGACCTTCTTGTACAAGCACCCCACCGATGGCCTTGTCTGATGCATCAGTTTGTATTTCGAATGGCTTTTCAAAATCAGGCAACTTTAGGATAGGTTCTGATGAAACAGCAACCTTGAGTTTGTCGAATGCCTCCTGACACTCATCTGTCCACCCCCACTTGTGATCTTTCTTGAGCAAGTCCGTCAAGGGACTAACTTTTTTAGAGTAGCCCTTAATGAACTTTCTGTAATAGTTGGCTAGGCCCAAAAACGATCTCAGGTCCGCTACCTTCTTTGGGGTAGGCCAATCAACAATGGCCCTGATTTTTTTTTCATCCATCCGAATCTGCCCTTTACTAACCCAATGTCCCAGAAACTTCACTTCCTGGTGACAAAACTCGCATTTCTCTTTTTTCACAAACAATTTGTACTCTCTTAACTTAGAGAATACTGCCCTCAAATGGCACAAGTGATCATCCAATGACTCACTATATATTACTATATCATCCAGATAAACTACCACAAACTGATCTAGAAACTCATATAGAACATCATTCATTAAATTGCAGAAAGTTGCAGGAGCGTTGGTCAAGCCAAATGGCATGACCAAAAATTCGTATGACCCATACCTCGTCACACAGGCCATTTTTGCCTCATCTCCTACTGCAATCCTCACTTGCTAATAACCAGACCGTAGGTCCAGCTTTGTGAAATATGAAGCCTTGGACAACCTATCGAACAAGTCAGCCGCATTAGGCACCGGGTACTTATTCTTCACGGTGACTTTGTTTAAGGCCCGATAATCCACACACATCCGCATGGACCCGTCCTGCTTCTTTTGGAACAAAACTGGGGCACCGTAAGGAGCCTTGGATGGTTGAATCAGCCCCGCATTCAGCAACTCATCCAATTGTTTCCGCAATTCCATCAATTCTGATGGAGCCATTCTATAGGGAGCCTTGGCTGGAGGCCTAGTCCCTGGTTCCAACTCAATCTTGTGATCAATCGCCCTCCTTGGCGGGAGTTCTTTTGGTAATTCAAGTGGCATTGTGTCAGCAAACTCCTTCAGTAGTTCTGCTACACAATCTGGCACTTCCTCAAATTGTTCCGGTTTGATTTCAATCAACGCAGCAACATATGCTTGCTCATCCTTTTTCACACCCGATTTGAATTGCTTGGCAGACTGCAACTCAATTTCTTTCGATCTCCCAACATCTGGACCTTTGGACACCGCTTGCACAAAGCAAGGATTCCTTTCATCACCAATCAGAATTCCCTTAAGGTGTGGCGCAACAAACGCTTTGGCCAACCCTAGGAACTCAATGCCAAGTATCAAATCAAAATCATCAAGAGGCACTATCATGAAGTTGCACTCCGTCTGCCAAGTGCCAACTTTCAAACTGCTCACTGCTGCACCATGGACCGGCATTGCATCTGAGTTCACCGCCTTCAACTTGGTGGAATTCCTTTTTACAACCAACCCCAACCGATCAGCTACACGCCGTGACACAAAATTGTTTGTGGCACCCGTGTCTATCATGGCCGTCACTTCCCTGCCATTCACCCAAGCCATCACGTACATGAGACCCTTGAAGTGAGTCTGATTCTCCGTTGTGATTGTATTGAGCAATTGCAAGGGATTCATCCTAGAAGCCCCCTCCATCAAGTCATGATCTGTATCACCATCTTGAGCAATCAGCGCGCTCAATTTCTCTCTTTTTGGACAATCTCGCAGCATGTGTGGACCATTACAGATGTAACAACCCTTGGCCTTGCCTTTATCGGTGGATGCACTCGTTGCACCCTTCTTGTTGTTGTTGTTTCCCCAGTCCTTCTTCTTCTCGGATCTCTTGGCATCTTTCGAAGAAGAGGATTTGCTTTTTTTGCCGTCCTTTCCCTTCTTGTTCTCCACACTTGAACCAGAGGGAACATATTTGTAATCTACCAACTTTTCAGCAGCAGCTATGGCCGTAGGAAGATCCTGAACAGCCTGCCTCCTCATCTCAGCCTGCGCCCAAGGCTGAAGCCCAGACAAGAAGTTGAACATCTTGTCCTCTTCGGACATGTTCTTTATATCCAACAATAAAGAACTGAATTCTTTGACATAGTCACGCACAGAACCCGTGTGCTTCAGTCTCTTGAGGGACTCCCTTGCGACCCACGCCGTGTTGCAAGGTAGGAATTGATCTTTCAACTCCTTTTTTAGCGTCTCCCAAGTTTCAATCTTTGGTCTACCGGCATTAGCATCTTCCTCCATCCGGGTTCTCCACCATAGTTTCGCATCCCCGGTCAGGTACATGCTTGTTATTGTGACACGCTCCCCCTCAGGTATGTGAGCAGCCTTGAAATACTGTTCCACATCCCAAAGGAAGTTCTCCAAATCCTTTGAATTTCGGGAACCATTGAAAGGTTTTGGTTCGGGGACTTTGATTTTTGAAGTTAGGGACGATGGCTGGTGGTGTTCCTGAAGTTAGGGAACGGGTTGCACGGCTTGAGGAAATTATTGGTGCGCCCCAAGGGGACGATGGGACGAGTTTGGTGGATCAAATCGTGGTGCTTTTTGAGCAACTATTGTTGCTTCAGAATGCTGTGTCGGACTTGAGGAAGGATCTCGAGAATCAACTCTTCACTTCGGTAGAGAGTGCAAGATCCTTGATGGGCTCGGTTGACGAAAGGATGAAAACTCTTGAGGAAGAGTTGGCGCTGGTGAAGAGGGCTTTGAACAATCCTCCCCCTGGTCAAGGGGATGGTGCTGTTAGTCCTTCAAAAATCAAAGTCCCCGAACTAAAACCTTTCAATGGTTCCCGAAATTCAAAGGAGTTGGAGAACTTCCTTTGGGATGTGGAGCAGTATTTTAAGGCTGCTCACATACCTGAGGGGGAGCGTGTCACAATAACAAGCATGTACCTGACCGGGGATGCAAAACTATGGTGGAGAACCCGGATGGAGGACGATGCTAATGCCGGTAGACCCAAGATTGAAACTTGGGAGACGCTGAAAAAGGAATTGAAAGATCAATTCCTACCTTGCAACACGGCGTGGGTTGCAAGGGAGTCCCTCAAGAGACTAAAGCACACAGGTTCTGTGCGTGACTATGTCAAAGAATTTAGTTCTTTATTGTTGGATATAAAGAACATGTCCGAAGAGGACAAGATGTTCAACTTTTTGTCTGGACTCCAGCCTTGGGCTCTAATAGCTAAAAAAAAATACCTACACATAGGTAAAAAAAAATACCTACTGGATTGGCAACCATACTTAATATATATTATTTATTTATATATATATTACCCTATACCCGTACCCGAATCAAATTTTTTTAATTAGTATGCATACCTAAATAGTGGGGGTATTACTTGTCCCATGGTCGGGTTCCCGTGGGTATAATTTGCCATCCCTTGGCAAATGTGTGTAAGTCACAGTATTGGGCCCTGGGGTCTCATGGTCGGAGACATTCTTTCGATCACAGCCCAAAACCCAGCCCAGCCCATCATACATTTCAAAGTGGGCCCAACCGAAACCTCAAAATTTTCCAAAATCCTGACCGTAGAGAACGTGGTAAAGGTAATTCCTTGACTTGACGCCCACGATTTAAACTTTACCGCATATTCCATTTCACGCCCGCAAAATATTCTCATCCCGGGCCCCACCGGCTGCGCACATAGAAATTTATTAAAACTAACCCAGAGGCATTCCGTGAGTCGAAAAGAAACGCAATCACAGCCGTCCACAGAATCCTCATCTTCCCACGATCAACGGTCTTGATTTACCCACTCGTGGTAGGCGACCACGTGGCTACCTTTCCTCGTGTACTCCCCCAACTCTTTAAACCCCGAGCAGGTTTTTTCTCGGTCATTTTCTTCAGAACCAAACACTCTCACTTTCGAGAAATAACCAAAGAGCATTCTGTGATTATGGCCACGATCAAGGTCGTTAAAGCTCGTCAGATCTTCGACAGCCGTGGAAATCCCACCGTCGAAGTGAGTGTTCCTTTGATCTAAGTCCAACACTGTTTTTTTTTTTTTTTTTCATCACTGTGTTTGGTTGCTGAGAAAAAATGATGAAAATATTACACTCTCATGGGCATCTGAATTTTCATTTCAATTTTTTTTAAAAAAATATGGGTTTTGTTTTTTATAATCTGTATAGTGATATTATATGAATTTGGATGTGATTTAAGGTTGATGTTACACTGACTGATGGAACGTTGGCTAGAGCTGCTGTGCCCAGTGGTGCCTCCACAGGTAAATCCATGATCGTGTGTTTGCTCATCCGTTAAATATACTTTAAGTTTTGGTCTTATTCATTGTCACACATTCATACATAATGATTTCGTTTGTATTATATTTGTTATGTTAACGTTTGTAGGATTTTAATTCGTTTTTAATTATAAACTTATTTGTAGATAGCAGTTCTGCCACTAAGAACAAGAATCTTTTTTTTTTTTTAATGGTTATATATATTTTGTATATATTTCTTTTTTCCTTCTTAATTTTACCTTTTATTTGTTTTACTGTATCAGTGCTTCCCTTACTCCTATTTAATTTTTTTTTTATAGGTATATATGAGGCCCTGGAACTGAGAGATGGAGGATCAGATTACCTTGGGAAAGGTGTCCTTAAGGTATTTTAATGTGATTTTTATCCTCATTTTTCTTATGGTATTTCACTTTAGAGTTTTTGATGTTGAATCTAATTCTGCTGCCTTTACCGCTCTGAATTGATTCTAAAAGCCTAGTGTAAGTGCCAATGGTGTTTTAGTTACCAAAATCAATAGCAAGATCTCACAATGATGTTCTCTTTCTGAGCATGAAATCTTTTTTACATGATTAACCTTTTCTTTCTTCTGTTGGTATTTACATTGGTGCATTGGTAGTGTGCTTTTGCCATTACTGGATTCAAATTACAGTACGACTCTCTTCGAGAATACTTGTGTTGTTTTATCAATTATTTCTGGTGTATGGAGTTAACCTGACTATTCGGTTTTGCCGTGGTTCCTTGCTGTTTAGGCTGTGGAGAATGTGAATATAATTATCGGGCCTGCTTTGATTGGCAAGGTATTATTGTGTATATTTTCAGCACACTATCTTGAGAAATCTAAAAATTTGTAGGGTTTGATATCTGACGTTTTTTTGAACGTGCTTACAGGACCCAACAGAACAGACCAAAATTGACAATTACATGGTTCAACAGCTTGATGGAACTGTCAATGAATGGGGTTGGTGCAAACAAAAGGTATCTTTTCCCTTTTGGCATCCCTTATTATATCTTACTCTGGTGGCAGTAACTCCTTTCCCATTCTTTCCCAAGGGGGAACTAGATAATATATGTGTATATATTTATATATTTTTATATACCAATGGGGAAAAAAATTTGGGAAGAAGAACTGAGCTGTTTTCTATCGGATATTTCAGCTTGGAGCAAATGCTATACTGGCTGTTTCTCTTGCTATTTGTAAAGCTGGTGCCTCAGTGAAGAAGATTCCTCTGTACCAGGTATATGTGGCGTAAGAATCGAGGCTATACTGCCAACTAGTTAATGCCATGTCTAGAGGTTCATTGTTTTCGTTGTTACTTTGCAGCACATTGCCAACCTCGCTGGAAACAAGACCTTAGTGCTTCCAGTACCGGCATTCAACGTCATTAATGGAGGTTCCCATGCGGGCAATAAGCTGGCAATGCAGGTGATAATTAATTATACATTTTTCACTTTCTTTTATGATGGGCGGTCTGTGTGCCTTCTTAGTTGGCATGCTGATTATCTGTCTACAGGAATTCATGATTCTCCCTGTTGGGGCATCGTCTTTCAAGGAAGCTATGAAGATGGGGGTAGAAGTCTATCACCACTTGAAGGTGCTCTCTCTCTTTCTGTTGACCTATGCATTTATTTAATTAGTGTCAATGTGTCTTAGATTGAACTTTTTTCTGAAGAAGATGACATGATTCTTCGGCTTAAGTTGTTTCTTGTTTGCTTTGCCAGGCTGTAATTAAGAAGAAGTATGGACAAGATGCCACAA
>JXTC01000369.1:19808-67838 GCA_002914845.1 Trema orientale | reverse complement strand
TATTCAGGTATATTGTCTTATTGTACAGTTGGCCTGATAAACATTAGTGTTTAGATTAAGAAATCAGCTAATCTTATGTGACATTTGATTTACAGGAAAACAAAGAGGGCCTTGAACTGCTGAAAACAGCCATAGCTAAAGCTGGATACACTGGAAAGGCTAGTTATAGCATCTCTGAAGTCTATGCTTTAGTACAACTCCCACAATTGCAATTAGCTTACTTAATGGCTTTCTTTTCCTAATAGGTCGTAATCGGGATGGATGTTGCTGCTTCAGAATTCTACGATAGCAAGGATAAGACGTATGACTTGAATTTCAAGGAAGAGGTAGTTAAACTTAAAATGAAATTGATGCAAATTTATTTTTCTTTCCCATGTACGCTTGAAAGTATGTCTTTTTAGAATGCTCGTTACTCTCTGCAAGGAGTGTAGTATTTATTTCTGTTTCGTCATCATGCTGAATATATGAGTGTATCCGCTGCAGAACAACGATGGATCGCAGAAAATATCAGGAGATAGTTTGAAGAATGTTTACAAGTCATTTGTGGCTGATTATCNACATTATGCAAAGTTGACTTCTGAAATCGGTGAGCAGGTGCAAATTGTTGGTGATGATCTCCTTGTCACTAATCCAAAGGTAAGATTCTTTTGTTTTTTAACTTTTGTCGATTTTATATATCGAGCTAGAAGTACTAAATAAGTATCTAATTTATGATGATGGTAATCTGTAACCCTGCCTTCTGCAGCGTGTGGAGAAAGCAATAAAGGAGAAGACTTGCAATGCCCTTTTACTGAAGGTAGGCTGTAGGTTCCCACTATGCATGTTCTATCTTAATTATGGATCGTAGCATTGTATAGATCTGATTGCTTTAGGTGGTGGTGACTCAAAAGTCAAAACTCTTATTTTTTTTGCTTTATAAATTCTTAGGTGAATCAAATTGGTTCAGTTACTGAAAGCATTGAAGCTGTGAGAATGTCTAAACGTGCTGGATGGGGCGTTATGGCCAGTCACCGAAGGTAAAAGCATATTATTCGTTGTGGCTTGAAAATTTCAACCACTTATTCTTTTGCTGATTTGGAATTGCTTTTCCAATTTTAGTGGTGAAACCGAGGATACATTCATTGCAGACCTTTCGGTTGGGTTGGCAACGGTAAGTCTTTTTATTTTTGTTTTCCAGCTCTGTTTCTTTTTTGCCCTTGGAACTTGTAACAGGAACGCCTATCAATATTAAATTGGTTTCGTTGATGTATTTAATCGTTTTATTTTTTTTCTGAACTTCTGGAGATGTTTTCCGATAAGTTGTCCACAGTTGAAACAACTTATGCTTTTTTTGTATAATGTATGCTGTTGCCAGAATAATATGAAAAATGTAAAAGTGTTTTTTTTTTTGTCTTTTAATTTGGAAGAAATCCAATATATAATATAGTTTGCTTTTAGTACCCTTTTTTCCGGTTAAACTTATTAAATATGGTATGGTACAGGGCCAAATCAAGACTGGTGCTCCTTGCAGGTCAGAACGTCTTGCCAAATACAACCAGGTAAAACGTCTCTTGTTTGATGCAGCTACTTGCTTTCCTACTTGGCTTTGAAAAACTCTGTCTGCTCCAAAACTGACACTAGTTTTCTATTATTTTTCGAATGACAGCTTCTTCGGATTGAAGAAGAGCTAGGATCTGCAGCAATTTATGCTGGGTCAAAGTTCAGAGCACCAGTTGAACCATACTAATTTCTCGGAGAACAACAAAAGCAGGTTTAAATAATAAGCCTACATAGAGTTTGTTATCGTGACGATATAATTTTGGATAACCAAGCTTTTTTACTACTAGAGAATCTCAATAATGGACAAAGTTTGAACACATGAGTGGACTCAAATACCAGTGAAATTAACCGAGTATGGTTTGTTTTTTCGTATTATCTTTTTGGTTGCAGCTTTTTGGTTTGATCTAACTCTTATTGATGGTGAAAACCCTGTTTAGTGTACTTGCTGTATCAACTCTTGAATGTTGACCGATGTTTTTCGGGTTCATTGGGAACGAAATATATCCAATGCTCTTGTATGTTTTCTGGGTTCTTTACTCCCACTTATGGGAGCATCTAAAAGCTCGTTGTGAGTTAATTATTTCGTTGAATAGATCCTCCGTAGTAATGCTAATCAGTCCAATTCCAGGTAGAAGAATCACTTAAAGACTAGTAATCTCCCCTATGATGTGGTCTGGATTTAGAACTGTTTGGTAACACTTGGACTTCTTATTTTTTACAACCAAAAAATAGAGGGAACATAAGAATGTTTGGATGTGGTAATATTTAGACTTTGATGGACTTGCATTTTTCAGTTTTGTTTCCCAACAAGTAAAACTATGTTTGGTAGTTCTAGTGACTTAAAAAATCCGACTGCAAAAACATTCTCGTTAAGGAAAAAAAAAAAAAAGGAGAGCGAGTATGGATGGCAACTGTCGGGGTTAAATGGTTACAGTTTTTCAACCAGAATCCAATAATTGGTGACCTGAGTGTCGAAAAAAGTCCCGATTTGTGACTGTCGGTGAATGTTAAAAAAAAAAAAAAAAGTAATAACAAAAATACCATTACCAAATATTTTTTCCGACAGTCACTGCTTTTTTCTAAAAAGATTTTTTTGAACACGGGAAATTTCATGTTTTCAATTATTTAGAAATGTTGTCTACATATAAGTATAGGGCACCAATCCAGTAGGTAATTTTTTTTTTTTATCATGCACATTTTTTTATATTAAAATGTAAGAGAGAAAAAATATTAATGATGCACGTCTTTTTATGCACTTCATTATAGCCGTTNTTTTTTTTTTTTACCTATTCATAGGCATTATTTTGCTCAATTAAAATTTATCAAGCACGTTTTTTTTATAGTAAAAGGTAGAAAGAAACATGTGTATTTATTTTTATTATTTTTTTTTCTAACTACTCAAATTATAATAACGATTAGATTATTATCTAACGGCTAAAAAAAATATCTATGAATAAGTGAAAAAAAAAAAAAAAACCTATTGGACTATGGTTCATATATATATAATAGGTAACTGCCAAAAAAAAAAAAGAAAAAAACCAGTATAACCTTTGTGCAATTTTAACTATATTTTTCGGTTTAGACAAAATTATACCTCTATATTTAAAATCTCTATAAATTTGTAGCTTTTATGTACAAATTGGTGATTTGTACTGACTATTTTAAGTTATTTATCCTCAATTTAGATTCTGTGTTTAGTGACAGATTTAAAATATGGAGATATAATTTTATATAAACCAAACGCCATATCTCATGGTATGTTTTTACAGTTAACCCTATATTTAATGTTTTTTTTCAATTTAGTCACGACTTGCTTGCCGCGATTATTATTTCCAAAGGGCCAATCACCTTTAAGAAAAAAAAATATTCAACTAATAAATGGAAATACATTGAAATTCATTTTTACATGATTCTGAAGCTGCAATACCATTATAAATTTTATACCACATAAGCGACAATAATCTGCTCTATCATGAAAAATGGAAAATAACTCTAGGGAAGATTTTCTCTCGAACAAAGTCAACCTCTTCTCACAAACAACAAGTCAACCTCTTCTCACAAACAACTCTTTCACCATGTCAAAAGTTCCAGTGATCCAAATCTTCTTCTTTA
This sequence comes from Trema orientale, assembly GCA_002914845.1. Lineage (NCBI taxonomy): Eukaryota > Viridiplantae > Streptophyta > Magnoliopsida > Rosales > Cannabaceae > Trema > Trema orientale. The sequence continues at coordinate 64,187 of JXTC01000369.1, read as the reverse complement.
TTTTTCCCCTTAAAACAATTATCCAACTCGTTACAAAGTAATTTAATATTTCCACAACTATGGCAAAATTGTTACAAGCCTCGTAGCCTGCTGTAAAATTGTATCATCTCACAGGCACAGCTGCCAAAACTTTGTTCGATACTAGGAGAGAATCAACGAACATCAACTAACTCAACATCAAACAAAAGCCATGCATTTGGAGGAATTGCACCACCAGCACCCTTACTTCCATAACTACATGCAAAATTATATCAAATTAGCTTAGCAAAAAACAAAGGGGGAAAAAGAGAAAGCAAATACGAAACAAAATCGATTTTGATTTGAAACTAGTACAAGTCCAATCCTTGATAGACATTAAGGAACTCGAGAAATAATGCGATCGGCATACCCCATTTCTGGTGGAATAGTTAGTCTTCTCTTGTCCCCAACACGCATGCCTGACAGAGCGTATGCACAAAAATGTTAAGAAAATAGATCGGCAAGTTTTTCTATTTTTTTATTTTTTTATTTTTAAAAAAGACAAAACGAAAAAATAGAAAGATTACCATTAACTCCAACATCCCATCCTGGTATAACTTGTCCTACTCCTGTAAAACCAAAAGAGAATAATTTTAATACAAATAACGAGGCAGGTATATGTAATTTGTCATAATTTCTCATACAAACATATTTGTACCTAGGCGAAACTTGAAAGGATGCCTTCCGACATTTGAGTCAAATATTTTTCCATTCTTCTTTAACTTGCCAATGTAGCGGACACTGACCTGAAATGAAATAAACAAATTTTGTTTTGAATGGGCAATTAACTTATGATTGATATAAAAATTTTATTAACTTATGATTGATATAAAAATTTTAAAGATAGAACTGTATGTAACTTATGAATTAGACATACAGAAACCTAATTTAGACTTGCTATTTAAAATTTTATCACGGAAGCTAACTGAACCTAATTTCTTCTTAATCTGCAACTTGACATACTAGAGACTTATAACCTTAAAACTTACTTGTTTCCCCGAAACAGCTCTTTTACCATCAGGTTTCCCCATTGCTAGTTCCTCAACGACCAATCCATTCGGATATGTTCTCACTTTAGATGACTTTGCATCAGTTTGCTTATCTAAGTCCAAGGTGGATACGTTCTGATCTTCCCTAGCTGAAACAGTTTGACCCGCATGAGTTTCCCCTTCATCATTATCTTGGCTTTTGTTTTTATTCTTCTTTTTCTTCTTCTTTTTCTCCTTTTTAGTTACAGGGCTCCTGAGCACACATAAAGAAAACTGATTAAAAACATTGATGCAAGAAAATCAAACCATAATATTAGCAAATAGAAAATAAGACCATTTCCTAATCTATCTTTAGGAGCAGCAAGGACAAAACTAATAGCACAGGAATCATTTTGGTAAGAAAATGATCAGAGGGACAAATGTCATGCAATATTAATATACTGTAGTATGCTTTCATTCATGCTTGTAAAACTTTAAAGCTTAAGCTTGGATGGGCTTAGCCAACCTCTCATCAACCTTGTTATAAATAAATAAATAAATAATGTGAGAGAGAGAGAGAGATGACAAATCTCACTTTTCATTAGCAAGTTTTTCTTCATGATCATCCATCTTTGGTGAAACCTGACTCACTTTAGAACTCTTCAACTCCTCAAGCTGCGCTTCATCAGAATTTTCCTCCCCAATTTTTTCATTTAGCTGCTTATTTTTCTTCTTCTTCTTTTTCCTAAGATATTTTGAAAAAACAACTTCAGCATGGGATTTAAGGAGTTGACCATTTAGCAAGGATAAAAGAAATTGTAAAACGAGAAACGGGGTGAAGAAATTGTAAAATTTTCTTGTGCACCCTTAAAGCTAATTATTTATAGTACTAGTATAAGCTAATTACGAATATCAAGATACTAATGAAAGGATTAAGATAAAGAGATAAACAAGGACTAAAAGCATATAACATAATAGATATTCTAGAAGATAATAATCATTAAATTGCACAATTAGAAAAATTATTTGATCACTAAAAACAATACTATCAACTCACTTTTCTGGGCGACCCTCCTGGTCAATATTTTCAACCTTTCTTTTTAAGAGAGTAGCACTATCACCATCCTGTGTTTTCTTGTTGGTTTTCTCAACTTTATCCTCTGTTTGTTTTACCTCTACTTCAGGCTTTTGTACATTTGATTTGCTTTCATGTTTGTTGGAAACTGGAAAGCCATCTTCATCTTCGCTCTCCAAAACAGGAATGGCAGTATCTCTCCTGACAATGATTTGTTGTTGCGAGTCTCTGTTGTCCTCAGAGCCACTTGATTGGTTCTTCTTCTTTTGTTGTTTAGATTGCCCAATTTTAGTTGTAGGTTTCTCGTCATCTACTATCTCCTCAATTACAACTACGACAAAATCAAAGGAGTTATTACCAAAATGTCATCTATGAAGCACTATATTATGATATAATTTCTATCCAATAATAAATTAAGAACTAATAAAACTAAAAGTCGAAAAAATTAAGACAGTATGTTGAACTAAACCAACAGTTCTTTAGTATTTTCTTCTATAAAGGAGGAAAAAAATTCTCTCTCATTACCTACTGATTCATTTGTTGCAAATTACTATAGAAAGATACCAAAAGCATCTTGAGGAAAAACACCAAGACTAATAGTAGAATAAAAGAGAAGCTTAAAAGTTCTCGCACGTAATAAAAAAAAAAAGGCTCTATATGTTCATTACCTCCACTGTTTGGAACAGGTGAAGGAGGATACAGCTCAAGATCATCATCATCATCAATAAATTCATCATCATAGTCATCACTATTATCAAATTCGGATGAATCCGTCTCCGTATCAGCAATATCCTCTCCAAAAGAATCGCTTTAGTATGATGTAAGAGAAAATAAAGACTGTAAAACAAAATCCTAATCATATTGATATATTAACAATTGACAAAGTTCCACACTTCTACTGAGAACAATTAATGATGATAACAAAAGTAACCATAGCATTTGTAAAAACTCTTAATAGAATAGATACCACTATAAAAACATTGTGAAACATATAAACCTTTAAAAACTCATTCAAAAGGATACGATTCATAGTCATCCCTGATGCCTTCTTCCTCATGAGACTCAAAGAAACCAGTGAGATGGACACTCCGAGGACCAATGACTGAGAAGGCAACTAAATCATCTTCCTCAAATTCAAGATTCAATGGACATGATTCGTTTTTATTTGGCAACAAAGAGCATAGGAAGATGGGACCTTTATGTCCGATGGAACACTGAACTATGCTCCTCTCTGAGGATGAGCCAAGACCAAGAGTTGCCTGATTTTACCACACAACACAATCAACATTGAACATGCAAATCGAATAACCAATTCAGAAAGTATATCTGATACCTACACGCTCCAAACACCAAACCCAGTAAAATAAAAAAATAAAAAAATAAAAAAGAAACACACACACACACAAACACATTCTACATGACAAAGCATAGGACAATAAATAATCCAGAAAAAAAATTAAAGCAAAATCCAAAATCAAAATCCCATTAACAAAACCAGAAGTTCAATATAGTCACACAATCAAAGTTTTCATACTTCCAAAAAATGAGGGCATGGATTGGACCATTGAAAAAAAATGATAAAATAAAATAAAATAAAAATCAAACCTGTGTTACATGAAGCCTCCCTGGTACATTATCCGAGTGATAAGGGTACGGTTTGCCCGGTTTGACTTCAATTCCTGTCAATTAAATAACAATAATAATATTAATTAGAGTCAAACTGAGGATATGTATAAAGTGCAAAGAGTTGCTCTGAATGAAATGTGTAATGATTATTTCCTTGTTTGGAAGCTGAGAAAATGGAGAGCTTAATTGAACGGAAAATTAAAAATTGAATAATGGGAATTGATTCAGAAAACCAAACCCCAAAAGCCCATTCTTCAGGTAAAGTTGTCTCAGAGTCCTTCAAAGACTTCAGGTTCGGAAAAAACTTTGCTCTAAAACCCTAGACGGGGGCTGGCGTTAGCGTATTAAACCCTCCTCAGGCTTTAATCTCTACACCTGGTGCCACGCTAAACTCTACACGAACAACTACACGAGCATAGCCAGGAAGCGACACGTGGTATGACGATGGGCCAGGGCTAAGATAAGATACAGGAATTCGCCTGGGCCGTAAGGGCCCATAGTTGACCAAGGCCCAAGTTGATCAACAACGAGCTCTTAGCACAAAGAGGCCAAAATTTGGGATGCTTTAAAATTTATGTTTGTTTTCCCAAATATTGTAGCAAAATGCTGGTATATAAGCGGATGTACCAAGGATAAAAATTTGATTTATGCGGGTATAAAACCTTGTATATTCAGTAGTTAAGTAAGTAGCAAAACTTTCTTTAAAAACAGTTATCAGAGTTAACAGCTACAACTTTCAGCACCAAAACGTCTCTTTTAAATTGATTCGAAGGAGATAAACGAAAAACAAAACTTTGAAAATAAAATGTAGTATAAGTTAAAGAAAAGAAAATGACTGTCATGAATAAATAAGTGGTACTAGTTTAATTTCTTCATATTGAGTATATGAACTGAAGCTAATATATCAATCAACGGATTTACCAAATGTAAAAACTGATATGCTCGGCCATTCAATTGAAGAAATGGGTCTTATAGCAAAATGACCAAATTTTGCTAAAATGAAGTGTAGGAGAGGGAGGGTTTATAACACTTTTACCTATTAACACAAAAAAAAATACAAAAATACAGAGGTTAATTTTTTTTTCAAATTCCTGTACTGTTTTTATTAGAAAAATATCACTTTTTAAAATTTTTTTAGAAAAATAAAATTTTTAAAATTATTACTAATTACCAATTTCTAAAAACTGGTTACCGGTTACCATTTATAAATATCTTTGATTACCAGTTATCAGTACTCGAAAAATGGTTACCGGTTACTAGTTATTATTTTAAAAAATAGTATTCTTCTAAATATTTAAAAAAAAAACATTTTCCAATAAAAACTATATAGATCTGAAAAAATAGAGCCACTATATTTTTCAATTTTTTTTTTCTAAAAATGTCGTACAAGGCCTAATTTGGGATGCCCACTCTAATTTCTAAATTGGGAAAAGTTTATAAATACCCGTTTTCAAAACCATAGTTTCACGAATACCTCTTTTTATTTTTATTTCATAAATACCCGTTTTTAGAGAATTGTAGACCACCACGGTTTTATATATGAAATGTATAATACGATATACATTTTATGCATCAATTGTATACCATGGTCTATATTTCATGAATATAAATTATACTAAAAATTGGCACACATTTACTATAGGTTAAATTTATAATGAAAAATGTAAATCGTAATAACCATTTATATCGTAAATATATAGCGTCCATATTTTACACATGAAATGCGTACCTTATGGATAAAATTTACGTTGTAAATGTGGACCACTCATATTTTGCATATGAAATGTGGACTATAAAAACAGATATTTTTGAAAGAAAAATTAAAAATAAGTATTTATGAAAATAAGATTTAAAAACGGATACTATGCTTAAATTTCTCTTCTAAATTAGGCAAGGCCTAATATCTGCTCGGAGTGACAATTGCCAACACTAGCCGGGCCAGTGTAGCCAATAGCCCAATACGTTTTTCTTGTTTTCTCCCCTCATTTTTGCCCTATTTAACCTTTGTATTCTGAAGACCCTTTTACTCTTCAAGACAACAATAAGTTTGTATTGAAAATATTTTTCATAAACTAATTCATTCTTTAATAAGTTTTATTTGAATAGTAAAGTTTTCTTTTAAACACCAGACTTTAGTTTGTCATATTTTGCAATACACTGATGCATATTAGTGAGGGGAAAAAAAAAAAAAAAACAAAGGAGCACCACATGATACATGCATATTAGAGTTGTATGCTTAATCTTATCACGAGGTATTCAAAAACGCTTGGGGGCCGTTTGGTACAAGGTAATCTCAGTTTTCAGATTAATGGGAATGCTGAAGATGGTGATATGATTGTCTGATATCTAGAATAACTGTATTTGGTTGCACACAGTAATCTTGTCTATGATTCCTGGGATGTTAGATAACTGTGTTTGGTTGCGCATAGGAATGTGCTTAAAATAAAATTAAAAAATAATTAAAAAATTAAATTACTTATAAAATAATAAAATTTGTTAGTATGAAATAAAATAATTTGCTATGGTTCCTAGGATGTTGTATTTTTTTTTTAATTTTGTTTTCTAGAGTGGGTTCTAGATAGGGGGTCATTTGAAATCTATATGTTTTGGTAACTTTCAGATGACCCCCACTTAAGAGGATTTGATTCCCGAGGTGATTGCTTTACTGGGTGTTAAAATGGTACCAAACATGGGGATGCATTGAGATACTCATTCCCACCTAAAGATGCACTGTCACACTAACAAGAAGATGTGCTCTTTCTTGCTATTTTATTACCTAAAAAAAAAGAAGCAAATATAGCTATTATTTTTAAAATAATTAATTGTAGTTTCGAGTTTCCGAATATAAAAACGGCAGCAGGTACTATTTGGAGGCCCAAAGAATTTAATATTTTATTTGCTAGGAAGAGAGAGAGAGAGAGAGAGAGTTTTTAAAATTGGAAAAAAATTCGAAAAAAATTCGAATTTAGTAGATAACGTAGAGTGAAAGATATTACAATTATTATAAAGCTGATTCTATGGGTGGAATCCAGCATAACTGCAAAGTATAAATTAAAGGGCACATTTGAAACACGTGTACAAATACGTAAATGTAATTAATACATATATATTATAGCAAATTAACATCAAACCCACAATACTTTTTTAAGAGGGAGGAGATAATAGAGAATTAGAGATTATCTCAGGCCAGTATCAACCGTATAATTATTATTATATTACTAAAATGTTCTGTCACTCAAAAACCTGTGGACACATAATTATTAATTCATTAAATATTCCTCCAATAAAAAATTTTGTTTATTAAAAAAATAAAATGTATTTAAATACACAACTCCGTCTACTTTCAAGTATTTTGGTCCATCCACCTCGGCCGCCTCCCGGCACTAGCAACTACCAACTATAATTTTTCAAATTTCTCAAGCAATGTACTGCATGCATTGTCATTATTTGTCACCTTTTAGTTTGAGCCATTATTTTTCGCTTTTTTTAAATAACATTAATCATAGTTTTGTACTAACTCAACTCCATAGCTCAGATTAATTCATATTAGTTTGAACTTTTTCAAGTGATATTTTTAACTTAATGAAAAACAAGTGTAACTTTTTTAATTTAAAGAAAAAACAATAATGACATAGGCCCCGTTTGTTTTGCCTATTTGAATGTGTGTATTTGAATGGAAATTGTGGAATGGGTTATAATTGGAATGGAAGACATTTGAATGAAAAAAATAGTGGAATGGGTTCTAATTAGAATGGGAGTATTAGAATGGACCATTCAAAAACACCTTTTCCCTTCCATTCTCATCCAAGACACAAAAATCCATTCAAATAGTTGATGTGACTGATGAACCATTTGAATGGAAAAACTAAATTGTTGAAACAAACACTCATTCCAAAAGACCATTTGAATGGAAAATTTAGAGTTGTTAAAACAAACACCCATTCAAATGAATTTTCCATTCCAATGGAATGGAATGGGCGAACCAAACAGCCCCATAAGTATTACTCTTTTTCCTCTCTATATATATAAAATGCGGCTTTTCCTTTTTGCAATATGGCTTATCAAGATGACGACTCAACCTTTTTTTTTTATACCACTTTATTTATTTGTTCTCTTTTTCTGTTGATTCAAATGATCAAAGACAATTTGATAATCATCCCATAAGCTTACTTGATTCTTTCTTCATCTATCTTTTGCTTGCCGCACACCAAGTTGTATATTAAGCACAATTTTATGCAACTTTTCTTACTCGACATTCTCGTTCATTACAGCTCTAGCTTGTAACATAAATTATAAATAGACCTTAATTTGAATAAACTATAAAGATAGTACTGTATTATATATCTTTGTTATTTTCTTTCTTCTTTTCCTCAATATTCTTGAACTAGTATACTGTAAAGTTGATTAGTGCATACAATTATTAGGAAAACTAAACTTGATTGAGATAAGCACCATAGCATATAACCATGTATGTCAATTATGGAACAAAATACAAAGATTTTTTTTTTTTTTTTCTGGTGAGTGTGGTTAATTGGCCAAATAGCATTAGGGTTTGTTTGAAAAGGAAAATTCGAATCATTAGAGACAAAAGAAGACCGAAGCACAAACTTGGAATCTCTGCCACCATAATGAGAGCACAAAGGTAAATGGGTCCCTATACACCAAGGCTTTGAAATTCAAATGCCTTGTAATTTTTTTTACTCACCCTCCAAAATAACAGTCATTTTTATTTTTATTTTATTTATTGTATTTTAATTTGAAATAGACTTTAGACCTTATATTATGTAAAGTCTAAGGTTAGACAGCAACTATATATGCTTTAGGTGAAAAGCCCAACACCTCTCAACCAAATAAAAAAGATACTTTTTTGACTTTTAATTTCATCCACATTCCACATACGAGTTTACATATATACATCATATATCAATTCTTTTTGGTATCAAATCTCGACCACTTCTCTCTAAATCGTACATTCTCCGTTTACATTGTTACGTACGGCCAAATACTAAAAATCATCATAATAAAGATTATATATTTATAACCAATTATACTCATCTCATGTCTTGAAAGGGACTGCCTAATGACATAACATAACAAAAACGTAGACATTGGTAATAGGTTTAAACGCTAAACTTTGCCACAATAACTATAACTTAAACCATCAAAATTCACTCACCTAATATGAAGTATATTCGAGAAGTTGCGGATGATTTTTCGGTGTTATAACTTGTTATAGTCTCTAGACCTGTCTATGTATCTGAATATTCTTGAATTTTTTTTCTTTTTTACTTAGGAATGGGAGATTCGAGTTTGAGATATCTGCATTAGGAACAGGTATGATTATTATCGAGTTATATGTCTTGACTATAATCCATCTATGAATCCGAAAGTTTACTTCATACACTTGGATGATTTTTATCTATTCATCAAATCAATGTCATATTTTTCTAACTGCTAAATTATGATCATAATCATATATTTGGTTGAAAAATTAGTACTAATGCTCTTTAAACAAATTAAAAAATAAAGTAAATAACATGAACCTTAAAAATAAATAAATAAGACAGGAGCTTATCTTTCCCTAATCATTCCCACCATCTTGTATAATTATTTCCCAATTCCCATGCATGATGAAGAAGATACTATTTTGCTTTGGTAATTTGTTTCACTTGTTCACAATTTACAAATATTCGATTACCTTATAAGGAGCTAAAGATTGAAAGTTGAAGCGGTCAGATCTAAGGGTCCCAAAATTTGATTAATTTATTACAATGTGTTGCGACTTACTGTGGAATGTGGAGTAATTGATTAGTATAACAAAATGAATCTCTAGCAAGTCTTTCTAATAATTGGCAATAAGTGTCAAAATCCTTTAACTTCGATTTTTTGTTTTTGTTGAGTAAATTAGGATAAAATTTTGAAGACAAAATGTAGCAAGTAATTAATTAGCGTAACACTAAAAAGTAATTAACCCTTCTTTACCTCCAACCAAATGTGACTTTTTAAATAGCCAAAAAAGGCAAAAGCAAAAGTAAATTGACTTGTTTCAAATGTAACGTAGATATTATAAACATTCTTTTCCCCGGAGGTTTAGACTTTTACAATGTCAGTTTGCCACCGTCTGGAGCGTTTCGTTAATTGAGCTCCTTACATATCACACTTTACATTAATTTATATGATCACTAATAATGTCCAAGTTAAGTAATTGTATGTTTTTCCCTTCAAATTATAACACGATTCCTCCGACTATTTCTATTTATTTGAGGCTTACATTACATATATATGGCAACTATTGATATATTTGTAGAAATATAAATAGGAGCTAGTACAGTAGAGATTTTTAATTTCGTATCGATAAAAAATTTAAGTTTGATAATTTCAATTTCACGGTTATAAAAATAAATGATATTATTTAATTCATATTGAAATTCGTTATAATATAATTAACTGTAACTGAAATCTAAAGTTCAAAAGTGATTTCTTTATTGATTGAGAATAAAACTCATTCCATATATAATTTTTGTTGCTAAACCCCTTGAAATTTAGCTTGTATTGTAAGCAATATTGTTATTCATTCCCCAATCCCCAATATGTAAGTTTTGCTTTTCCGGGTTTGAAGTAGATGTCGCATGCATAACTTTGCACCTAACAAACTCATATATTTAAATTTAAGATAGTTTACCACTCTTGATGATTTGATATTTTGTTTTACATAAGTTTTTTTTTTAGGGCATAAAAATTAACACTTGCTCAAATCATATACATCTCTCCTTAAGACTATTTATGATGGTAATATATTTATTCAATCAGATAGAGCCACGTGATTAGACTTTAATGAGGTTTGTGTAAATTTACTCCTTAATAATGATGATTGTAGACATTCGGAGTGATTATAGTTAATAACAAAAGTGCCCCTCATGATGATATTCTTTGTCTTATGAAAATCATTAATTACACATATGGTAAAACTTAAAAATTGAAATGAATATTGATTTAATAGAGACCCGATATATATATATTTTTTATGGACATATGCTCATCATGTGACAAATATGGTTCGGTCATCACTATATTAATATAGGCCATCATGCTCTCTCAAGATCCATCCACACTTCATTTCTCAATCAGATATATATATATATATTTTCTTTTTTGTTGTACGAAATGAATGGTAACTCATATTTATCAACTCTGACTTTATCTCTAATTTCTTTTTTCACTTTTCAGTATGACAGTAAATTCTTTTAATCACTGAAAAAATATGATTTTTTTAATTGATTATTATTTTTTAAGTAACGCACATTTTTTTAATTAACTCACATTTCGGCCGAATGGCAAAACACAATAGAGTTTTTTTTTTTTTTTTTGCAATTATTCCAAAAACGACAAATTGTGGATGTTGTAACTTGTAACGTCTTTTTTTTTCTTTGAGCGGAACTTGTAATGTCTATTTAGTCGTTACCATAAAAAGAAAAAATAAAGTCAAGACAAGAGGGCTTTAGTGGAGATCCATTTATTTATTTATTAAAAACGACTTTTTTTTTTTGCTTTTTTCCAAATTATATTTGATAAAGCTTCCGCATTCCAATGATTAATTAATCCCTTCATTGTCAGCAGAGCAGCAAATGAGTTGCCGTGAATTTGAAAAAGAACACAACCACTTTGTAAGACTTTTAAGACCAAATTACTTATAATATGTTTGATGATAATAATACTTTTATAAACGTGCGAGTTGTTATATATTCTAGAATACCGACTACAAAGATGTGGTATCAGACCATCAGTAACTTATGTAGTAGTAATCTGTACACCTCGTGAATAAAAATAACAAAAAAAAAATAGTAGTTATATTTTATATGGAAGATTTATTGTATAAAAAAAACAATTTAGTAGTATTATCTATTTTTCTCATGGTATAAGAGGTTTCAACAATCTCTCTCTCTGAACCAAATTTTAAATTTGCTTTTACGTTCCCATCTTCACAACTCGAAGATTGCCATCAAGTAAAATTTTAAATTGTTATATATTGCTTTCATAAATTCATTATTACTGTCTCTAATCTTTATAAATTTTTTTTAAAAAAAAAAAGAAAAAGGGAAAAGATGTATTACATCTTTTAAACGTTTATCGGGTTCTTTCATTCTTTCCCAAAAAGCAAATGCTTGTTTGATGTTGTAAAAATTTGATTTAAATAAGGTGGAAAATTGAATCTGGTATGGCATAGCAATTAATACTTTTGAGGACTCTTCTTCTGGTGATTTGAATATTGGAGACATTGTCTCTAAGAAAGAGAGAAAAATGGTGGCTTTTACAATTTTGATTAACTTCTAATAGTGACTCATTTTATTTTAAGCAAATTTTTCTTAAAGAAATTTAGGTGGATGACTAAAATTTTAAATTTGATTAAGTAGATGTCCACTTTTAAAATTTTATAGCTAAATGTCCAGGTAGATATATTTTTACACTTGGTAGATACACATATCTACCAATTTTAGTTACTGTTCTGAAATGCACTGGGTATATAATTTTTTATACTTGGTATATAAAATTTTACACTTGGTATATATGCATATATACTGGACATTTTGCTATAACTTTTGACAAAGGGACATTTACTGAAATTAGGCCAAAAATTTGGTCATATTTCTATAAGCCCCATTTTCTTATTGTATTAAAAAATTTATGGCTCCTTTTCTTTTTTTTTTTTTAAATAAAGACTATTTAATACGAAAATTCCCCTGAAGTTCAACTAATTTGATAAAATTAATCCTGATTTTTTTTTTTTAAAAGTAAAACCCCATGATGTTGAGAATATTAGTTATATTATATCTATTTGTAATAGAAGCTTTACATGGGATAAAATCAAATGATATAATTGCATGATTGGCTTAAGCTTTTTCTAGGGCTCTAAGAAAAATTTCCTAAAATGCCTTAAAAAGAAAAGAAAAGAAAAGAAAAAAACATAACCACTTACCAAAAAAAAATAAAATTAATTACTATAAAATAAAAAAAATCAAGAAATTTAGGAGAAAAGAGTTAGAGTGATATAACATTGAGAACTTTAAACTCTTTACATGATATATATATATGGTTGTTAATCCAGTAGGTATTTTTTTTTTTTTTTTACCTATGTGTAGGTATTTTTTTTAACCGTTAGATCATTATCTAATGGTGATCCAACGGCTATAATGAAGTACATGAAAAGACGTGCATCATTAATGTTATTTCTTTCTCTTACTTTTTAATATAAAAAAATGTGCAAGAAAAATTTTTATTGACCAAAATGATACCTATATATAGGTATAAAAAAAAAAAATCTACTGGTTTAGTGCCCTATATATATATATATTGTACTAAGCGACTAAAAGAGCTTTGATTTAAGAGTTTTTTTTTTTTCCAATAATTTTTCACGTGTAAAAGAAATCATGAGAATAGAAATATTACTGACAAATTGTCAATTGATGCAACACTTTATTATATATTTGTTTTAAAATATGTTTCTTTAATTATGTAAACAAAATAGCTAAATTATCTAATTTCCTGAAGAAAAAAAAGTGAATTTATTTAAAAACAAAACCTAAAATCAAAGATGAATTTGATTGGAGTCTTTGAAATTCTCTTTTTCTTTTGATCATATATGAACTAATTTTTTTCCGGCTCAAATCTTCTAAGAATGTATAAGAATAATTTTAAGGAAAAAAAATATAAGAATGAAAAAGATTCCCCTCAGGAAAAAAAAAAGAATAAAAAAAAAACAATTAAACATTATTAAGAGAAGATTAAATATAAAAATAACATAAATATACATATAAGTAGTCTCACACATTTCGCATGTTTACCGTTACAAAATGGTAAAATCGGATAAGAGAAGAGATGGTATGCGTACAAAAAGGATGAAAAAAGAATTTTCTCACAAAATAAATAAATAAATAAAATGAAGGCGTGTGATTAAAGAGAAACAAAATTTAAAAAAAAAATAGTTTTCCTAAAAAATCTCATATTCGTTGTTCCAAGAAAAAGGACATAAATTATTTTTTAATGGATTTTTTAGATTATATATATATTTAAATATATAAATTTTCAAATTTAGTAATAGCTAATATTATGGGATATTATTTCTCAAAATCCAAAACAAATATTCATATATATAAAGAAACTGGTAAAGAAAGGAAACTTTTGAATCTTCTTAAATACGTGGCCTTAAGCAAAGGCTTATCTTGCCTTATGGTTAAGCCGCTGCTGCATAACTGATATTTGATATGTTTATGCTAGAATATCTATCTTTTTATTTATTTATTTTATTCAAATTCTATAATAGGGGTGGCAATTCGGGTTATGACACGACGACACGACACGAACACGACACGATTTTTTGCGGGTTAGGGTTGAAGAAAAAGGGTGCGGGTCGGGTTCGGGTCGACCAGCCTGACACGAATAAAAAAACGGGTCGGGTTCGGGTCAACCCGCTTGACACGAACTTGACCCGTTTGACCCGCCAACAAATATATATATCATTAAATTATAAAAATATTTTTTATTTAATTTGTTTATGACTATTATTATAGATATATTTAATTTGTACAATGTAAGTTTTTGGATTATAAGTTATTAATTATATTTATAAATTATCCCTAATTTATTTATTTTAAAATGAGACAATAATAGCCTTAGAAAAAAAAATATAAGTAAAAAAATACGGGTCATAGCGGGTTGGCGGGTCAAAATCTGGATGACGGGTCAAAATCTGGTTGTGGGTTGGATGTTATTCACCAAAGCGGGTTGTGCGGGTCGGGTTCGGGTCAACCCGTTTTAGGTGCGGGTCGGGTTAGTGTTGATGGTTTTCTGACACGACGGGTCACGGGTCGGGTTCGGGTTGACATAATTTATGTATATATTAGACTTCAACCCGATACGAACCCGACCCGTCGACACGAATTGACACCCCTATTCTATAAGAAACTTATAGGAAATGAAGAGGGTTTTAAATTTTTTGGTATATTCTGTTGCACATTAACAAGCGCTCACCCCTTAAATTACCATCACCATTTTCTATCGGTCACTCGACTACTGTTACTCTTCCACGCACTTTAAATACTCACTTTAAATACCCAAACAAGATTTTTTAACTTCTTTTAATACTATATTAATGTCTCATAAAGTTTTTTTTTTATAAATAATTTGTGATTATGTTATACTTGCACTTTTAATTATATTATTATTTCTTAAGTTTAGTCATGCTTTAAAACTAAAATTAGGGTTTGTTTTTAACTTTTTATATAAAATTATTAATTTTTTTATTTGATATATATATATTATTTAGTTAATAATTTATTTTTAAACATGTCAAGTTCATAATTATTATAAGGAATTGTATATTTAAAGAATGAATGTATGTATAGAACATACATGAAAAATATATGCTAAACTGATGGGAAATGAGAATAATATTTGAAATAGCAATTATACCTTTGATTTCACATCACATATAAAATTTTTGTTATAATTTGAAGCGTCAAAACCTAATTCTCTAATATTAACGGGTTTGCTCTTAATTTAAAGAATGAGGTCAGAATTCATTTTACAAATTGATTTGGACTTTAGAATTAAATAGGTAAAATTATATCTTTCCACATTCTTATTTTTATTTTTACTCAATTACGCTTATTGCATTGGAAGAATGTTAAAAATTCAAATTCTCTTCATCAAGTTCAAAATATAAAAACTAAAAAGGACAATAAATTACTCATAATCTCAAAAATTGAACCATTTTGAAGCATCTAACTCGCCTTTAATATGAATAAGCACAACATTTGAAGCGAAGCTAACAATTGAAACATAACAGCAAAAACCAAAAAAAAAAAAAAACTACAGAAACAATTATGAATTATAAAGAGAGATATTAGAAGAACTTGCTCAAAAAAAAAAAAAAGAAGAAGAACTTACTTAAAAAAAAAAAAAGAAAAGAAAAGAAAAGAAAAACTCCTCTCATTCGTCTCTCTCTCTGTATATGTAGCTTCGTGTTACATTCCCCTTTCTCTAATTTCTCCAACCTTTGTCATGCAGTTGAGCTAGACAATTTAACGAACACCTTACAGACAAAACTCTCACGCCACACTCTCAACTATTCCTAACCCCCACTCTTTCTCCGACCAAAGATCGCTTATTTCCGGCATGAAACTCCCGCAAAATCCAAAACCCATCTCGCCGCCGGTGACCCTTTCCGGCTAAATGCCCGTAAAAACCAACCACGACCACCTTAATGGGCGAGACCCAACCCCATAATGCAACATATGTCTGGTTCTATCGTTGAACCACCAAAACCCATTACTACTTTTCACGCTCTTCTTCCTCCCTTAATGGCTTCCGCAAACTCAACCCCTACCGCAGACCCATTTCCATCTTCCGACGACATAGCTGCCAAGGCTGTCAACAAGCGCTACGAAGGTCTTGTAACTGTTCGAACAAAGGCCATAAAGGGAAAAGGAGCTTGGTACTGGGCTCATTTGGAGCCCATTCTCATTCGAAATCCCAGTACTAACCACCCAAAAGCCGTTAAACTCAAATGCTCTCTGTGCGACTCTGTTTTCTCGGCTTCGAACCCGTCTAGAACCGCCACTGAGCATCTCAAAAGGGGTACTTGCCCAAATATCAGCTCGGTGTTGAGACCTAATTCGTCGGTCTCGCCATTGCCGTTGTCTTCGTTGCCTTCTCCTTCTTCCCACAACCACAGAAAGCGAAGCTCCCAACTTCGTATAAGTCCTCCTACACCTCACGCGCCTCCAACTGCTTTAGAGGTTCATTCTTTAGCAATGGTTGAGTCGACCCGGTACTGTGGCGAATTCGGGTACTTGTCGGCGCATAACGCCGGGGGTGGTGCGAGTAACACCGGATTATATAACCACCATTTGATGTTATCTGGCGGGAAGGACGATTTGGGTGCTTTGGCAATGTTGGAAAACAGCGTAAAGAAGCTCAAGAGTCCTAAAGCCTCGCCGGGCCCGACTCTTAGTAAGGAGCAGATTGACTCAGCGGTTGAGTTACTAGCTGAGTGGTTCTACGAGTCGTGTGGGTCGGTCTCGTTATCAAGCCTCGAGCACCCCAAGTTCAGGGCCTTCCTTAACCATGTGGGTTTGCCTGCTTTGTCTCGGCGCGAGTTTTCGGGTGCTCGGCTTGACGCCAAGTTTGACGAGGCCAAAGCAGAGTCAGAAGCTAGAATAGAAGACGCCATGTTTTTTCAAGTTGCTTCTAGTGGTTGGAAGAGCAAGAACTTGTATGGCTTTCCTTGTGGAGAAGAGAATTTGGTTAAGTTCACGGTGAACCTTCCTAACCGGACTAGTGTGTTCCAAAAGGCCGTCTTTCCTGGAGGGCCGGTGTCATCCAAGTATGCCGAGGAGATTTTATGGGATACTGTTACTGAGATATGTGGAGGGTCAGTACAACGCTGCGTGGGGATAGTTGCAGACAAGTATAAAGCCAAGGCTTTGAAGAATTTGGAGGTTCAGAACCACTGGATGGTGAATCTCTCATGTCAGCTTCAGGGGTTCGTTAGTTTGATTAAGGATTTTAACAAAGAGTTTCCACTTTTCAGGGTTGTCACTGAAAATTGCTTAAAGCTAGCCAACTTTGTAAATACAGAGTCTCAGGTTAGGAATATTTTCCAGAAGTACAAGACGCAGGAGCTTGATTGTGCAGGGTTGCTCCGAGTTCCTTCGCCGAAATGCGATACTTCAAAGAACTTTGGACCAGTTTTTGCAATGTTGGAGGATGTGTTAAGCTGTTCCCGAGTACTCCAAATGGTTGTGTTGGATGATTCTTGTAAGGTGATTTTTGTGGAGGACCCGAGTGGGAGAGAAGTTGGTAGGATGATTCAAAGTGAAGCCTTTTGGAATGAATTGGAATCGGTTTATTCACTTGTAAAGATGATTAGAGGGATGGCTCAGGAGATGGAGGCTGAGAGGCCACTAGTTGGGCAATGCTTATCTCTGTGGGAGCAGTTAAAAGCAAAAGTGAAGGAATGGTGTGCCAAATGCAGTATTGCCGAAGCACCTGTCGAGAAAATAATCGAAAACCGGTTCAGAAAAATGTACCACCCAGCTTGGGCGGCTGCATTTATACTAGACCCGCTTAACTTGATGAGAGACACAAGTGGGAAATATCTTCCACCATTCAAGTGTTTGACTCATGAGCAAGAAAAGGATGTGGATAAGCTCATAACCAGGTTGGTTAGCAGAGAAGAAGCTCATATTGCATTGATGGAGCTCATGAAATGGAGGTCAGAAGGACTGGACCCGCTTTATGCTCAAGCAGTTCAGGTGAAACAAAGAGACCCTGTGACTGGAAAGATGAAAGTTGCGAATCCACAAAGCAGTAGACTTGTATGGGAAACTTGCTTAAGCGAGTTTAAGTCTTTAGGTAAGGTTGCCGTGAGGCTTATTTTCCTTCAAGCAACCTCATGTGGATTTAAGTGCAACTGGTCTTTCATGAAATGGGTTTGTGTGCATAGACACTCGAGGATAGGTATAGAAAAGGCCCAGAAGATGATATTTGTTGCGGCTCATGCCAAGCTCGAAAGGCGGGATCTTTCGAACGAAGAGGAAAAAGATGCAGAACTTTTTGCTGGTGGTGGTGTTGAGGAGGACATGCTCAATGAGGTCTTTTCTGATGCACCCTCAGTGTAATGTTTTCTTTTAAACTCCTGATGGTTTCTCTGTAACTCGAATTTTTATTGAATTATTTTTTCTTCATTTCATTTCTCTTCTTTTTCTTCTTTGTTACATGTAGCTAGAAATTTTGAGGAATTATGGTTTGGCAAACGACATTGTGAAGGAATTGAACAGATGTATTACTAAGCCAGGGTTGCTGCATGGTTCAATGAAATCATTAATCTTTCACTGAAAAATGACTATGGAACTCTTGGGTTGGTAAATGATGCCTTCTCCACTGTAGTCAACCTTAAATAATCAACCTACATAACCTGACGATGTTATGACATTTTGTTGGAGTAACTTACAATAAAATAGTACAAATTATTCCTTGTTTAAATTTGTGAGTATCTAGTTTGAAAACTATTCTTTTATTTTTCTTCTCATTTTCAACATCAATTAGTAACTTGTTTCTTATTCTTCCTTGAGTAGGAATTAGTAAACTTGAGATATACCGTTCTTGTTTTTGATTGTGAAGTTGAGTTCGCATTCTGCCTTCCTGTGGAGCCGAGTACTTGATTTTACTGTATGTAACTGAGCTACATAAGTAAGTACCATTGTAGCTCTGAACCCAAAACAGAAAGAAGAGAAAAACCAGATACTCTTGCTGTTGCATTCTCCCAATAAAAAGTTTGGTAACTATGGTTCTCTGATTGAAGTTAATACTAATATTTTGTTTATTTCCGTGACTGAAGTGCAACTAATAATACTCAGATTGGTCTTAGCACTAAGCAATGATTGTGCCCAACATATTAATCTCAAAGCAAATTAGATGGTACATGAACATTGCATGTCCGTTTGCTCAACTTGTAGAAAGGTGGTAAAAGGGAGGAAATATGAGAGTTAGAGTTATTAATAAGGTAGTGAAAATTGTTTTTACCGAAGATAGAATTCACGGGAAATGTGAACAAACTATTACTTGGATGGGTTAGAGTTGATTTATCCCATCAAAATAAAAACTATATCTTGTCTATGTTATTCACATGTCAAATTCTGTGTTTTCTTCGACAAAGAAATATTTACTGTTACTGATCACTTGGGTGCCTAAAACATCAAACCTTTGCTGCTACTGTCTTTTTTTTTTTTTTTTTAAAATAATCTTCAGTGTTACATTATTATTATTCCATAATATAAGTTCCACTTAACCGAGACTAAAGGTCTGCCTGCTTATATAGAAATAACTATCATAGTACATCTAAGTGCTTCTTTCTTTTCGTTACTTTTATGCAATTGGGAAAATCTATTACTTAACTGTTGCTGTGCTACGTGTACAAAGAAATTGTGCAAACTTTTTGTTGGACATGATTGAGATTAGATTTGGGAGATAAGCACACAATCATGTATGCACCACACCCAATAGGCCTTTTTCAACGAAGGGAGTTAATTTTTATGTGAAATGCTTCAAATTTTCGCTATAAATGGTTTATCAAAGTTGCAGAGAACTTGACGTTAGGTAGCTTAGCTGTTTTTAAGTATGTCCTAAGGTCTGAGAATTGGAAAGAATTCATACCTGGACGTGCACACACATGCAACATGCAAACCAGTGCTTTGAAAAAAAAAAAAAAAAAAAGGAAGAAGAAAGAGAGAACTTGTGCTGACGTTAAGTATACTTGCATGGCCTTGACTATCTCCCATTATCTTTATAAATCTATTGTTGCATGTGCCTAGCCCCTCTCAGCAAATCTATATTGTTGAAATAATAAAATTAAAAAAAAAAGAAGAAGAAGCATAAATCGGATTCAATTCAGACCCTGTCCCCTCTATTTTTTAACTCTTTGGAATATTTTTTTTATGTTCTTTCTGATACTAAAAACAAAGCTGGTCACAGGGTAGGGATTTTATTAAACAATGGCATACACCAAAATTATGGAAAATCAGCTTGTTTTTGTTTACTATCTCATAAAAAAAAATGTGTGAGATTGTCCTTGGATAATTTTTCGATTCCATAATTTATAAAGATAATAGTTGGAACTGCTTAGCACGCTGCTTAACCATAGTATTGGCTGATAATGGAATTGGAAACACAAGCACATGGGAAAACATTGTTTAAGGAATGGAGTAGAACTACATATGTTTTTGGTTGGATGTGGATCTGTTTGAGTTTCTTTCAGAGTAGAAGTTGCAAAAGGACACAAAAGTGACATTAGTTTGAATTTTTTGAAACTCCCTTTCTGCTGCAGAGGTTTTGCTTGAACTGGTTGGTGGATGGCAAACCAGACTTGAGTCACTACATGGGTCAACCTCGGAAGAACTCTAGAAAGAATCTTCGTAGCTAGAGAAGCATTGCTTGCTGATTTAATTCAGCATATCTCCTGCTGTGTCTCTTACTGAATTTGGAGAGCCCCACCTTAAGGAGAGGATGTCCATCTCATTTTTTTGTTTGTCATGGTCAACAGAAAGTGAGGTGTGGGGGCCTTACCTGTCATCACTCCTCTCTTTCTCTCTATTTTCTGATATGGTTCTCTCATGGCCAATGTCCCGTCATCTTTGGTAACTTGTCATTTAAAACATTCTAATTTTTGAGATATTTTAATTCTGAAACTGGGCCCTTCTATGTATATTTTTTTTTTAATTCGAACGTCGAAAATTGAATTTTTGCAGAGTTATCAATAAGTCTTTCCATGATTGCTAAAAAGTCTTGAGCAAAGCCGAAGCAAGGAGGCTTGTCGGCTTGAGGAGGCACATAAGATGGCTGAAAGGGATATTGCAACGGATTTGAACCGATTCTGCATGTATATTTCGGCTAGCAATATTGACTAATTGTATCAGGTTGGTGGTTCTAGTGGTTGGTAGTTCTGTGTAGAATCAATACCCTACAATGACATTCGAAAGCTTTTTGTAAAGTGATGTAACAAGTGTTAGAAGCAAATGCGCTTCACTGTTAATCTAATGCAAGAGTGGAACTAGTCGTGCAGGGTAGATAAGGCTCTAAAAATGACATAGGCCGTAAGTTTTCACCTATGCCTCATGGTTTAGTTATAGCTTGACTGCGTGATAACATTTTTGACTTCAATGTTCTTATTTTTGTTTGCAGAAATTCGTGATCGGTGGAGTTTCTGGTTCTGGCAGGTGAAACATTTAAATCCATGAGACATATTTTCTTCATCAGTGACATATTACAATTGGAAAAAGGAGGCTGAGATGTGGGGATACTGTATGCATGCCAAAATAGCTTATGATTTATTGGTTGGTCATCATTTAAATCCTTATAGTAGCAAAGAGAAAGCTCCAAGTTTGGTAAATACTATCATCATACTTGGTGTTACAACTCTCAAGTTGATCTTATAGAGTTTTCAATAACCTAAACACAATTATACCCTCATATCATAGGATCCCAATGAAGAAAAATAGATTTGCCCATCTTCTATAATCGCATCTAGAACAGTACTACAGTAGATTGTGAGAAATATCTAGTGGACTATGTGACAAAAACGTGAAAATAAAATAGGTTGTTTAGTATTTGTGTGTAGTCAGTGTTGAGAGTTGGTTCTAATTTTACCTTTGGTTTACCTTTGCTACTGAATTCGGTGGAAACATAGCTGATCCTGTCGGCAGGGCCAGGCAATACTGACTGCTTACCAACTCGAAAGGAAAGCCTTTTTTCACTTGTATAGTATGGCTTCATTGTTCAACCCACTCATGTTCTTGTTAAAGAGAAAGTAGATATAATGATTAGTATTGGACAAGACTCTCTTTCTACAAGAATCTTGACACTTTCAATGCTACCCCATGATTAACCCTTCTCTACATCATCTTGCTTTTCTTCCCACTAATACCACTCTTGGTTGTTTTTGTATTTTGAAGCCCATTTCCATGTATCTGTCCTTAGAAGATGGTATTGGGAAAAAAAAAATGGTAATAATATTCATTGCTACTGTTGTCCTTTGAGTTCTGTCCTTGTGGGATTTTTTTTTTTTTCAACGGTTGCCAGTATGAGGAAACGAAAAAAATTAGTTTTACTTCTTTTATGATTACAGCTTGCTAATTATATGTTGAGAAATTACCTTGCTAAAACTTATAGAATGTAACTTTAATCATGAAATAATTTATACTGTAATACAACTCCGATGGCAATAATTGGCTTGGAACTTTTTCTATGATCCTCGGATGGAATTTAATTTTCCGAAAACTAATTTTGTAAAAAAATAATTACAAAACTAAATATAAGAGACCTTTCTGTTCAGCTTATATTCCAATCTAGGAAGTCAAGTAGGATTAGGTTGATTGTTGGAATAGAGACTTAAAATGTTTGGTAGTTAATATTAAGTATCTAATTTCTCAAGAGACACAAGAGCAAGTTATTCATATAAATATAAATTACATAAGATATGTTGGCTATTGATGATTAGATGGTAGGCTGGGGTTGGAGGAATTAGCAAATAATGTTCATTGTACAGTCTAGATACCATCATGGATCCCCGGACCGGACCTATACAGTATGGTTCTTGAAAGATATCAATGAATCCATTTGGCACATTCTTTAGGTTGTGTTTTATTCTATGTTTGGTTGGGATCATTGTGACACATAATAAGAGGATTCCATCATTTGATTTCCATGAGCCACCCCAATAACAAGGGCATTACTGACAGATTTTTCACTTGCTACAAACCTGCTCAAGAAAGAGCAATGGAGAAAGAAATTGGCCAAGTTCAAATTTGCCCAAAACATCGTGTCTTTTGTTAGTTTCCTTGGTTTTTACCCATAACTTCTGGTTCTCACTTTAAATTTAAACCTTGTTTTTGTAAACATGGACTCCCAGTTCCAATGCAGCTGGGGCTGCAATCATTTTTGTAAAAGGTGGGGGAAATATATATATATATATTGTATAATGTAACATATTTTTACTCATACGCATCACTTGTTGCAAATCTAAGCATTTGTCATATTTAGTAAAGGGTTTTGTTAAAAAAAATATATGTTCACCTTATGGTAACCGCACTATGAACTCATCTTATGCATTATTTAAAGACTAATTTGCAATCAAGTCACTGCTTGAGATCTTTGTGTATGTATATCTTGGCTGGCTGGATGACAATATACTATTTACATCACATGTTATTCTTCTTTTTTCAGGTGCAAATTGGCCCTTTCCCTATGAACTTTGTTGAAAAAGTCATCAGTCACAGCAAAAATTTCCCACCAACCTGAGGTTTAATTGGTGAACTTTATGTAAGTGGCCCCCTCTTTAACAGAATTAAGTTAGCAAAAAGGTGATGATTTTACATTACTGTGTCATAAACCCTTGTGATCCACATATACAAGAATGTAATGAAATTTATCGAATATATCTGTCTTTTCAAATTATTTGCTTTACTGAAAATAAATCTATTATAAGTGACTTGTGAAAATAATGAAGTCAGAAACAGAGAAATACTTATTTTAAATTCCTTTGGCTTGAAATTCAAATAAGAGTTAGTGCACCTGATTGTCAGCCTACAAATACTAATTTGAAATACAACCACCAATTATAAAATTATTAAAAATCTTATGCATACAGTATGTACGGCCTTTATGCCAAAGATGGAGTCAAATCCATTCTATTATGCTTCCATTAAACATCTCAAAGTTGGCCTTTGCTGTTTATAATTGTTGTCCTTAAGTTCAAATCTCACAAGCAAAGATAACAAAACAGTGCTCCTCTCAGAACTCCCATTATCTCATCTTAATGGTCATGATACATTATCATTACGAAAACTAATTATACTCACCTTATATTCCTCAACCTCAATCATTATCTTCTGTACTACTCAAATATATCTACCTAAGCATATAATTCTACTCAATTCTGAAGCAGACAGGTTTAATTTTAATTTATGTTTTTTTGAAATGTACTCGTTTTCTCATATATATATATAGATCCACATTTAACGGCGACGCTATTATAGAAGACTGTCTTTACAAAATTGACTTGTGAAAGACTCATTAGGTGTGCTTTTTGCTTGCTTAGTGGGGCTAATTTCCACAATGGGCATAATATCTCTCTTTAAAAATTAATGTAGGTCTATTGTAAGGTCCAGAGTCTACACATGCCAAGCATAGAAATATGACCTACCATAAAGCTTTTACCAGAAAAGAAAGCCTAATAATAATTGTAAGACATCCTCTCTTGCCTTTAAACATAAAGGGTACCCCACAACGCAGTGTTACTTCCTACGTTATGTGCCTTTGAATTCACCAGCATACAGTCTTGAGGTCCCTAGATATAGCATTATATATATATATATATATATATATTGCCAATCCACTAGGTATTTTTTTTTTTTAACCTATGTGTAGGTATTTTTTTTTAGCCGTTGGATCATCATCTAACAGTGATCCAACAGCTATAATAATGTGCATGAAAAGACGTACATCATTAATACTATTTCTCTCTCTTACTTTTTAATATAAAAAAATATGTAAAAAAAAATTTCATTAGCTAAATTGATACCTATGCATAGATAAAAAAAAATACCTACTAGATTGGTGCTCATATATATATATATAGGTAAAAAATACCTACTGGATTGTTGAGCTTTTTATATATATATATATATATAGAGACAGAGAGAGGCCACATATATAAATAAGAGAGAGAGAGGCCACATATATAAATAAGAGAGAGAGAGAGGCCACATATATAAATAATGTATCCTAGTGTAAACATACCAAAAGAATGTGTACTAAAGGAAATTTAAATCTCGTTTGTTTTCTCTGTCGTGACAGAGATTATTGGGTAGTGCCTTTTCAGTTGTTTGACCTCAAAAATGTCCCTTTGTATATATATGTTGAATATTGTACGTTGAATCTAAGGGCAATTCTAAACTTGTACATGAAAAATAGTAGTAGTAAATGATTTCTGAATTTGTACGACTTTGATTGTGATATAATTCTCGCACTCGATTGACCCTCAAGAAAACTGACGCTCACATAGGAAAAGAATGTATTATCTTTATGTTCATAGACTTCTTCTTAATTATAAAAAAAACCTTACGTTGAATCAACTCGTGCAAATGTAGACAGCATTCTATTGAGAATGTGAGGGAGAGTTCTTTTTCTGTTTTTTTTTTGGGCCTAGGAAGCTCTCGATTCTGGTCCAGCCCGCCACCAGTCCAATAGGCATAGGAACAAGGAAATTTCTCAAGTCTTTACTTAGAGGGTGGACACCCTTGTCCTGCACGACCCTAGTCCAGTTGGCATATTCCCAAGTGAAACAAGTAAGAACTGGCCCGTTAGGAGGTAAAGCTTGGGCCAATGGCCCCACTAGAGTAATTTGCTCAAATAATTTAAGTGGATGATCAAAATTTTAAATTTGATTAAGTAGATGTCACTTTCAAAATTTTATACTTAGTAGATACACATATCTTCCAATTTTAGTTACTGTATTGAAATGCACTGGTATATAATTTTTTATACTTGCTATATAAAATTTTATACTTAATATATAAGCATATATACCAGACATTTTACTATAATATTTGACAAAAAGATATTTATTGAAATTGAACCCAAAATTTGATCATATTTCTATAACATTTTGTAGTACTAGTCATGATACGACCAAACATTTTTACGATGACCCGATTTTATGATCAGTAGTGTTGCACTAAAAATGACAGGTCACAATAAAAAAGGACCATACTAATTTTTTTTTTTTTTTTTAATGAAAGAGTTTTATCCTGAAAAGTGGTCATAAGAGAAAGAATGCATGATAATTCCTGTGTAATTGTTTTGTTACAATTCATTGGAGTTTCATGGGAAATAAGATATTTATTGGCTTTTCATACATGCATTAAAAAGATTAAAGGAAACCAGCAACTTTACATCCAGAACACTAAAAAGATTAAAGGAAACAAACAACTTTACATCGATTTTACTTTGAAAATCATGGGAAAATTTACTTTTTAAGGTAAGCATTTGCAAATATTTATTCAAAAGGAAAACTATACACGCTCCCAAAGTAAAACTTCCTCTGTACGAAGTACTCTTTCCTACAGCTCTGAGAGTAAATCCTTTTGTTGAATACAATACCAAGTATAAACATAAAGTCCTATAGTTGATAGACGTTGCGAAACGAGTGAAAGTTACTCAACATTGACGTTAGCACTGTTGGCCTCCATAAGACCATTGCGTATCTGCTCACCGATGTCCCTAACATGACCGGGGCCATGGGGTATGAACACAGTAGTATTCTTTGACGAGTTGCCAAGGTCTTTAATGGTGTCAAAGTATTGAGTGACCATGATAAGATCCATCACCTCCTTAGCCGAGGTGCCTTCCACCTTGTGAGAGAAGTTCAAAATGTTCTCTCTCAAGCCATCAGTAATCGCCTGCCTCTGCCTTGCGACACCAAGACCTCCCAAGTACTTGGATTCAGCGTCAGCTTCCGCTCGTTTGATCTGGAGCACCTTCTCTGCTTCTCCTTTGTACACACTTGCAAGTTGAAGCCTTTGAGCTGCAGGGCATAAGAAGAACTCATTACTAACATGCACACCCAAGCAGAGGAACTTAAAACCTTTCCCCAGTCACCAGTAAGTGCAAAAATGAAAGTTACTGAGAACTAATCAGGACTATACTATCAACCAGGACTAAACCCCTAAACTGTACAATAAATCTGCCGGATTGTGAGCAGTGTCTGTGGTTGAGGGGAATTCCTACTCTACAACTGTTTCAGATTGTTCAGTAATATACCCTAAATACACACTCAATCTTGCTATTTTCCTCAAAAGCTGGGGCTGATACTGTTAAACTGCACATCCTACAATATACTGATTCTCAAGACATTTATTTTAATCTATGTCAAGATAAAAGACCAGGAAGAAAGATAAGAAAATAATGACCTGCATTAATCTCATTCATTGCCATGCGCACATGAGAATCAGGTATGATGTCAACCATTAGTATTTGCTCTATGTTATATCCATATGCCACCATAACCTGATCCAGGGTTATATAATACATTTGAGATAATCGATACCAAATAAAGTGTGTAGAATATTCAAGATCACAGAAAGAAGGATCATAAGAATTCTTAAAATCAAGATCATAATTAAACAGAATGAAGCTGACAACAACAAAGATATTGAATTCAACTCATTCAACTTCACAGCAATGTGAAAACAAAACTTTCCAAACCAAGCATTCAAGCGCATCACGCATTTTCAACCAAAATAATGGTTAAAATAATCTCTCTTTTAGTAACATGCTAAGCATATACATGTATCGAATGCGACTTGAGAGAACTGATATTTTAGGGAAAAAATAAATAAGGGAAAGAAAAGTAAAATCAAACGACCCCAAGAGAGGAGTATTTCTCATTTAAAATTCTTCATACGTCTTTGTCCAAATTATACCTCTAATCAACTACGTTCAAAAGCTTTTTTTAACCTTATCATCATGAAAGTGATATTATCATTTAGTCAAAACATAAGAGCAGGGTAACATACACACACAATACTACAGAATCTGCCCCAAATATAATAAATAGAGCAAACAATACGAACTTTATTGTTCCGCACAGTACACTAGAGAAAGACCAAAGAATGATTATGACACAAATGATTTTAACGACAATTCAAAGGAAAAACTCTGGTTACCTTCTCAAGTTCCTCCAATACAGACTTAGCAACCTCACCCTTTTGTTCAAATAGCTCATCCAGGGTCATCCTAGGCACAAGAGCTCGAACCACTATGACCAGAAACCAAATACATTATTGATGTTAATATTATTATTATTAAAAAATAAAAAAAAGATCCCAATTCTTATTTCGCAAGAAGAAAACCATGTGAATTTACCATCAAATACATAAGCCTGAATCTGCTCTTTGGGGTTCTGCAACTCGTAATAGGCATCATCAGCATTCTCTTTGAGAACCCGGTATTGAATTGAGCATAGTAATTGTACAAACACGTTATCCTGGAAAAAATAAAAAATAACAATTCAAGATCATAAAATTTAACCCTTTTTCTGTCAGAACCCATCAAATTAAACCCTTTTCCTTTTCTTTCCCTATTTTTATTTTTTTTGAAGATACTCAATCTTGAATTTTCTTTTAGCCCGTAATTTTCTCAAGAGCCAAACAATCAGAATCGGGAAAAATAAGGGGTGTGGGGGTTGACCTTGGTTTTGGTCTCGATGCGGACATCGAGGGAGGAGATCCTGGTGGAGAGAACGGCGGCGAGGCATTCTCCGGCGAAGGGGTTGAAGAAGTGGAGACCCGGCTCCGCCAACCTCTCGAAGCGACCCCATCGCTCCACCACGCCTATGCTCGCCTGGTCCACGCACGTGCATAGGAAGCAGCACGTGTTCCCCATCTTCCTCTGTGATCGTGTTGATCTTTCTGTATCAAGAGGAGAAGAAGAAG
Source organism: Trema orientale (assembly GCA_002914845.1). NCBI lineage: Eukaryota > Viridiplantae > Streptophyta > Magnoliopsida > Rosales > Cannabaceae > Trema > Trema orientale. The sequence goes on along the minus strand of JXTC01000369.1, from coordinate 35,454 downwards.
CAAAGGAAAACGCGGCAGAAACCTGTTATGGCCACGTGGACGCGGGTATCTCAGTTCACAGGGTCAGAGAGAGGGTGACCGACTTGCGCTGACTCTGGACTCTAGACTTTGCTTACTGGAATGGGTCTTGGCCCATGGGCTTCGGGGTTTTCGATGGTTTCTGGGCCGAAGACTGGCCCACAACGAGGTTCTCAGTCATATTTATGGGAAAATGACATGGGCTAAAATATTCTAAAGGGGAAATTAGGTGGCGTACGACATTTTAACAAGTTTTTTATTTTTTATGGTTGTACGATCAAAGTATTTAAATTATACGGACTCCAATAAAATTTTTCGTCTTTTTACGATTACTGTACACGCGTCTGCAGGCTCTTTTCCTTTTAATGTTTATTTAGTTTTAAATTTTATGAAATATGTTGAAAGCATGTGTGCGGACATCAATTAAATTTTAAATTTTAATAGGTTCGGACATCGTTTTGACGTACGCTCAATTATCCTTTTATTTATTTATTTATTTTCTTTATAAAAAACTTAACAGTGTTTTGCCTTTTTTTTGGCCTTTTAACCACTTTTTTGTCCTTTCCTTTTTTGTTTCTTCTATTTTTGAATTCAATTTACCAGTCCAAAAAATTTTAACTCCTTTATTTTCTATTTATAAATTTATTTAGTAGGCATTTTTCGATTTTGCCCTTTTTTTTTTCTTTTTTCTGTTTACTACTCTTGTATGTATATATATATTTGCTATGTTTCTCTTGTTCAAATAAACTTTTTTTTACCATTTTAACTAAAATATTTTAGAATATTTTTTTTCCTTTTTTATTTTTTTAAGAAAAACTTTGATCAAAATTAAAGAGTTATAAGTATTCAGTTGGGTACATAAGTATTTTGTGAATTGGAAAGGGGTTAGACAATCCTAAATGCACCAAAACAAAATGTTCTATAGATAAACTTATATAATATTACCTATAGAAATCCTAGTAAGTTTTTTCTAGAAAAAAATGAGAGAGAAAAAAAGACATGTACCATATAGGTATTTAACAAGGTAATCTTGATATTTGGATACATTTTGGTAAAAAATACCACAGGTAATTGAAAAAAATAAATAATATTACCTTAGGTATCCTACATATTACTTATTATTAAATGGGGGAAGGATGGTCAATAAGACTAGAATAAGCTATAAAAAAGAATTAGCTATATTATGATTATATATATATATATATATATATATATCCTACTAGGTTGCTCATGCTATCCAGGTAAATTAGAAGGAAAAAAAAAAGAAAAAAATATTACTATGGGTATTTAATTAGGTTACCACTATACTAGGGTAAATTGGGGATACTAGAAGTATAATACTAGGTTACTTATGATATCTAAGTAAATAGGGGAAAGATACCATAGGTATCCAATCATGTTTCCTTAGTATTTGGTAAGTCAATACTCATTGTTTTTTTACTATATTACTTACGGTATCGAGATAAATTTGGAGGAGGAAGATACTATTGGTATCTAACCAGGTTATAAATTTGGAGGAGGAAGATACTATTGGTATCTAACCAGGTTACCTTGGTACCTGGTAAATTATGAAAAAAAAAATTCAATACTTGTTAGTATCTTACTATATTACTTATGGTATCTAAGTAAATTTGGAGGGGAAAGATACTATAGGTATCCAACCATGTTACTTTGGTACTAGTATATTGTGAAAAAAAATTAACACATTAGTATCTTACTATATTACTCACGGTATCTTGGTAAATTTGAAGGGGGAAAAATACTATAAGTATCCAACCAGGTCACCTTGGTACCCAGTAAATTGGGAAAAAAAAAAATCAATACCCATTGTTATCTTAATATATTACTTTTGGAATCTAGGTGAATTTGGAGAGCAGAGGATACCATAGGTATCCAACCAAGTTACACTGGTATCTCGTAAATTGAGAAAAAAACAAAATCAGTACCCATACGTAACTTACTATCTTACTTACGGTATTTGGTAAACGGGATGGAATCTAGGTAAATTTGGAGGATAGAAGATACCATAGATATTAAACCAAATTATCTTGGTATCTGGTAAATTGAAGGGAAAAAAAAAAAGCAATACCTATAGGTATCTTAGTATATTACTTATAGTATTCAGTAAACACACCTTGTTGATTTAGTAAACACACCTTGTTGATTTTTTTTCAATTTTTTTTTTTTTAAAGAACAAGTAGGAGGTTCCTAAGTATTTTATCGTGTTACTTATTTTATCAAGAAGTTAGGTTTTCTTATTGTGAAAAAAAAGTCTTTCATAAGTATTTCTTTTATTAATAAATTGGACATATTTCATTTTTAAAATATTATTCAAATAATATGTGGTATTGTAATTAAAAATCTATAATTTCGAAAATGTCAAAAAAATACACAAAAAGAATTTAATTATGAGTAAAAAGTTCAAAATTGGATAAAAGTAAAGGTGGCAAAACGGGCCGGCCCTCGGCCCGTCATTGTGGCCCGCGGGCCGGCCCGCATTAGTTCGGGCCGCAGGCCGGCCCGGCCCTAAGGGTAGGGCGGGGCTGGGCCTAGATTTCTAGGCCCGCCAAAATAATTTTTTGATAATATTTTTTAAAAAAGTATTTAAATATAAAATTTTTTCTAATATTTATAAATACACATTCACTCACTTTGTTTTTAACACTTTTAAATTTCAATCTAATTCTAAATAATTTTCTTAAGATTTTTATTTTAAACTTTTTTATCAACTTATATACTTTTAGCCTATTTAATTATTTATGAATTTTTATCAAATATGAAAAAAATATAACGTATTATTTATATATTTTTATACATTTTATTTTTAAATTTCTAATAATTTTAACTAATTATACAAATAATAAACTTATTTTTAATTTTTTTACAAATTTGGGCCAAGAACGGGCCGGCCCGCGTCGGCTCACCTACGAGCCCGCTCGGGCCTACCGGCTGGGCCGGGCTCAATTTTTGAAATCCCAGGCTGGGTCGGCCCGGCCCGTTTTCTTTCCCAAACCCGCTTTGGGCGGGCGGGGCCCGGCCCGCCCATTTTGCCACCTCTAGATAAAAGGGTGTTCAAATAAAGCAATAGCTGAAATTTTTAAAAATAAAAAAAAAACATAAGTCAGCTTACTGACACCTGACGTGTCTGACCCGCGAGGTGCCTCTGTGCAAGTCAGATTTTTAATATGTTTTAAGCTTTGGCCATCAGGCCATATGAAACTATTGTCAGTCCGTATATTTGAAAGTTTTTATACCAAAAGTCGTATTTTTTCATTTTTTTTCTCCGCTGATCGTATTTTTAAAGACATTGTAGAAATTACCGTAATTTTGTAGAAACCCCTATTCTAAAACCACGACCTGGTCCGATATACTTTATTTTGTACGACTTTTTTCTAAAATTAGACAGTTTTTTAGCTTCGTCTTCCTTTCTCATTTTGCACGATTTAATCGCCGACTTTTGAGTGAAATGAGGGTTCAGTGAGTGATTTCTAGATTTTCGTTTTCACTTTTCAAAATCATTTTGCCATTTTAGCTTTTTGAAGTCCTTTTCTTTTTTCTTTTTTATTGATTCACGATTTTCTTCCTCCTCTTCTTCTTCTTCTTCTTCTTATTCTTCTTTGCATCTATCGTGATTCTTCCTTTTAGTTTCAGCCATGGTCGTAACTCGGGCATAATCGGCAACTCCAATTTCCTAATCAAAGGAGGTTTCGCGATCGAAGGGAAACGTAGCTCTTCCAAAGTCACTGCAATCTGTTTGAGGAAAAAAGATAAAGTTTCTAAGTCAAAGTTGCTCTAAGTTGGAGATAAGAAGAAGGAACCCACTTTGAAGGACCCTGGAACTTCTGTTAAAAATCGTCGATTTAAAGCTCGAGCTAATAGGCAAAAATCGATAAGGAAACATTTTAGTTTCTAGCATTCTGTAAAAGAAAACTATAATAGTTTCTAGAAAACTTTTATTATTTCTTATGATTTGAAAAAGAAACTACAATAGTTTCTAGGAAACTTTCGTGGTTTACTGTAATTTACTTAGCTACAGAGTATTCTGCAAAATAGAAACCACAACAGTTTACAGAAAACTTTTTTAGTTTTCTACGATTTACTTAACTACAGAGCATTTTGCTAAAGGAAACTACAATGATTTATATGGTTTCCTGTGATTTATCTAGGTATATGACATTTTATAAAAATTAAACTATGATAGTTTCCAAGAAATCTTCGTAGTTTTCTTTGATTTATTTAGCTATAGGGCTTTTTGCAAAAAGGAAATCATCACAATGGTTTTCAGAAAATATTCGTGATTTTCTATAATTTACTTACGTAGAAGACATTCCGCTAAAAGAAACTAAAATGGTTTTCAGGAAACTTTTGTGGTTTTCTATGATTTACTTACGTATAGGACATTTCACTAGTAGGAAACCTTTGTGGTTTCTCGTTAAAAAAAAAAGAGACTTATTTACTAAAATACCACTGCGTTTTCTAGCTCCCAAAGTATTTAGAAAAATGCCCTCAAAAGGTCGTAGGAAATTTTTATTATTTTTGAAAGGTCGTGAATTTGGTAATATTTTTAGAAAAATAGGTATAAGTGCCCAAAACCCCATATTTATTGAGAGTGTTTATAAGAAGTGTTCCTTTTTTTACTAGATCAATTTTTAAAAAATGGCCCTTTTTTACACCTATTTTAATAAACTGCCATTTTATAATTTCATTTTGATAAATAACAGTTTTTCTAGTTGATCTATTTAAAAAATAAAGAAATAAATTTTTCAAAAACAAATCAATGTTATACATAATAAATCAATTATTTTGATATATTAAACATGAAAAGCAACCATTTTTCAAACAATAATCCAAATTCAGCCATTTGGCTTAAAAGCCATTTTACTTATTTTTTAAAGGAAAAATATGATTTTTGTTATGTAATATGTGGATTTTACCTATTTGCTTGATGTCCCACATCGGTTAAATATAAAGATGCATAGCCTTTATGGCTAATATATACTACCATGACTTTTTATCAATCTAAGAAAATCAAAAGAATTTAATAAAATATGTATTTTACTAATAAGGACTAGTTTTGTCTAATTGATGCTCACTGGACAGAATCCTACGCTAGTGCGGCGTTTTTATGGAATTTTAGTGGATCAGATCAATTCCGTTTTTATAGAATTTTAGTGGATCAAATCAATTCCAGTAGATCAGATCAATTCCGTTTTTATGGAATTTTAGTGGATCAGATCAATTCCAGATATACATGGGTTTTTATGGTATTTTAGAATTTTAGTGAATCAGATCAATTTTAGTGGATTAGTCCCAGAGGTACAAGCTTGCTCAAGCTATGATCCTACACTGCAAATATGTCATCTTGTTGTTGTTTTGCCTTTTTTTTTTTGGTTATTTTGACTTTTTTTTTGTTATTTTGTCCTGAATATTAATAAATTAGATGTAAAATCCAATATTACAAATATGCATCTTTTCGTTGTTTTGTCATGAATATTAATAAGTAAGATGTAAAAAATTTTTGTTTTGTTTTGTCATGAACATTAATAAGCAAAATGTAAAATTCAATATTGCAAATATGTATCTTTTTTGTTGTTTTATCCTGAATATTAATAAGCAAGATGTAAGGTCCAATATTTGTGAGGAAACAAATTGGAAGATAGCACGATTACACACTATCTTACGAGATAGTAGATACTTTATGATCTATTTCTATATGAAAAGGATTATACTTTCAAGCACTGCTAAATTGATAGAGGGCTCTGGAAGAGACTCTATCTTACTACTTATGGGAATTGAGTTCCTTATTAATGATGTCTTATACTAATTACCACATTCTCAGCCTAACTATTGGACTTTAATATCATACGCCTAAATGGTTTTCTTTAAGAAAGAGAGAACAAGAATAGTAAGGATTTTATATTTATTACTTTCACTAAAACCTACCAGAAGAAATTATTAGATATTCTTCTTATGTTTTCTTTAGGATTATATTGCACTTTCATAGATGAAGTTAAAAGATATATTGTATTGAACCTGTAGTTCAATAATCAAACCCTAGAGATTTAGCATGACCAATTAGGTTATCATGAGTCTAATATGATGTGACAAATTTCTAAAAATTATCAAACATTCACTCAAAAATCAGAAAATCCCTTCACACGATTTTTGTGCCGGATATGCTCAAGGCAAATTAGTTATAAGGTCGTTGTTGACCAAGATCAACACTTAATTTCCTATACTTTCACAATTAGTTCACAGGATCAGAGAGAGAGACCGACTTGTGCTGACTCTATACTCTAGACTTTGCTAAACTGGACTGGGTCTTGGCCCATGGGCTTCCAAGTTTTCAATTAGTTTTTGGGCCGAATATTGGCCCACAATAGGATTCTCATAAATTTTTATTTAGGCTTTATAGTCAAGCGACCGAAGTTTAGATCATTGTTTGAAAAATGTTTTTTTTTAAACATTGTTGAAAAATGACCGAATTTTGAAAATTATTTAAAAAATGACCATTTTTCGTATTTAATATATCAAATATATTGATTTATTTTGTATAAAATTAATTTATTTTTTTAAAAATTGACCAACTAAAAAATTGTTATTTATCAAAATAAAATTATAAAATGTCTATTTATTAAATAGATTTAGAAAATGGCCATTTTTTAAATTGATTTATTATAAATACTCATTTATTTATTGTTTTATCTTAAAAATATTTTTTTATAAAATTAAATAAATAATAAAGTGCTAATATTTCCTTCTCGTTATTTATAAGCAGAGTCTACGAAGTCTCAATTTCTTGTCAGTTTTATGTTATTCTCTCCAGTCTTCATTTTATTTTAGTTTATTTTAGAATTCTGTGCTTTGATATGTTAGAGAATTACAGTTCTGTCACTATCGCAAGTAATGTTATTTTTTTTTTCGATTAGCGTGGAATAGTTCTTGAGTTTGTTGTCGTTTCTCCAATTGAATCTGTCGTCCTATGTGGTAATCGTTTTCATAAACTAGACCTCGTTGGAGGCTAATTGGTGTCGTTCTATATATTGTCGTCCCGTTTTTATTGATTTTTTTTATTGATTATTTTCGTGGTTGTTGTCTTTTATCCAGAAATTGTCGTTTTCATATATTGTTGCTTTTGTTTTTTCCCCTTATCAATTTAGTTTTTGTAGGCACTTGTCTTTTTATGGTCAATATCGTTTTTTAAGTCAAAATTTATACTTAAATATTTAATTTTTTATTATTTATTTATTTATTTATTTTGTATTTATTTATTTTACAATAATAGTACTTTTCATCCAAATTTTATTCCAATCGTCAAATTTTTCAATTAAATGCGGAACACCGTTTGAGCTTAATTGCCATTTTAAAAACGTAAAAAAATAAATGAAAAATAGGAAAATGAAAGTAAATGAAATGAAATCATAAATAAGAAGAAAGATTTTTTTTTTTTTAAAGAAAAGAACTAAACAAATAAAAAGTAAAAATCTAAAAAATTTCTCTTCTTCTTCCCCCCCTCTCTCTCTCATAATTCTTCTCCAAAAACCACCATTAATCTCTGCAATTGAACCATAAAATAAATTATAAAAAAAAAACAAATTCAATGACTTAAAACCATAGCTTGTAAAGGAAAAAAGACACACTTGATCCATTAATAGAGTTGAAAATCTGAAGAAGAAAGACTTCAGCAAAAAAAATCAAAAGAAAAAAAAAATTTAAAAGATCCCTCTTCTTCTCCTAGCAATCGAAGACACGAAAGAATCAAAAAATAAAATCCCACATCCAAAGTTCCACTTACTTACAGATCCATGACCAAGCTCCCAACATCTTTGATGTATGGCATCTGAAACAACTTGTTCATCCAAGTAAAAAATAAAAAATAAAAAAAATCCTTTGTTAAAAAAAAAAACGGTAACTAAAATTGGGGGTTACAGACAAACAGTAACTCAAAAAATAATTCCTTTGAATAACAATGCCATTAACGCTGATATGGAGATAGAATCAAAATTGGGTTTTGGGATTTTTTCACAATTGAATACAGCCAAGATGATATATATACATATATATGAAGTAATCAAAACCTGTCAATGGAATAGCTATCGTCTTTGAGCCTATCAAAGCCTTAGCTTTGTTCTTCTTCTTCTTCAACGATGGATCAGAAACAAAGTAGCACGTGCGAGAAGCTCAACGGAATGACCACCACCGATAACCGTGACGGCCTCGACGCCGACAAGAGCCATGATCGCCCCCTCATGATCTCCGCTTCCATTTCCGTCAATCTCAACGACTACTGCCCTCAAAACGATGTCATTAATCTCCCCCTTTGATCAGATCGATTCAATCTGATCACCCGATGTCTTATTTCCACTCTTCATTTACGGGTTTTCAACGAAATAACCAGCGCCGATTATTAATTTTTTCTTTTCTTTTGTTTTTTTGTTTTTTATTTCTGTCTTCTTTAATTTTCTTTTCTTTTGGTCTTATTTTACTTATTTTCATTTTTTCTAATTTTATTTCATTTTTTTTACATTTTTTATAATTATAATTTACCTCAAAAAGCGATAGGGTCTTTTAAGGTGGTATTTAATAGAAAAATTTAGAAAAAAAATACTATCGCCGTCATAGAACAGATCAGATATATAAATGTAAATTTTAACTTAAAAAATAGAATTTTGTCACAATTTACTCTTTATTTTTTAGGCGAGTGCCATTTTTTCGGTTCTATAGTTGATAGTTCCTTGTCAATGTCCTTTTTTAATGGATTTTTTTTAAAAAAAAGTTACTTTCGTTTTAAAGGTTGCTTTAGTGCAGAGTCTTTACTTTGTTTTGGGTTATTGTCGTTTATATACATTTCTATAGTTTAAAGGCTTGCTGTCGTTTTCTAGGAAATGTCAGGTTATTGTCGTTTTTATTGATTGATATCGTTTTTATACGTTTATGTCGTTTTAGATTTTATTTATTTTTTTTTGTGGTTTCCGTGGAAATGACTCGTTATTGTCTTTTCTGTTGAGTGATGTCGTTTTTTTAATTTGACGTCGTTTTAAAAGGTTGGTAGTGTGTACCTGGACATATGCAATTGATGTCGTTTTTCTTGGATATTGTCGTTTGACAACCCCAATTGTTATGTAAAGGCAGGTAAGGCTGATGAATACAAACGTCCCTCTTTTTATCCCTCCCTCCCTCCCCCTCGTGTGGGACTTGATTATGCCTACTCGAATGTGCAAGCACAGCAGAACAATGACGGATCTCTTATAATTCTCTTTTAATTTTCTCAGGTATAATTTGCAATTTGCAAACAAAATCATTCTCATTTCGCTAATAAATCTTACTGTCCTTTAATTTGTTGGATTCTTCTCTTGCCCATATTCCGGCTCTAGTAACTAATACATAGTAACTAAGCATGCTTATTGGGTCATAGATGAGATTCTCATCTTTCAAGTTAATTTACTGTTATGAATTTAGACCCACTACTAATTTATTCTAACCTTTAGAGTAAGATTAGAACTCGGAAAATAAATAAAGAAAATATTCACGCACTCAAGAACACAAATCGTTTAATGTAATTCAGCTACAAAATTATAGTCTATGTCCACGGAGATCACTAACAAATGTTTCACTAAAAAAAGAATAATATTACATACTCAGCTCTCGTTTACCTAAAAACTCCGAGCATCCTCTCGCCAAGTTTATAAGAGAATTCCTTCACCCTCTCTCTCTTTAGCTCTCTCAGTCTCTCCATAATCTAGCCTTATGCTCAAGAGTTAGATTTCTACGATTTCTACTAGGACTCTAAAATAGTCCCACAGCTAATCCTATTCACCGACTACAAACAAAGAGTCCTAAAAGAATGAAATACACATGTGCGTTTATAAGCCACCGAATGCTAAGTTTCGTAGTTTATTAAAAGACTCCAGGTCCTTTGAATCGATCCACCTAGCTTTGACTCCTAGGTACACTAGGAAATACATAGCGAGATGCATGCCACTATTAATATACTTCTTTCGTAATTGGGTATATATTGAGTTTGATCACTCCTACCAAGCTTAACTCGTAATGCATTTCACCGCAACGGTGTTGTACTCAAGCTACGAACCTGATTTTTTTTTTTTCCATACATCAATCAATAATTTTTTTTTAATATATAACGGATTCCATTATCCATAGATAGATATATATGTCTTATTACTAGATACAGGCCGTGCATGCATCATGAACGAGAAATTTTCTGACTTTTGGAACTTAGTACCATTTATGGCAAGGTATGGTACAACATAAGGTACTGAATATTGAGCATATAAAAACAATATAAGTTTGAACCATGCAATATATCTTGTTCCAATCCGAAAATGCATGCATTTAGTCCTATCCGACCAACAAAATCCCTAGACCCACAACTTGTTTAATATACATTCCCCATTTCTCTCTTTCTTTTTTTTTTTCATTCACAATTTCTCTCCAACTTCGTGTGTGTTTCTGGGAAGTGAAATGCAGCCAATGAAAGGAAAACAAAATTACGAAAAGTAATTAAAAAAAGAAGAAGTAGAAGGAATTTAGATTTATAATGGAAGGAGGTTTGACCAAGTTATATTATTATTGCTTCATTTGATCTCAAGAATAATTGACAAATGGGGCACCTTATAATGCAAGAGAGAGGAGCACGAGACATAAAAATTTATAAATCATGTCGTTTTGTTTCGTTGTGTTTTTGAAGCAGCTTGATCGCATCTAGATCTATGTTCATCTTTTTGGGGGCAAAGATAAGACCTCTCAATTCTCTTAAGTAATTGCAATGGAGCCAGCTATTTAACTTGTATACAATTACAAAACATTTTATAACAAGAGGCATTTGATACTAAAAAATGATAATTCTGAATAATACATTAACATCAAGAATATGATCATGCAATTAAATATTTAACAAGTTGTTCTATTTGCCTAGCTAGTCTTGACGTAAAATGATGTACGGAAGATTGATGCTGGCCATGACAAAGCCTAAAAATCTAAAGTAACTATACTTGCTGGGTGTTTAATATCATGTATATTTACCAAAATTCGAAATATGAACTAAATGGAAACGGGTATAATTTATTTTTATTTTTTTGTTTTTGTGAAATATTTTCAGAAAATCGGCATATTTTGAGAAATATGCTTTTGTAAGATGTATTTTGTAAGATGATTAATTTTGAAAAAAATTCATATAAAAATAAGTCAATTAAAGTCGAAAGTTTTTCTTAAAAAATTTATATTTTTCTCTAATTATTTCAATTTTATTGGTAATAAATTTTACATACTATTTATTGAAAATTGATAAACTATTAAATAATTCAGCTAAAATTACTAATTCATGATAAAGAAAAACAGAAAGCAGATAATCTACCTGGAATATACATACTTTTGGATGTCAAAGAAAAATAAAAAATATTTCAAAGAAAATAGAATTAGTGGAAAGACTAAAAAAAAAATCGACATTTAGTGACAAGCATTTAGTAACAACAATTTTTTTGTAACTAAAAGTGACATTTCGTCACAAGTTGTCACTAAATGTAGTTTTAGTTATAACTTTTTGTTTATAGTAATGAAATTTATTGTGACTAAAAGTATATTTAATCATAACAAATTGTCGTTTTTGTGACTAAAATTCTTAGCTACGAATTTTTTAATTACGATATAAAAACAATGATATTCTTTTAGTCATGAATTTTTGACTTTTAGTTATAATTTTTGTCTTAACTAAAAATAAGATTTTTTGTAATGAAAGTATTTTATACGTTTGAAAGATAAGTATGTGTATTAAACTTGTATAGTAGGTTTTCGGTGAAAATTGGTAACAATGTTTGAAAAAAGAAAAATACTTATTGAACTGTTTATATTACAAAATACACATTCGTATATAATAGGAAAAATTAACTAGGTTTAATATACTGTATCTGCGTGAAAAATTATCTCAATTAATTAAGCCTTTCTAATATGTTTTTTCTCGCTTGAACATTTATATATCATTTTTGGATTCCCATGTGCCAGTCTATATAACATAAAATCTCTAACGTTCAATCTCATGAATTTTGGATTTGATTAATATTTTTATTTTTCAGGGAGATCTGATTAATCAATACTGACAATTAATGGTACAAATTTGTTGGCTGTTCCTCAACTAACATGCGGGCTGTTTAGTTTGTCGTTTGAAAATACCATAGAACAAAAAAATTGACTTAATAATACGATGTTGTCTTTAACGAATAGGAGACGCACAGCCTATTTAGCTGAATTATTAATACTTAGGAAATCGTGTGGAGCCTGCAAAATATCGTGCTAAACTAGTTGAATTATATTAGTAATCATAATAAGCTGGCCTCCTGGAAGCTCACCTAAGATTTTTTTCATATTAAATGTGACACTAGAGATTTACATAATAACACATATATAAATCAAAGTTTAATTATTTGAAGAAAAAAAAAGGTGTCATATCTTAGTTGATATATGGATTTGTTTATATTATTTTTAACATGGCCAATTGATTGTGACACCGTGGTACCGTTAATAAACAAGTCCCATCTTTTGGTCGGATGCTCCTACCTATAAAAGGCCCTTCTCTACCCTATCCTTCCATCAAAATTCAAAACTAAAAATCAACAAATTGCAGAAAGAAAAGCTAGATAAAGAGAGATCAAACAAATATTATCTAGCTAATAAGAAATTAAACATGGGTTTCTGGTCAGCTGAGAATGCCACAAAAGCCTACCTCAAAACCTTGAAGATGGTGAGTTTACTAGTTAATAAATTATACTCCTTATTATCATCTAATTATATTCCAATTAGTCTTGACTATTGTAATCTACTATATTTCCTTAATTATCATACTAATCTCAATTTTGTTATGTTTAATTATTCAGGGACAAAAGCCTAATGAGCCGGACGAAGTCGAGTTCATATCGGCGCTAGCCGCCGGCAACAATGCGCAACTAATGGTCGTGGCATGCGCCGGTACAGCCGACGCAACCGCGCTAGCCCTAGTCTCGGCGGCTCACCAAACAGGCGGCCGAGTAGTTTGCATTCTCCGAGGAAACGAGGAGCTTGATCAGTCCGAGGAATTAATCCTAGGACTAGGCGCCTGCCACGTGGAGTTTGTCATTGGAGACGCCCAGAACTTGCTCTTGACACACTATAGAGAAGCGGATTTTGTACTCATCGACTGTAATCTTGAGAAACATCAGGAGGGAATCCTAAGAGCGGTTCAAATATTGACCGTTGGAATCAATAACAAGAAGCAAAACGGTGCCGTTTTTGTTGGCTATAACGCTTTCAGGAAAGGGTCTTGGAGGTCCAATAACAACGTTATGGGGCTTAGAACCCAGTTGTTGCCTATTGGAGAAGGTTTATTGGTGACTCGAAGAATTGCTGCTTCGAACCATAATAATGGGAAAGTACGTGGGAATATTAATGGAGTCAAGAGAAGTCATAGTTGGGTTGTGAAAGTTGATAAGTGCACCGGTGAAGAGCACGTGTTTAGGGTCAGATCATTTCCGCATTATCATGGTAGACAGATTGAAGCTTAATTAGGATATAATAATTTATTATATGATTAAGTTCATGTTTAATTTTGAGTTTCAACAGAGTGAAGAGTAGAAATTAGTACTTAGTTTTGATGCGATGATAGGAGATTGTAGACCTCATCGTGTCTCAATACCAGGGTCAAATGTACATAGGAAGTATTAATATGTAAATTAACGTATGTGCTTATGAATCATGATTTGATTACATAAAAGATTGAATTGATTGAAGTTTATTGAACAATTGTTATGTATAGGGGCGTTTGTTTATTTTTTTTTTTTAAATGAAAAAATTACATTGATATCTTGTGTTTTATGTCAGTACAGTGATAACCTTTAGACAAAATATATTATATACTAAACGCTTCGTTAAAAAATTATTTGAAAAAAAAAAAGGCTTCTTAAAATTCAAAATATTTACACTGACACCCTGTAACTTGTAAGTTAAATTGATTAGAATGTTATTTTGACTATTAAATTTTCGTTAATGTTCCTAGATTTTATACGTTACTCTTATTAGAGTTTTTTTTTTCTTTTTTTTGTTGCTTTTTTGGTCATTACAAGGTAAAATCTGCCTTTTGAAAAGAAAAAAAAAAGAATAGTTTTGAAGAAAAGTAGTTTTCCACTAAAAAGTACCCAATGTTTATTTATCTTTTTATCGATAAAAACACACCACCAACTTTTTATTTATTTATTTTGCCCTTGCTTGAAACATGCCAACGACGTCGACAAACTTAAATATCTACTTATTTGGTATAGAATTATATAATTGAACTATGCCTATTTTCTTTATATCTAATTGTCAAATTGTGTATTTTCCTCAACCTCAAGTAAAAGATTGTTGACGGAGATTTTATCAACAATGAATATAGGAAATTGTGAGATGTGGCTTGTGTGTGAAAAGGATTGATAAAGTAATGTAAATAAGGAGACCCGAATTTTATAGTGGTTCAGCCCCAAAAAAGATGAGCCTACATCCACTGTTCTTCACTATTTTTCTAGAGAATTACAAGAGTTTCTCGGTCTCAGGATGAAAGCTGAGAGCAAAGAGAATTACAGAATGAAAGTGTTTCGTGAAGATTGTATTTTTTAGTTCTCTTTTTCCTTCCCTTACAATGAGATTAAGCCTCCTTTATATAGATGAGGAAGACTTAAAGTTACCTGATTACATAAACGGGTAAGCGTGTAATCAGAACAACACAATTATAGATATAAATAGAATCGGGTAATATCCTTAATTAAACACAGGGGATTACTCAATCTCCATTCTGAAGCTTGTTTCCTTTTCCATGCTGATTACCCTTTTGGTGAAGCTTGAACCAGTTTCCTCTTTATACTGGTCGCACCTTTCATATTCGGATGTGGTCGCATTTTAATTAAGAGAATACTTATGCGACCATGTCATGCTTGACTGTTGACTTTTTCGGCGTTGACCAATTATGGATTTAAGATCGCATAACAAAGATGATAAAGAATATATATGTACAAATCTTCATAAAAGTTATTTTTATTTATGTCCCACAACCACAACAGCACAATAATGCTTTTATAGAATACACCAACGGGTTTGGAGAACATACTTAATTGGGAAATAGACTAGCTTTTTCGAGGAGTTTTTTTGAAAAATGACTTCAATAAGAGTATCATAATTTTTTTTGTAACGGGTAATCACTATATATATAACTATAAATTCATAAAATTTTTAAGACTAATCAGCGATTACTAATATAATGACTACTATAATCACACAGTACTCATGGAAAAATTATTTTTCAAAACAGTTCTACAATAGTCATTTTAGTCGAAAATACTCCTACACTACAACAAATACGCAATAGAGCGAGGACACCTAAAGTCGCCGCTTTAGCTCGCACTAAAAGCAGCGACAAATCCACTAGTAGCGGCGACTACTAAATGTCGCCGCTTTAGATTTTTTTTATTTTTTTTAATTTTATTTGAACTCTAAAGCGGCGACAATTAATTTTTTTATTTTTTAATTTTATTTGAACTCTAAAGCGGGGACAATTGTCGCCGCTTTAGATTTTCTTATTTTCTTAATTTTATTTAAACTCTAAAGCGGGGAC
>JXTC01000369.1:0-17106 GCA_002914845.1 Trema orientale | reverse complement strand
AAATATTTAAATTAATTAATTATTGAAAAAACAATTTAATTGATTATTTAATAAAAATAAAAATTCACTCTAAAGCGACGACAATTTGTCGCCACTTTAAATCATTAATTTAATTAATTATTTAATAAAAATAAAAATTCACTCTAATAGCGGCGACAACTTGTCGCCGCTATTGTTATGCCAGATGGCATTTTTGTCGACTTTTTAGCGGGGACAACTTGTCCCCGCTATAAATTATCTAATACGGGGACTACATGTGTCGCCGCTTTAGGTATCTATACCAGCGAACTTATAGCGGCGACTCTAAAGCGGGGACATTGTCGCCGCTTTAGATCTAAAGCGGCGACATTATGCTTTATAGCGGCGACAAATGTCGCCGCTCTATTATTATTTTGTTGTAGTGCTATCTAGTCCCTACCTAATTTGGTAGTTATTTGAATTCAGATTAGGTCGGTAATTTGAGCAATGGCATACACAAGTTATCAAATATTATTATCACTTATCAAAACACATCAACACCGTGTAAAGTTTCTAGATCCATTTTCTTTTTTCTTTAAATCTATACACAACTAGAAAGAGCGAGGCAATATAAATAGAAGAAAGAAAAAACATACAGCTAACATAACAAATTAAGAAAATAGGTAAAAATAAGGAAAACCCATGATTTTATAGAGGCATGTATACCTCAATAATCATCATATTTTGTTCTTGTTATTTCGTTCACTAATTAAAGAAGCTATATTAATCGACATATATAATCTTAATTAGCTTAATTATCAAGTAATTGAAAAACTTAAATCTACCTAGTTCAACTTGCAAATAAAGGAGACGCATAAAACCAATTATAAGCTTATGATTGAAGCATGCATACATGTCCAAATTAATATTCAGCTGTAATTAGCTAACCTACACCACTGAAAAAAAAAAAAATGGCCAACGCATATATACACATCCACACGTGCACATACGATATGAAGATTAACGATCAATAATACAAATAGATACACATACGTGTGTATATACGTGTATATATAATATATCTATTTATATAATAATTCAAACATTTATATATAGGAAGAGTGTTGAGCCGTGTAGACAAATTGTCATGTCCCCACCTAAGGTTGCATAACCCATTCAAACAGAATCTATACACTCACAACTTGCCTAGTTGCCTATACGTACGCTTACTCAATTTATGATTATCACGGGCCTTCTCTCTCCCACTTTCTTAAAGCTTCAAATATTTTCTTGCAATCGAAATAAAATATATTGACATAAAACAATTTCCTAATTATGAACATAAACTCTATAAATATATAAGGGGGCTACAGTAGGAGCGCCCCTACGTAAGGTCCCCTTATACGCCGTTTGATGGGAATCTGTAGGGAATCTGTTTATACACAGATTTCCATCAAACGGTGTATATATAGGGTCTTACGTAGGGACGCCTTACTGTAGATGCGCCCATATATATAAATATATATAGAGACAACTAAAGATTATTTCTAACGTCAACTTTGGCTGGATCGACACAACAATTAATTTGCTATATATTTCAATTAATGATTTCTTTATTTCAGCAGAATCTGACCACACGGGCTATGGGGCAGCCTTATAACGCGGAGAAGAAAGTAGAAACATATGCATGCATGGCTGGCAGTAAGGTTATATCGTTAACAAGTACGGCTCTATGTTTGGCTTTCGGGGGGGCAAATTTAAACAGGACTACTTGATCGCTATTTAATGGCAATTATATAAATATATTTTTAAGTTGTTATTATTATTTATTTATTTTTTTACCCCTTGAAAATCCTCTCGTAAGTTATAGATTAATCAACCACATCAGCCGAAGCTCCTAAGTTCATGTCATAACTTATTTTCGACTTAGAAAGTCGCCTTCAAACAGTTGATCTCATTCCAACTCTTCCAGTAAATACATAGATATATATATATATATATATATAAAACTAACATCTACGAGCTCTCTTGAGGGAACAAAATAACCTCTACATGCTGTACCATACATTAATACTGAGAACATATATATATATCATATATGCTTGGATATATTTTTTGTTTTATGTTAGAATTTGCATTTATTGAATCAGGAATGAAGGTCCAATAGCTCCAGTGAATTCACTTGCCTAATCTTTTATATGGGCTTCGTGACGAGTTCTTCAAGAAGGGGTAGCCCAACGTATCTAGTTGCCTCATCCCTTGATTGGGCTTCAGGAATTAAGAGAAAATGACATGAATAGGACTAATTTGGGTTAAAAATGACTTCTTTGTACATTTTTTCAAAAATGATATCATGAGGAGTGTTAAGGTCGTTTTGACCTATGGTCAATAATTTCTTTACTATGAAAAAGTCCTAATTAATGATTTTTTTTATGTCCTATCCATGTCTTTTTCTTTAGCCTCTTAGGTATATATGTCCAATGATACAGGCATACAGCTCTTGATTTCTTTCCTAAATTTCAAAATTGCTGCTCGATTGATTTTGCCGGGGCAAATTCATAGCATAAAAGTTATATATATTAATGAATAAATAGCACAAATCATCGAACTTACAATTAATTAAGGGGAAAACTGTGAATTTCTGCGAGGGTGACCCATCTAGTTTTAAGGAATAATAATAAGAGGCTAAAGATCCACTATTCAATTTGTAGAAATGTAACAACGAACTTAATTTCCTCTTCTTTTTTTTTTTTTTTCTTCTCTTTGGAATTATGAGAACCAAGTTGCCCAAGTGTCCCACGTATTTGATCAAATGGACTATGGACTGTCAGGAACCCGTTATTTTGATTAATTTACTTAATTAAGTTGAGCCGTTTTTCAATAAGAAACCTATTAACCTCATGTAATAAAGATCTATTTTTATTTTTTCAATATGAACCAAACATGTGGGTAGTAAGATAATTTATGATGTCATTTACTTTACGGGGGCAAAAGAAAAAAAATTAGGTTTAATAGTATTACCACAGATCTAACTAGTTTTTAGGATAAATAAATTGAAAATGATATTTGTTAGGCGGCAGGTGGCAATATAGCATTATAATTAATTATAATTATCAGCTGCTGCTGTTGGTACGCAGTTTCCATCAGAAAGAGAGATAGGTAAGTAAGAGAGAGAGAGAGATTCCAAAGCAACAAACAAGCATGTAAGGACATGATAATAAGTCATTAGAACCCTATAATCATAGCGTTGTAGGATAACATGCCATCCTTTAAAAAAAAAAAATAGCATAATGTTGCCTCTTAATTGCCTTGTTTTCATCTGCAACAAACATATCTCTCTCAAATAATAAAGACACTGATTATGTAAGAATGGATATATATCATTAAAAAAACAAATTCAAATCTCAGTCTTGTTTTGATCTCATAAATCCTGTCATTAACTGTTAATGTATTCTCAGAAAATTTAAAAAATAAATAAATAAATACTATTGTTAATGTTATATTTGACACAAAAATAATAAAATTGTAAATTTAACACCAAATTTAGTGTCAAATTTAAATTTATACTTCAATGCACATTGTTATCATTATCATTATTATTTTAAAATAAATGCACAACAATATTTAAAATGTTAGTGTCTGATTTAATAATTACTAAATTAATTTTATAAATTATTAACCATAAAAAACATATTAATTGAGCATTTAAAAATGAAAAAGTGGAAGTAATTGATGCAACATTAGAAAATGTAGATTTTAATATTTCAAAATTATAACACTATGCTATATCTGATGTTATATTTTAGACCAAATATAGTATATTTTAACTCGTATTCATTCCATATCATCTAAAATTTGAAACTAACTTGTAAATTTTTATAATTTTTTTAAAAATTCATTAGATGAGCAAAACTTAAGAAATTTAAATAGAATAGAGAATTTGAGTTCAAAATAATTCACGGTCTATATGATGGCAAATGTCAAAACTTTAGGAAATGCTTGAAAATATGTGACTTGTTTTCACAAAAATGTTGGCCATTTGTTACAAAACTTGTCTTCATATATATTTATTTATTTCTTTGAGTTGACAAAAGGAAGGAAAAAAAATGTTTCTTAGGCTTTACGTTTTGACCGCGATTAATAGAACAAATAAACAATGATAATGCTTGAATTTTTTAAGATTTGCAACCACTTCTACATTCCCTGATTCCCATATGATTCTATTTTGTTTTGCTTTTATTTTTTATTTCCTAGTGACTTAATAATTAATAGCTCTTGTTGCACTTCTGAAATTACTTCAAATTATAGTCTGGTTTTGTTGTGTAAATTTGACGTATCACATTCATTTTGGAGATCTAGAACTCATCCCGTAAGGCCTCTTGGAAGGAATTTTTTTTTTTTTTTTTTCACTCTTTTGGTTTATAGACACATAATTTAGAAAAAAAAAATGTGGTATAATTTTCTATAGGAGAATACTAGGTATTCTAAGATTGTTACTAAATTTTTAATACATAATGTACCAAAATTATTACCAAAATTTTAATACCAACACATGTAAATATAAATTAGTATTATTCAATTAGTGCATTAGAACTTAGTATATATTATATGTATTTCTAGTAAGCAACTGCCGAGTGAGTGATCTAGTGCTAAAAATTAAAACATGTATAGTCATGGACACAGATTTCGAGTGCTAGGTATCTCCTTGATATTTACTAACATCCTATGTAGCGTTATAGGGTAAAGCCCCGCTTGAAGTCCTCAGTCATCATTCCCGTTAGCCTTGATTCAAATGTTTTTTTTCAAAAAAAATAAAAAATCTATGGAAACATCTTATAGTTTTTTCTCGGGCCCAACAAATTAATCAAGGTTTTTAATTTTGGCAAATCGGGTGGACAAATTTGAATTGTCATCTGCTCCCAAAAGACATGACAATGTGTACAAACTACAATCCCTGAACAAGTTATTCCGATCTTCGATAAGTAAGCTCAATTAGATTTTGTTTGTTTAATCAACGAGACAAAGAAGTTAGACGTAGACCCATGAGAGTAGACATCTAGAGTTAAACTACTGAGTCAAAAGCTTTGTTAATAATGGAGGAAAACTTCACCTTTCTACAAACCCAATTTTCTCAGCACATACAAAAGGTGATTACACAAGAAAAACCCCTCAAGGCCCCAACAATTCATTTCCATCCCACAATAGAACCCAATATTTAGTACTTCACAACAAAGCTAAATGGTCCTAAAGAAAAGGACTTTCCAACACTTTCAGAGAAAACCTAGTCCTAGATTATATAATTACTGGTGAGCAAAGTTAGTGACGGTCATCTCCAGATTTACCATTACCAAATCTTAGTATCATTAGGTAATGATTGAGACAATGTAATCCCTTTGAATCAGAGACTCAGACAGCTACTGCAGGTACTTAACTCCTGCACAACTGATTCCATGGATGGCCTTTCGATAGGAGATTCGTGAGTGCAAAGCAAAGCAATCTTTGCAAGCTTTGCTGCTTCATATTCAAAGAACCTGCGATGGAGGTTTGGATCAATGAAGTCTTGGAATCTGCCTGACTCAGCACCAAGACGGATTGAGCTTGCTACTTTCCGTTTACCAGCGAGGATTTGGAGTACTAGCACCCCAAATGCGTAAACATCACTTTTCTCGGTGAAACGACCAGTGGTGGTGTATTCAGGAGCTAAGTAGCCCATGGCAGCAGTGGCCTTGAGTGCTGAGAAGACAACATCGTTGGTAAGAAGCTTGTGCAGGCCGGAATCTGAGAGCAGCGGGTTAAACCGCTGGTCGATGAGCACCTTTTCAGCTGAGATGTTTTGGTGGACAAGAGCAGGTTTGTTTGGCTTGTATGAGTGTAGAAAAGCTACACCTGAATAAGAAAGAAGAGCAAAGGTTGCAATGAGCGATTGAGGAGCTAACAAATGCTAGGTTTTGAAAATGTAATGGACATAAGACTAATATTTGGAGTTCTAATATCAAGCACGAGCCAAAACAAAAATATAAAGCAATGCTTAATAAGCAGTGAATCGGATAAGGAAATTACCTTTGGCAATACCCTTGACGATAGATACTCTAGTTGACCATTCAAGGACCTCACCATCACCATCTTTCACATCAAGATATTTGAGCAAGTTTCCATTAGGAACAAAATCATAGATGAGAAAGCACTCGCCACGTCCCCTTGAACAACAAAACCCTCTTAGCCTTACTAGATTTTCATGCCTCAATGAGGTCAACATGTTCAACCCTTTCAAGAACTCGGCATCCTCTGACTTACAGCATGTTTTACCGATGCCCTTGATGGCAACCACTGATCCATCTCTTAATATTCCTTTGTAAGTTGCAGAAAAGTTGCTCTTACCCAACAAATTCACTTCTGAGAAGTAGTGAGTAGCAGTCTCCACCTCATCCAAATTGAACCGAAAGCTGTGGAACACTTCTTGGGCAAACGCACTCAAATTTCTTCCATCAGCCAAAGGGTCCCAACCGCTAGTATACTCGAGACTGATAAGAGGAGATCCATTTTTCCTGTTAACCCGTTTAGCCTGATGATCAGTACTAAGACGGCCATCAGCAATATCAAATGAAGTCGCAAGCTTCTGCTTCCTTCGACGATATTGGGTGAAAGATAGAATTCCAATGGCTAACAATGCAAGACTTACTGCTATAGTACCAACAACGACAGAAGCCTGATGGGATTTCGACACAGTTGAACACCCAGTTTGGCTGCAAGGCAACTTTACATTTGCCGTCTCTGGTATGTCTCTTGTTGACATACCGGTTGAACCGGTCCCATATGGCTCAGGTCTGTTTGGATTAACATGATCTGAAGAGTTACAAGGTTTCAAAGCTTCAAATCCAACTCCACATAAGCCAAGATTGTTCTCGTATCCAAATCCTTCATTAAGTTTCTTCAGAGCTTCATCAAGCACAGAAAAAGTCAAACTTTAGCATAACTTTCTGAAAACTACTATCAGATTGAACAGAAAAAAGTTAAAGCTAAAATTACCAGGAGGCACACTTCCCGAGAGACTATTGTTTCGAATGTCTAGAACTTCTAGCAACGGGGCATCGGCCAGTTTAGTGGGAATGGAACCAAAGAGGTGGTTGAAACTCAAATCTAGCCTCATTAACATTTCCACATCCCCTAAACTTGCTGGTATTGCTCCAGTTAGCTGATTAGATTGCAAGGCAAGGACAGAAAGCTTCTTTAGAGACCCAAGCTGAGTCGGTATGCTTCCGGTCAACTGATTATAGCACAGCTGCAAAACTATTGAGCAAATGCAAATAAGTCTCAGAGCAAGTTTCGCGCCTTTCCCAGAAAGTACCATATATCAACTTAAAACTTTAAGGACCACCACAGTAATACAAACCAGGAAAAAGTTAAATCAAAATGCTTGTAGCAACGAACCAAAAGATGAAGCTTGAAACTCAGTGCATTTAAAATTTTAACATAAAAATCGAAACATTGCGTGAAAGGATCCAATATTTCTGTGAAGGGTTTCCAGAAAATGATTAAAAATATAAATCTAACTATGCTAGGCTAGATTTCTCTCATCACATAATACATATAAATGGGGTTGAACTGAAGCAAGAAAGAGAAATGTAAAAGCTGAAGGACACAAAACAAGTTCAAATCTTACAAAGAGAACAACAATGAAACCATCCAAATCAACACTAGACTCAAAAAGAGCTAAGCTCAAATACTCTAAAGCAGTAAAGAAGAAAGAGTCCCAAACAGGAGAAAAGTTTGAAAGTCCATACTTTTTCACAAAATAAAGTTTCAACTAACCTTGCAGGTTGGCCATGCTTCCAATCTCAGGAGGAATCTCCCCAGAGAGATTATTCACATTCAGATACAAATCATTGAGATCACTCAAGTTTGAAATCTCTTTGGGTATGTCTCCATACAGAGAGTTATAGTGTAGGTAAAGCCCAGTCAAGTACTTGAGCCCAGTAATGGCGGGGGAGAGCTTGCCAGAGAGTCCCTTCCCTTGAAGAGAAATGTTGGCCACGTGTCCCAACTCGTTGCATGCTATACCTTCAAAGGAGCCATCACAGGGGTCTCCATTAATGGCCCATGAAGAAAGGTACAAGTTTTCTGGGTCCAAACTGGCTTTGATATCCATGAGTGCTCCAAGCTCAGCATTTCCATAAACCCATCTTGGGTTTGTGATGAAAATGAGAATGGTGAAGAGAAAAACTGTGAAACCCATGTCTGGTTCTTGCTCAGAATGGTTAGAAGAAGAAGAAGATGGGTAATCTCTGTCTCTGTCTCTGTCTCTCTGTTTATTTTACTGGAATTCTTCTTTATTCTTCTTTTTCTTTTTTTAAAATACTTCAATAAAAAAATAAAAAGATGGTTTTTTTACTTAAGGTTCTGTTTGGAAAGAACCAACCCACTCTGGCTCTCACTTTCTCTCTTGGGGTGGAGAAAATGGCTGGGAAGAGACTGAAAAAGTTATAGAGAGCTTTCTTAACCTCTTCTCTTGTGGCAGAGATAGTAGATTTTTTATATATTTTTTGGTAGTGAAAAAAATGGAAATATTGGCCGTTGGATTTGTGGACCATTTATTGAATGAGTGATGGGCCTAGCATAGCTAGTTGCATGCTAGTACTTTTTACATAATAGACTCTCTTCTCCTTTTTTATTTTTATTTTTAAAAAAGGAGAATAAAAAAAAAAGAAATAAAAAAAGATCGACTTTCTATGATATCTTTTCCGTATAGCAAAAATAAATAAATAAATAAACAAAACTGAGATGCCACGTTGCCAGAAATGATCCCACATTCGCAGGGAGAGGGTGAAACAGAAAAAGTAATAAAAAAATTAGAGAGAGATTTGATTTGGGTGTCCAGATTCCATGTGTTCAAAAAGAAGTTTGGAGTATATGTTTTACCAAAAAAAAAAAAAAAAATCAGTAAATAAAAAAAGAATGAAAAACAATTTAAAATATAGAATCAAACAAAACAAAAATGAGATGCACATAATAATTTCTGGTTTTTGACCAGGGAATATAAAAATTGCTTAGTTAATAAAGCTCATAGTAACTTATGGATGGTGAGATGGATTTAAGTAAACAGGAGTCTTTTTGTCATGTTTAAGCTTATTTTATTTATGTTTAGTGAAGACTGAAGCATGTTAGTGTCCACTGTAAAGACATACTTCTTCAATAACCTAATATAATTCACCAAGATTTTGCAAAGGTCATTTGAACTGTGACCCATTACATTAGAACATGTATAAGAATATATTATATTTATACTATAATGAGTTAGTGACAATAATATGCATTTCTTTGTGTCTATTCCTACTCCCTTAACAATTTATTTATCTTGTTTTGTTCGTCTTTTTTTAAAAAAAAAATAAATACATATTAAAATAGCGACAATTATATTGAGAACTGTAAACCTTAGTAAATACTAGAACTAAAATTTAAAATTCAAGGTGGGAGATTTGAATTGAGGTAAATAAATAAACTCTTCATGAATATATTGGTGTCTTTTTAATTTAATTGTCTTTTTTTTTTTGAAATGGGTTATTTAATTGTCTTATTGCTTTAGTTTTTAAATTCATCGAAGAGAGGTTCAAACTTATGTCGTCCAAAGAAGTGGGGTCCATCCATAGCTTCTTTGCATTACGTCTGCCACGTGGTTGCTTACAGATGGTCAGATGAGGTACAAAGCGAGCGAGAGTTTGAATTCAAACTCTAATGATCTAATGCGTGCAAATTACAGTACACCCTAGTCGTGTCATAATGTAATTGGTTGGAATTCAAAAAAGGGATTTATTAAAACTTGGTGCTGTTATTGGAAGAGTATCAGTCTAGGCGTCGGTTTGCGCTGTGTCAGAGCTTTACGACAACCCACTGACTCCAATCTGCTGTATCTATACTCTTGCTTGCCCCGCTCTTTCATGTTTTCTTGGCAGTTGGCACCACATTTTATTTATCCTTTTAAATTCTTTTTTCATAATCTTATTCGTGTAGTTTTTGAACTTTGACTTTTCTCCTCCTTTTTTCTCTATTTTTATTTTAATATTTTTTTCTCTAAAATTTAAATATTCAGTAATTTAAATTATGATTGAGCATCGATCATATTGGACTAAGGGTGACAATTCGTGTTGTCATGTCATATTCGTGTCGTGTCGTGTCGAAGCATATATATAACGAGCAATTACCAAACCCAAACCCGACACGTTTATTATTCGTGTCATGATTTGTAAACCCACACCCGACACGCTAAATAAACAGGTTAACCTGTGAGCGACACATTTAACACGTTATTTAAATAGGTCGTATTCAGATCGTGT
This sequence comes from Trema orientale, assembly GCA_002914845.1. Lineage (NCBI taxonomy): Eukaryota > Viridiplantae > Streptophyta > Magnoliopsida > Rosales > Cannabaceae > Trema > Trema orientale. The sequence goes on along the minus strand of JXTC01000369.1, from coordinate 6,820 downwards.
CCAACGTAACACGATCTACTAACCTGTATACTATTAACCCGTTAATTGANTATTTAATCGTGTTTAATCGGGTTTAACCTGTTTTGACCTGTACCTATTTAAGACAAACCCAAACCCGCTAACTTCGTGTCGTTTTCGAGTCGTGACCTAAATTGCCACCCCTATATTGGACCAGTTACACTGCTTGCCCAACCTATGCAATCAAATTTAGATTGTATTTTTACAACTTGAAACACACCTAATTTTAGAATTTTTAATTTATAAATTAGTCGGATTGTTCAGGTTAACCCATCTTAGAGTTTATAAGCATAATTTTAGTGTTTATTTTTTACTCTTTTTTTCTTAACTTTTTTACTTTTATATAATATATGTTTAAAAATAAATTAAAAAACTAAGAATAAATCTAATTTTTTGACTTTTACTAATTTTTTGAAGTTTTAAATATTATTATTTAATTATTTATTTATTTATTTTTCAACTCTAGAGATTAAGGATTCAAACTTAGGATCTTCCACAACATGGATTGTGAATTACTACTAGACTATATATGCGACCACAATTTTTTTATTGTTATCTCTATATGAATACTATTTTTTTTTCCTATGAAGTAATAAGTAGTTATGAAAATCTTATTTCGGTTTTGGTTTAATTAGACAATCTACTCTTAATTTTTGAAAATGATAAAATCCTCTCTTCGAATTTAAGTTTATAAAAAATTCATTACTACGACAAAATTTTTCAAAACTAAAACAATAAGGGACAAAAATATATTTAGTCAAAACCTAAAGTCAAACCTAAACTTAATGTAAAAAATAAAACTAAAATAAAATAACACTAGATTTTTAATTTTTTTTAATGATTACATAACGTTAGATTTTATTTTCTCCTTTTCTATTATATTTATGTTTCAGAAAATATTTTTGTAATTACATTTCTCTTACAATAATTTTTCGTTGATTTGGAAAATGCACGGAAAACATCTTATTATATGAAAATGAAAACATAGCATATCTAGTTTAAGATTTTACCCCATAATAATCTATATGATACAAACACTTAAATGTTGTTTTTAAACAACACAACAATTTTATAAATCTAATTACTTAAGGCTTAGATATTTTTTTTTTTGCTATTACAGTTATTTTTGCTCACATCATGATGATACCAAGTAATTAGCCCCTATCAAGGTTTAAATTTATGTCATTGCAAGGATGTTAATAATTTTTGAAATTTCTTTTTTCCTAGAAGTATTGAACGTGTTCCTTACGATATAAACTTGCCTCTGTTATAAAATAGGAAAATGATAAGAGCAATGCTATGGGGCACCAGTGGTGCCCAGCACCACAGTGATGTGTCAGTCTGTCACTGGATGATTTAATTAATAAACTGGGTCCCACATAGGTCCCACTTAAATTATAATTATGATTAGCCAGTTACAGACTGACACATCATTGTGGTGCTGGGCACCACTGGTGCCCCATAGTATTACTCAAATGATAAAGGCAGATGAGTGACACCCATAAATTGTTTCTACTTCTTTTTTATGCTAAGCCGAGATATGATCTTCATTGGAACGTAAAGACAACAAGCATTAAGCCAGAACTACAAACAAACAACAATTGGAGACAAACAAACAAAAACAAAAAACGAAGGAGACAGCATGCAAAGCAGCACCAAAGAACACTAGCTCAGAAAAAATGAATTAAAGCAACACATTAAAGCCAGACATTCTTTTAAAGGCCAAAAATAGTGGTTAGAGGCTTCAAGCCCCATTTTCGTGCTCTGTGATATAACAATTGGGACTTGCAAAAATTGTTAGCAAAACTTACTTCTTGAGTCTGATTTATCTGGATATAAATCTATATATATATATATATACATATATATTTTATATAATGTGTTACTGGGATTTACATCTTGTATTAGGTCTCGAGGAACCTTCTTTCACCAAGGAGCAGTGCTATAGGCTCTCTGCTACTAGCATCAATGCATCATATATATATATATATATATAAATAGAAGTATAAGACCTATAATTTACATGTAGAGTCCACATCATTATTAATATTTCGTCCTAGACACCACACATGCATTTTAGTATATAATTTTCTCACCCAGAGTTTTGCAGAAGCCAATCGAGCATTTTTGTAGTAAGAATTTAGATGGATTGGCATTAGATTCTAGCCTAATGATTCAAGGTTTGTACCTTACACGAAAATCCCATTAAAACTTGACAAGATTGTAGAAAAGATTAATTTTTGTGGTGCGCGCTTGAAACAAATACAAACGAAAGAACTGTTATTGCCGTTTATGTTATTGGATTATAAAAATTCTCCCTCTGTGGACGCTAGTTTGTGATTCGATTCGGTCCTTTCAGAATCTAAGGACCAACATAGATGAAATTTGCATTTGGCTGCTGATCAGTGCCTTCAATAAAGGGACTTCTCATTTGTTGTCCTGTTTTGAATTTGAGGTCTGTGAATAATAGTATCACAGAAACCAAATGATGGCTATGTATGTAACTTGTCTTTTTTGCTTGTAACTGGGCGAGAAAGCAACATTACATTAAAGGAAAAACAGGACCACAAATAGTAGAGAGGAGAGCATTGAAAATCTAAGAACTGTATAACACACATATATATATAACTGATATTTTTTTAAAAGGGGAGGATTAACAATATATAAATATATTTGTCTTGAAGAAATGTAACATTTCATTGTGAACCCTTCTTTTTTCATCCATACCGCTAGAAGCCTAGATTCCTCCCACAGAGACAAGCCCTTTGAGATTGGGAGGCACACAAAAAATTCTCTTTGAAATTAGAATATCTTGGGTTGCACAATGCACATAGTTGTAGTCCATGATATGCTGGGAAAGCCCATTTTTTAACTTTTTCATTCCATCGATTATGTTACCACTTATAATACCAAGATCAACACATAAAAGCTGTTATGTGACAGAATTATATAATACTTTGTTGCTTTTTTACACACCAATATATAGGTGGTCAACCTTATTCTATTTGGACCAGTAGTGGCATGGTGTTGGGCTGTTGCTGTACCAAATATGTGTCTTAATACAAAAGGTAATTCACTATTTTCCATAATTATAAAAAAGATGGCATTATAGATGGCATTATAGATGAGTTTTTCTGTGAAGAATGCTGGCCGTATTTTTTTTTTTTTAATATTTTTTTTTGTACTTTTTCAGTTTATTGTTTAATACGTAAATTTTATTCTAGTTTGTTGTATTATTAAAATATTAAATTAAATAATAGAAGTAACATATCAGATATTAAATTGAAATTGGAGAGTAAAAAAGAATGAAAAAAAAATGTTTATAGGATTCTCTTCGTGACTCTTTTTAATGGGTACTTTTTTTTTCCATTTATTTTGGAAGAAATTTTTTTACTCCATTTATTCTTTCCTTAAACTAATGCCTTGGAAAGATTGATCCTCCGGCATATTATGACATTACCACCGGTTACACTTTACGGAACTTTTATAATCCTTTGCAGATGGACAAGGCATCTTCTACTTAGACAATAGACAATGCCATGAGTCACTTTTTCAACACATTCTTTTATAGCATGCTTATTTTAGATTTCATGCCACATGGGCCACTAAAAGAAGTGAAAAAATGCTGCTACAGTATATAACATTTTCTTTGGCTCTTTTTTTAGTGCACCGATCAGTATTGTTATTCTGTCTTGATTGCATTTTGTTTCCCATCCCTTTCAATATGCTAAGCGATGTCACGTGATTCACAAAAATAACCTTCTAAGTATTAGAGACCAAGACATTATATCGGATAATAGTGTAGTTTATTCTAAAAACTTGGTGTTCAAAATTATTGGGATGTTAAGCATATATATATGGTTGCCAATCCAATAGGTATTTTTTTTTTTTTTTGCTTATGTATAGGTATTTTTTTTTAGCCATTAGATCATCATCTAATGGTGATCTAACGGCTATAATGAGATGCATGAAAAGACGTACATCATTAATGCTATTTCTCTCTTACTTTTTATAATAAAAAATGTGCATGAAAAATTTTCATTGGCCCAAATTGATACATATACATAGGTAAAAAAAAAAATACTTGAATTGGTGCCCATATATATGGGAATGGAGATCAAAGAGATTAACATTGACCAAATTAGACTAGAAAAAAACTATATTGGAATGGAGAACAAAGAGATTAACATTGACCAAATTAGACTAGAAAATGTAGATGCAAGCATTGAGAATCCTTGCTTTGGCCCTTCTCTTAGACGTTTTCTTTGTCACTTTATCCCTTTACTTTTTGTTCTAAAAAAAAAAAGAAATAAATAAAATCTCCTCACGTTTGGTAAAGAGGTGAGGCACTTAAAACAAATAGGGTCAACATCAAAATGAAGAGCATCTCTTTTGCACTGGAGATGAATAAAAAGGCTTACAGAGCAGATAGGGTGCCATCACCATGCACACTAGCAATGTAAAATAACTTGTAAAAAGGTGCTTGTATGGAGAATATAAAGTTGTGAATGATGCCAAATGGGCCCGGTTGTGAATAAGGGAAGGTTGTGCCCACACTTTCAGAAAATTAAATTTAAAAGACACTTTTTTCTTTTCTTTGCACAAAAATATTAAAGAAAACTCCTTTTTTCCAACTGGATTTTTCTACTTTATAGCGTGTTATAATGAGGAGGTCAATGAGTTTCAGGCTAATCAAATGGTGACATTCATTATTTACTTCCCCAGAAAGAAGCACAAAGATGATATCTTCATTCCTTTAGATACTATTCAGATTTCAGACTATAATCATGGAAACAAGCTCAATCATGGCAATATTTTTTTTTTTTGGGCGGACCCAATCATTATTAGGAAAATTGAAATTGGGTTTAGCTATTTTTCCAATAAAGAGTTTAGAGGGGGTGACTTTATACTGTTACTGTATGATTGGTCTTTGGGCCTAGCCTTTTTTGAGTGCTTTTACTCAAATGCCTTTCGGCATATTGTTTGCTGGAAATTCCCAATTCAAGTGAAGCATTGATCATGTTACAATGTCATATTCAGGCTTCATGGCATCATTGCCTTCCTCTGGTGCTTCATGACTCATTTGACTCTCTTTAAGTTTGGTACCCAAAAAACAAAAAAAGAAAAAAAAATCAAGAGCTTATGTGTTAAAACAAAATGTGCATCTTCATTGTTATTTTGCTAAACAGAAACCAATAATTATTTCCCAAGTTAAATTTTAGGTGCAATTGCCCCATTAACTTATTGCAAAATACAGCTCAAGCTACATACTGCTTAATAAACAAACTCCTGTTTTACAACTTAGGGTGTTTTTGAGTAAGTCTGCCCTGTTTTTATGGTTAAAAAATGTATGCAAAATCTAGCTTAAGTTTGTGGATTTGATTCTCCGCTCAAAACCCACAATTTATTTTTCCAAAAGGGATTTCATTGCATTGCAGTCTCTTTCACTTTGCTGATAAGTAATTATGTCGCTTGAAAGTGAGAGCCCTCAACAATTTCGCTTTAGTTATATGGTCCCTCCTTTGTAAGAGAGCATTTACATACAGTCCTACATCGTCCCTGACCAGCCAGATTTGGGGTTTCTGGGGACAAAGCTGTAGTTGGTGAAATGATTGGTGCATGTTTGGAGCCCGGAATAAATTGGTGAAGAATGAATGAAAGTAACACCTCTTCATTTTTTCTGTCCATTTTTTATGACAATCGGTCTTTAAATTAGTTTGGTAAATGGAGACCTTTACTGTGGATTAGAAGTGAGCAATATGCTTAGCACCACGTACTAGTTACGACTAAGTCCCAAATTTTAAATCTACGTGTAAGATTTACACTTCATCAGTGTGTGTTAAGGTTAAGCACCACCAGTAGAAATGGGCTATTTTCTAAACTAACCCACGACATGAGGTGGTGTCCTGCTCTCTGATATCTACCAATATTCTTTTATCTTCAGTTGTTCCAAGTTGCATAATGCGTTACAGTCTCCATCAGACTGACCATAAGCCTGGTTTGGAGAGTTGGGCCATGACAAGCTCAAGCCCAGGATCGGCACCCTAACTTAACGGAAGCTATGTTCACGCACGGGTTATACAATGCATGCCACACGCTTTTTGCCTATATATTTTCACTCTCTTTTGGATATGATCACCTAGGATGTTAGGAATTGTCATAGATTTTTATTCTTTGGTCACATCAATGTGTTTGTAGATTTTTATTCTTGTTAACTCGGACTTACAATTACAAGAAACAATTACACCTGTTATGCGATCTTGAATCCATAATTGGTCAACGCCGAAAAAGCCAAAAGTTAAGCATGACATGGTCGCATAAGAATTCCCTTAATTAAAATGCGACCACATCCGAATGTGAAAGGTGCGACCATTATAAAAAAGGGAAACTGGTTTAAGCTTCACCAAAAGGGTAATTGGCGTGGAAAAGGAAACAAGCTTCAGAATAAAGATTGAGTAATCTCCTGTATTTAGTTAAGGATATTACCCGATTCTATTAATGTCAAATTGTATACCTACTCGTTTATGTAATTGGGAAACTTGAAGCCACCTTCACCTATATAAAGGGGGCTCAGTCTCATAATTTGGGGACACGATATCTGACTACTACTTCACTATACACTCTATAATTCTCTCTTTGCTTGAAGCCTAGAGTTTTCACTTGTAATTCTCCAGAAAATAGTGAAGAACAGTGGACGTAGGCCCATCTTTTTTGGGGCTGAACCACTATAAAATTCTTGTCTCCTTATTTGCATTACTTTATCAATCCTTTTCACACACAAGCCACATCTCACAATTTCCTA
>JXTC01000368.1:292962-308748 GCA_002914845.1 Trema orientale | reverse complement strand
TTTTTTTTTTTTTTTTTTTTTGGGATATGGACTTTTTTTTAGAAGCACGGTTTGTTATTTTGAACAAATAGATAGTTTTTTTATTTTTAGAACCAAATACGTGGTTAGTTCCCTTTAAAAAAAAAAGAAAGAAAATAAACTATAAAAAATGTTTAATAATTAGTATATATATATCAAAAAATTCATTTTTTTCATAACACATCAAAAAACAGTTATTATATCAACCATTTGGTTTTTCCAAATATTTTACAAATGATTATTATATATATTTTCCAAAAAAATGATATACGTTTGATATATATATTTTCCAAAAAATAATATATATGGATAACTAATTATTGAATTTGATACGTTTAGCGTTTTATGTGTTATCAAAAAATGTTTAGCTTTCTATGATTATTAGTATTTAATTTAATACATCCAGATAAGTACGACTAAGATTATAAGAAAACATCCAGTTTTATATATGACTCATTATCAAATCAAACTCTTTAATACTTGCATCTATTCATGCATATGACTCCATAAGAAAAATGATATTGATAATACTAATAATTCCAAAGGCCAAAAATGCCCATTAGATACATTAAGAGTAAGATAAAATGTTATAGGTAGGACTAACTTGGGCTAAAAAGACCTTTTGTGAATTTTTTCTAAAATGACGTTTTTAAAAGTGTCAAGGTGTAGATCTTAACCTATATTTGGGAGCTTTTTGGCCATGAGAACACCATTATGTAGGAGTTTTTTATGTCAAGAAAGTCTTGACTATAGGTCAAGATTTCTTTAATTCTCCTAAAAAAGTTAATTTTAAGAGAATGCACAAGAAAAGTCATTTTAGCCCAAGTTAGTTTTACTCATATCATTTTTTCTTGAGAGCAATGAAGAGTGAGCAGAACTGCATATTTACTATTTTGATAATTCTAAATATAAAAAAGAAAACTCATTATGTAGAGTAAAACATGTTATTACTCAACCAAAATAGCCAAAAAGAGTAATGTTTGGATCAAAACTTATTTAAATTACTATTTTTTTAACTGTCAGGTGCAAGTCCATCATTCTAATATATTGATATATATCCATGATTCTAATAAATTGATGTGAACTAAAATACTCATCTATAAAACCAGGTACAAAGTAAACTTACTTATTAATTTTATTGAAAAATGACATCTATAGGTGCTTCTATTAATCATATGAAAGTTTTTTTTTTTTTGTTTTTTTGGTATTAATATCATTCTACTTCAATCTTTTTTAAAAGTAATTATTTTTAAAATTTATTAATGATGATGTATATTCGTTGTTTTCATTTAGAATGACCATATATACACATGAATGTAATTGGGTTGTATATTAAAAATATGCATATTGATAACTAGGCTACCAACCAAGGCAAATAATATTTTGTATAAAAAAAAACATGTACTAACAATTTTTTAACTCTTCAATCACGTCTTCATTATTGTTGTAAATATTACACTCTCGTATGAATTTAAATATTCTCTTATAGATTATATTATATGATGTAATGTGAAAAAGAAAATATCAGTTTAATTATTCATTTTATTTATTTATTTTACTCCATAATGATTATTCATTTCACTTTATAATATATGATATTAAGCTAAAGTGATGCATTCCCTTTTTTAAAAAATAATAATAATAAATTTATAATTGCATGTATATGTCATTTAAAATAAGCTCTCATTAGTTGTATATGTAAGACCAAATTATTATTAACTATTTACGGGGACCGAAGAAATACATTTTAAAATTTTCTCTCTATTATATTGATGGGAAAATTCGTTAAATACATGGTCTCCATATTATTATTATTACTATTATTATTATTTTGACAATTGGTTTCTATATTAATTAAATGCTTGGAACATTAGTTAGAAACGCATGGCCTCATAGAGGAAAAACAATTTAAACATCTCACAATCAAATTATTAAGGGCCGCATGAACAATTAATATTTAATTTATTCAATAATAACTTCCTGTCTATTGATCGATAACCCTACACGATAATTAAAAGTTGATTTAGAAGATTAGTCCGTATTGTTTTTGAGAATATATATAAGATTAGAGAGAAATCAAACGTATTATTTTATTTATTATTATTATTATTATTTTTATTGTTGTTATTATTGTTTATTATTATTATTATTTTGAAAGACGTGTTATTCTATGTTAAAATAAGTCCACATATAAAATAAAAGAAAATATTAGAAATATTAAGGTAATTAAATATGCAACACGTCAAAACACAAAAAAAAAAAGAGAAAGAATTAGAATTTATTAACTAGATAAGTTATACATAAAAAAAATTAGTTAAAAGAAAATAAGATAGTTAAAGTGAAGTCACCCAAAAAAAAGGAAATAGATAATTTGTCGACAAAATTAGTATACATAAAAAAAAAAATTAGTTAAATTAGTTAATCTAGGAGAAAACAAGAACATATGTGTACGAAAAAAAAAGATTTAAAAAGGGAAAGAAAAATAAACTCATATACAATAAGGAATAAGAATAAAAATACAAAAATGGAATGAGAATGAGAATAAAAATACAGGAATTGAATGAGAATGAAAACAAAAAAGAAAATCAATAGAAAATGAATTGAAAAAAAAATGTCACCAACAAGTTACAAGTTTTTTTTGTCATAAATATCTTTCTATATTTATATAGGCATTGATTACAATTTTTTTTATTATAAAATCACTAATATTATTGTAACCATTAGATGAAAATCTAATGACCCAAATTAGAGTATCCATCCATGGAGCCAAAACAAAAATCTCCATTGAAACATGACCCATATATATATATATATGTATACACCTGCATGTGTGTGCACAGAATTCATTTGCTAGTAATAATTAGACAAAAGCAATAGTATGGTCTTGATAATTGTGAGAGTAATTAATGATAAAAGCTAAAAGAAAGAACAAATTTGATGTGACATAAGAAAAAGATTGATAGAAAAGTGAATTGATGAGATAAACAAGACGAACAAGTGGAGTTTTTGGTTTCAGGAGATGACGAAAAGAAGCTTTCTATATTCAATTGATAGCTAAATATTAAAGGCAGTATATCATCCTATTGATTTGAGTTCTATTTACAAGACTTTAAAGCCTTTATATAGGCATACATCAAGCGGTGAAGTGAAAATATGTGTCTTGTGCGGCTGACACGTCCTATGCAAGGTGTCTTCCTCTAGTGTAAAGTAATTGGAGATCTTGACACTTAATAAGCAGTGTCTTGCAATTAGCCGGACTAAATAAAAGCTTGACACTTCAAGCTTGAGGATGAGGTTCAGTATTAGCCTGACAAGTGGCTCAATTATTTTATGATATATAATATCGTATAAATGTGATATAATTTTGACATATCATATTTTTTTAATTGACCCCATATTATATAATTATCATATTGTTTGTGACTTAATATTTTTATTTAGTGACCAATTACAAAAAATTATCACACCCCAAAACAAAGATTATAGAACGACGATTTTAAAGCGACGACAAAATATCGTCCTTTTAGCTGAAAGATAAAGTGGCGACAAATCAGATAGTCGCTGCTACAGAGAAACTGTATTTTTTGAGAAATGAAAAAACTTAAAGCAGCAACATTTTAGATAAGCGCTCTAAAATTTTCCGCCAGAAATCTTAATTATCGCCGCTTTAAACAGAGTGCACCAACTGATTGCAGATGAAAAAGTAGGTAAAAAAATGAAGTTTAAAACTGCTGCTTTAAATTTTTCAATTTTTAAATTAAAATTTACTAGTAAAAATAATTATAATTAATAAAAGAAATTTAAAATTAAAATTTAATTAGAACTTTTACCAAATTTAAAGTGGCGATGATTCAAAATTTAAAGCGGTGATAATTATTACTGCTGGAATTGCCTAACACTTAGGGCAATAACATATATGCATGCTAACTATGGAAAAACACATGATCACATCATGAACGCAGCGGAATAATTAGCNGCTACAACCTATGAAAGCAAGTCCAATCAAATATCAAGGATTAAGATCTATATGCTAAGAGCTAGTTTATGGTAATATAAGAATTGAGTTACGGCACTCCAATTCTTTATATTGCCTGGTCCAGTTCAATACACATAACTTATTTATGTTGTATTAGTGTTTCTATCAGAAGTCACATACTTCAATGATTTGAGACACATCATTCCCGTTGAGATAGACAAACACTACAACCTATAGTAAATAAAGTATTCCATCTTTATTTACAGATTGTGAACTAATTCTTTTAGACTTAGATAAAGAAACAAGTCTCCCCATAATTAACACTTAATCATGTTTGTTTCTTTATACACAAACAAAGTCATGGAATCTTTTTCAGATTAATAAACTATACAACTAAGATAGTTTAATCTAGCAAATATCATAATTACATATAAGAGAAAGTTGTTCATACTCAAAGGGTATAATTGGAAATATGCTTTTTAGGACAAAAATCCCAACAATTACTGTTTCAAAAATTTCACGAAAATTTATGCAGTCAAACTGATTATCAGAAATAATTTGGCTTTAAATGAAACGCCGACTATTAGGCTAAAGCATCATTGGTTTCTATACCCAGAAACCACACTTCTTATTCCTCATTTTCTGATATATATATATATAGGTTGCCAATTCGGTAGGTATTTTTTTTTTTTACCTATGTGTAGGTATTTTTTTTCTAGCCGTTGGATCATCATCTAATAATGATCTAACGGCTAAAATAAGATGCATGAAAAGACGTGCATCATTAATGCTTTTTCCCTCTCCTACTTTTTAATATAAAAAAATGTGCAAAAAAAATTTTCATTGGCCCAATTGATACCTATGCATAGGTAAAAAAAAAATTACCTACTGGATTGGTGCCCATATATATATATATATCTCTTTTTCTTTGTTATTGATTTTTTTTTTTGTTTTTTTTTTCTAGCTCCGTCGGTCTTCACCTCTGTCATCGCTTTCAACCTCCACCACCAGCACCGTCCTCCACCTTGAAGCTTAATAGGTTAGTTTTATCTTAATTTGTAGTTTTATTTTTTATTAAAATAATTAAAAACATATTTTGTAATATAAGGAAAATTTAGATATTAGATATATATATAATTATGTTTTGATATTTTAGTTGTTCTAGAGTTAATTCAAATTGATATAAGTTTAAAACAAATCAGATCTTGTTATAATTTTTTTTTAAAAGTTTTAGTTTTACTTTTATATTATATTATTATGGATATGAATATTTATTGGATTTTTTGATTTTGGATATGAATGTTTAGTGGATTATCGAATATTAGATTTGATAATTTATTTGTGGCTATTTATATTTTGAGGATGTAGATTGAGAAGAAAGAATTGGTTAGTTGGATATTTTTTTGTGTTAAATTGGTGTTTTTTTTAATATTTTTTATTTTAGTTTATGAATTAGAAACTTTATAAGTTAGAAACTTATTTTGTTATAAATAATAATTATTTAATAAATGAAATGAATAATAATGAAAGTAATTAATTTGTTAATTGAATAAGATACTTACAAAAGGTTATTTTGAAGTAACTGTAAGTAGTTAATATTGATTAATAAGTAAATTTTTAAGATTGTTTAGAGTAAAATGTTTAGAATTTTTTTATAATTAAGTAGATATAACAAAATTAAAATGATAAGAAAAAAATGAACAAAAAAAGATAAAAATACAATTAATGTAAATAAATAAAATAATAGGATATGATTAAATGTGAGAAAAATAATAAATGGATAGTTAAATTAAAATATTTATATAGTAATTTAATTTGATAAAAATAATAAAATAGTAGGAAATAAACATAATTGTTTCAATTAAAGTAATTAATTTAACAAAAAATTACCCAAAATGCCCTAGAATAACAAATAACCAAAAATAACCTTGCAGTAGCTAAAATACTCATACAATTAATAAAATATCCGAAATACCCCTACAATTATAATTGTACCCAAAATACCCCTACAAGTTATGAAATACCTAAAATATCTTATTTTCACAATAATATCCAAAAATACCCATCTAATTCACAAAATACCCAAAATGCTATTAGAATAAAAAAATACCGAATATGCCCTTATAGTAGCTAAAATATTCCTACAATTAATAAAATACCTGAATACCCATACAACTATACGAAAAAATCCAAAATACCCCTGCAACTACTTATTACAAAAAGTAGCTTATTTTCACAAAATACCAAAATGTCCCTAGAATAACAAAATACTCAAAATATCCTTATAGTAACTAAAATACTCTTACAATTAATAAAATACTCGAAATACCCCTACAACTATAAGAAAGAAACCCAAAATACCCCTACAACAAATTAATTACCTAAAATACTTTATTTTCACAATAATACCCAAAAGTACTCACTTAAAATGGCCCCAAATTAATAAAATGCCCGATATACCCCTAAAATTAGGAATTTTGCGGACAAATTTACTCTTAAAGATGAGAATAAAGAAACCGAGGACGATGACTTAGGATTTATAACTTTGGATAACTCTGTATATTTTTAGTTTTAGACAACTGTATATATTTTTAGTTTTGGATAACTCTTTTTAATATTAATGTCATTTAAAATAATACTTTATTTATTAATTATTAATTTATTTGACTTATGTTAATGTAATTTTTATTTATTTAAATTTGAATTATTTTTTATTGTCAAAAAACTAAATATTTAAAAAAATTATTATTTAAATTAATATTTAAAATATTTATTTATTAAAAAAATATTTTAAAAAAGTATTAATTTAAATTAATATTTAAAATATTCGTTAATTCAAAAAAATAAAATTCTATATAAAGTGACGACAATTGTCGATGCTATTGGTCATTAATTTGATTAATTATTTAAGTAAAATAAAAATTCTCTCTGAAACAGTCACAATTGTCGCCGCTATAAATTAATATATACCAGTGACAATTTCAAAATTGTCGCCTCTACTGGTCTACCAGATGACATTTTTGTCGTCTTTTTATTAGGAACAACTGTCGCCACTATAAATTATCTAATACAAGGACCACATTTGTCGCTGCTTTAGATGTCTATACCAGCAAATTTTTAGCAGGGATTCTAAAGCAAGGACATTGGCATCACTTTAGATCTAAAGCGGCGATATTTCTATTCCTGTTTTATAGCAGTGGTTTGATTTAAATGCAAGATGCTAGAATTAAAAAGTACCTTTTGGATTTGTCAGATAAGGATTTGTAAGACTAATGAAATTTGTATCGTTACATATATAATATATATAGTTCTCAATCCAATAGGTATTTTTTTTATCTTTCTATAAATATTTTTTTTTAACCGTTAGATCATAATCTAACGGTTACTATAATTTGGGTTGTTGGGAAAGAAAAATAATAAGATAGATAATCATTATGTAATGCTTTTCTCTCTCCAACTTTTATTATGAAAAGATATGCGTGATGAATTTTAATTGGGCAAAACAATACCTATAAGTAGGTAAAAAAAAAAAAAAACCTACTAGAATGATGCCCTATATATATATAATATACGTTACAGATATTCATATATAGGATTTAGAATTATGATCTCACTTACAACAATCCATTGGTATGATGATGATTAAGATTCCATGCTAAAAATCTTTACTAAACTCTTGAATGGTTAAACTTCATGATTTTGTTCAATTGATGAAAAAAAATTTCAATAAAAATTTGAATAAATAAAAATTCGGATTGGTACCTCAAAAAAAAAAACAAAACAAAATCGGATCGGAGGTAAAACGTTTATGGTGAAATTTTAATGAAGGTTTTTATATGTAATACAGTGTAATATACAATTAAGAGTAATTGAAAGGGTGTATAAATTATATATTTTGGTCTTTTCAATTATGAATAAATATGTAATAAAAATTTCAAAAAAAAAGAAAAAGAAATGGGGTGATGTTATGCTGTCAGAGGCGGCTCAAGGGTAAGGCCATTAAGGCCATGGCCTAAGGCCCCCCCTGAGTCAAGGCCCCAAAATTTGCCTCTCATATATTAAGTATAATTAATATTCTTTCTATTAATAGGCTAAGAATCAATGTGATAATATTATTTTTTTTTTCAAATTCTCTAAAAGGCATTACAAGTTTACGTTTCTTGATTAAAGAGTCTATTAATACCACCATTTACTCAATATTTTAATTCTTTTTAAACAAATTGATATTCTCTAATTAAAGTAATTTTAAATAATAAGCAATTACTCTATTATTGATTCATTTTTGTCAAAGAAAATTACGTTGTTGATTCTTTCTAATGACATTAAATATTAAATATATTCACATTTTCTTATCTGTTAGCACTTTTTTAGCCAAAATGTAAATGGTAAAATTCTATAAATACAAAACATTCAAAGTCATTTTATTCTATAATTCATTTTCTATAATTTCTTCAGTATTCATCTGTGCTCTCTCTGCCACTGTATTTCCCAAAAGTCACGATACTAATTTCAGGTTCTATTATTTTTTTTCTTAGTTTATTTGCATTTAGCATTGTAATTTCTACATATATATATAATTATTTTCGTTCTTGTATTATTTATAATTCTAATTACTATAATTATAGATTTTGCTTGTTTACTTTCGTAGAAATACGAATATGACTAGTAGAAAATACGAATGCGGATTTAAGAAACTTAAGAAAAAAAGAAAATTAGAAAAATTAATTGAATCCCAAAAGGGAGTACTTGATAAGTTTCTAACAAGCAACAAAAAAGAAGTAAACACAAGTGAAGGTGCAAGTGAAGATATAGCAATTGAACAACCAATTTTGAGTAAATTAGACGATAATAAAGAAATAAATAATGGAAATACTAGTGATGAAATATGTTATTTAACAATTCCTAATAAAGAGAGTCAGAAAAATATAGAACATGAAATAGATGAAGAAACCGAAGATAATAACAATATACTTGATCATGATCATTTTCCTTCAAATATTTATGATCCAAGAAGATGGAAAAATATTGATACTAAGTTAAGAGATTTATTAGTAGAAAAAGGTCCAATTAGAGAAAGTAATATAAATTTTCCAAAAGACGAGAATTCAAAGCATTTCTCTAATATTCATTACACTAGAAAATTATCTAATGGAGAAAAATATGATAGAAAATGGTTGGTATATTCAAAAGATTTTGATAAAGTATTTTGTTTTTGTTGTAAGTTATTTAACTCAAAATATAGCACAAGTCAATTGGGTAATGAGGGAACTAAAGATTGGATAAATCTTAGTAGTAAGCTTAAAAATCATGAAACGAGCAATGAGCATATAACTAATATGAATGTTTGGGTTGATATGGAATTAAGATTGTTACAGAATAAGACAATCGACAAAAGTGTCCAAGAAAAAATTAATAAAGAAAAAGAACATTGGAAAAACGTTTTAATAAGAATTATTGCTGCTGTAAAGAATCTAGCTAAAAATAATTTGGCATTTCGTGGAAAAAAAGAAAAGATTTATCAAGATAACAATGGGAATTTTTTGAGTCTAATTGAGATGATTGCCGAATTTGATCCAATAATACAAGAACATATTCGACGTATAAAAAATGGTGAAGTTTATAATCATTATCTTGGACATAATATACAAAATGAGTTGATTCAAATTTTAGCATTTCAAGTTAAAAATACAATTATTAAAAAAATTAAAGATGCAAAATATTTTTCAATCATACTTGATTGTACTCCAGATGCAAGCCATCAAGAACAAATGTCTATGGTCTTAAGATGTGTTGATATTTCAATGAGTCCAATTGAAATAAAAGAATATTTCTCAGAATTTCTTTCTGTGGATGATACTTCTGGAAAAGGCCTCTTCAATGAACTTATAAATGCAATAAAAAAAATTGAACTTGATATTAATGATGTTAGAGGACAAGGATATGATAATGGATCTAACATGAAAGGAAAACATCAAGGTGTACAAAAAAGACTATTGGAGATAAATTCTAGAGCGTTTTATACACCATGTGGTTGTCATAACCTTAATTTGGTACTTTGTGATGTAGCTACTTCTTGTCCTAGAGCTATTTCTTTTTTTGGGGTATTACAACGCATGTATACATTATTCTCTTCTTCACCAAAATGTTGGAAAATATTACAAACTAATATGGTTAACTTAACTATCAAATCATTATCACAAACACGTTGGGAAAGTCGTATTGAAAGTGTTAAGGCAATTAGATTTCAAGCTCCAAAAATAAGAGATGCTTTTCTTGAATTAACTGAGACTAGTGAAGATCCTAAGATAAAAAGTGAAGCTAAATGTCTAGTATCCTATGAATTAGAGAGTTTTGAATTTTTGTTGGGTATGACTATTTGGTATGATATATTATTTGCTGTTAATTCAGTTAGTAAGAGCTTACAAAATGATGATATGCAAATCGATGTTGCTATAGATCAATTAAAAAGTCTCATTTCTTTTTTCGAAAAATATAGAGAAAATAGATTCACCACTGCTATGATTTCAACAAAAGAGATTGCAAATGAAATGGAAATAGAACCTAAATTTCAAGAAAAACGTAAAATTCGTAGAAAAAAAACAATTTGATGAGAGTAATGGTGAAGAAACAACACAATCTGCAGAAGAGTCATTTAGAATTAATTATTTTATTTACATAGTAGATCAAGCTATTATTTCACTTAAGAGTAGATTTGAACAATTTCAAGTATATGAAAATATTTTTAGATTTTTATTTGATTTAAAAAAATTAACGTCTTTAGATGAAGATACTCTAAAAAAATATTGTCTTAATCTTGAAAATATTTTAAAAGAATGTGAATTTTCTGATATTGATGGTTTGGATTTATTCTCAGAATTGAGTGTATTAAGAGAAGTTATTCAAAATGAAAAAAATAACCCAATAAATGCGCTCAATTATATAAAAAAAGTTGATTCTTTTCCAAATGCATACATTGCCAATAGGATATTATTGACAATTCCGATAACTGTTGCTTCTGCAGAAAGAAGTTTTTCGAAATTAAAATTAATAAAGTCTTACTTGCGGTCTACAATGTCACAAGAAAGATTAACTGGATTAGCTATATTGTCAATAGAAAAAGATATTTTAGAAAATCTAGAATATAAAGATTTAATTAATAATTTTGCATCTCAAAAAGCAAGAAAAATAAACTTTAAATAGAATAATGTATATATATATATTTATATGTTTAAAAGGCCTATCTTAAAATTCTGCCTAAGGCCTCCAAACTTATCGAGCCGCCCCTGTATGCTGTTTGGGTACAAATATAACCCCTGATTGAAAAATATAATAAAAGACAATGAACAAAAGAGTAACAATAGATTCGCCGAAAACTTCCACATATAAATTTTTATCCAATAAAATAACATAAAAGGGCATGTGAGATAAGCCACATATGTAAGAGAAAATGAAAGAGATAAAAACAATAGTATTGTACTAAAATGGAATATCTCATGTAGTGTAGCTGGCATTGACTTTATAACATTATTCAAATTGAGATAATTATTGGCTGCCATATACATGAGGAGACAAAATGGATTCAGATGTAGAAAATTTTGGCCGAGTACGTGCATGTGAAACGTAATGCTAATATTGAAAATTTGTCGTTTTCTTTTTAAAATATATACTGAAAATAAAAGCAGAATCTAAAATGGTCAAAACTTATATATATATATATATAAGATGATGCGACTTTTTTTTTTTTTTTTTGAAAGCAGATGCGACCTTTTTGAATAAGAGTGTTGAATACATCTCTCATTAGATATCTTCCCCGTAAGGGGTATTGTTCATCAAATATATTTTAACAATATTCTTCTTAATTTTCAGTAGCATAATTTGGTCAACAAGTAAAATATTCCGATTCTCTGATCATTTCCTACATACTCCTCATGGTTACAGATATAATTTTCCATATTTTATTTAATTAATTTACAGATTGCTAAAATGAAAAAAATTAAGAAAGAAATCGATGCTCGTTGAGTAGGGCTTTTGGATTAAGAAAACATAATAAAATTTACTTTGAACAAATTAAATGAGTGAGAATGAGATACCTTTTATCAGTCTCAAATAAATATAAATGAAAAAACAGACGCAGTCAACACATGAATATTATACGAAAAAGTCAAATTCTGAACTTTGAAGATTTTGACCATTTGAGATATCCATTAAATTGCATATAGAAGTACAAGACATAAGACGACGTATCTAACTGAAAACGTAAATAAAAAAAATAATAACAATGATAATTAAACGGTTAGTCGTTGTAATTAGACGCCAATATCAAATTTATTATTTATATATTTGTCATCCTATAAACTAATCTAGCGTATTCTAATAAAAATCAAAACTAACTAGTATACTGATAAAAAGAGTCAATCTACAGAAATTGAGCATTAAATGATCGTTATGTATCGAAATTATCATAACTTAACTTTATTTAGGCATAAAAACTTAATGAATAAAAAAATAAACAAATAAAAACAAAGATAAAAAGAATAATGTGTAAATAAAATATGGATAAAACTGTGCACGAATGTACTAGAAGTTGATTATACTTAATTACTCTAAATTGGTCAAATGAAGCAATTACCGACTTAATTTAACTCAATTCACTAATTGAGAGACCTAATATAATTTCGTTACCTTTCTACAGCGTCAAATAAGATAATACACTGAACTAATCTAAGCTAATATCCCTATCTAACCCGATTAATTAAGTGTTCATTAAGTTTAAGCACTCAAATGGAAGTTAAGATATCGTTCACATCTCAGTCTCAGAATAATTACCCAAGCAACCTAAAATTATTAAGTGATTATCTAGGTGATGATCTTTTCCTTGTCTAATAACAATCTAAACTATACCTCTCAATTCCGGATTATGAAATCAATCTTTTCCCAGCATCAAAATAACAACCTAAGTTCAATTAATTCACTGGCCAAACAAATTAGAAGCATTAAGCAAGGAGAAGTATAAATAAATTAGATATGAAAAATAGACTAACAATAAATAAAATAATCTAAACAAAGTGTAAAAAGGATAAATCAAATCATAGTTATCAAATATAAATAAGCATAGTATAATCCATTACTAATCTCAACAAAAATTTCATAATATCCAAATAAGATTTTACAATATGCTCAATTCAAATTACAAGAGAGATTAGGATAGTAGAATAGAAAAAAAAAAAAAAAAAAAAAGACTCTTGTGGAGATGAGCTTCAAGTCTTCAAGTCTTTAAGAATCTCTCCCAAAAATTCTTCAAGAAATCTCCAACTCCAAGCTTTTTCTTTTTAGGAATTTAACGTATTTTTCTCTCTAATTCTCCACCCCTTGAAATTCTGCCTCCATCCCCATTTTAAGCTTCATTATAGGTCAAATTCAAATACACTTAAGGATGGATGAGTCTCTACCATTTCATAAGAAAAGAGCGATCCGAGCAATCAAAGTTCATTAAAATGGGTCAAAAATGCATTGAGGACAATAGAAATCCAAGACCGCATAAAGTTATGTAACGCGTTCATTGAAATGGCACAGGACTGCCACTAGGCAGCAAGTTAGATGCAAGGGTGCCCCGATTGTTGCTCGGGTGAACCATTTCGCCTTTTTGCTCCGTTTTTGACTTGAATCCAAATGGTTTGAAACATCTTTTCTTTTTTGTACAAATTTACATTGATTCTCATTTATTCATGAAAACTATAAAAACACACAATAACATATCAAATCAATATAAGCACTTGAAAATGCATAACTACTTGAGCTTAAATAATACTTGATCTATCAGCAAATATCCTCCTCATCAAATAACAAAATAAATCACACAAGGACACAAATCTCATGGAACAAAATCACATTGCCGGTTGTATGCATCATAGTGCAAACCAAGATCACGACGAAAACAATATATACGAGTAATAATAGCAATAATTATACAAATAACAATAATAATAGGACAATGTTTATTAATCTGTACCTATATATCTCCCTATTATGTTATATATATAGGGCACCAATCCAGTAGGTACTTTTTTTATCTATACATAAGTATTATTTTAGTCAATTAAAATTTATTATGCACATTTTTTATAATAAAAAATAAGAGAGAGAAATAGTATTAATAGTGCATGTCTTTTCATGCACATCATAATAATCATTGGATTATTGTACGTTATGTCTAAAAAAAAATACGTATGAAAAAAAATATATCTACTGGGTTGGTAGCCATATATATATGATTATATCCGGTCCATTTTTGCACTTTTATGTGACCACGGTGTGCAAACAGATAAACTGCCAAATGAATTTCTAAGATCATTTACCGATCCATGCTCCTATCTTTACATTACCTATTTATGTGGTGAAATTAAGTACAATTAATGAAGCTTTTTATGTCATTTTATAACTCTGTTTCTCACCCATGGAAACACGTTAATCGCAACTTGCTATTGCAACTTTCAAGTTCTTTTCTTTCAATTGTGTCTTATTAATGGACATCTTCCGCCTCGTACAGAACAAGACCCAGAAAAAATGTTTCTAGAATTGAAGAAAAATGCCATATAAATAAATTTCTAAATATTAAACTTTTAAAATATAAGAAGTCAAATTTAATCTAAATATTTAACTCGAACTTTAAAAAAATTCTTTTGATCTAAAATTCTTTTGATCGCAGACCCATCATAATTGGAGTGAGATTAGAGGTTACAACTTTCAACACAGAGCAATTAATTAGGAGACGTATGTACTATTATAATCTTGAAGCAAAAATATGCACTAGTATATAAAAATCAAAAGGTCAATTTGCTTGCCACCGCGTACGCATGGACTCCAAATTACGGTTCACATCTATTCCGTTACTATAACTTAAAAAGGTCTCTTTTTTAAGACTTGATTATTCGGTCAAACCACTCGGTCAAACCACAAATCTTAGTAGTATTTTTATCTACTTATAAGTATTGTTTTATACCATTAAAATTTATTTTATATATTTATCGAGTACCGTTCATGATAAAGAAGTATAGAGAAAAAGAGTATTAAATAATGTGTATTTATTATTTTTTTTAACTACTTAAATTATTGTAGATGTTAGAAAATGATCTCATTACTAAAAAAAATTATTTTAAAATTACTTATAAATAAGTTTAAAAAAAAAAACTACTGAATTGTGACCCAATGCTGTGTCTTGTATACATATTTTATACGAAGTTGAATCATGATTCATCATCTAATAAGAAGAAATTGCTTTTTTGACGTGGCTTTCTCTCTTTGACTTTAATTCATTTATGGGAATTTAAAGAGAGCAATATTCGATGAAATTGTCTTTCATTATGCATGCTAGCTAGTTATGCCAACCAAAGCAGACCAGGCACTGCGGCTAGCAACGCGGCGATGAACAATGACCCAGACAAAATATTCATGCTATTTTCGACATATCGATCACAAGCATTCATCCTTTAAATACTGATGAGCTTTATTGTTATTTCTTCACCATCAATACTCATCTCTACTCTCTATCGAAAAATATCTTCCTATTTTATTCTAATATCGTTTATTAATTATTCGACAATTTGTATAGATACCAAATACTTTAGAGTTTAAATTACTTCCCAAAATCTGAAATGGGTTTACCTTCTAATGTTTGTTCTCTTACATGGGCCGTTGCTCTCATGTTCCTTCTGAGCACAAGTACTACATGCACAGCTCAACTTTCTTCAACATTCTATGACAACACCTGCCCAAACGCTCTTTCTACCATTCGA
>JXTC01000368.1:270904-292805 GCA_002914845.1 Trema orientale | reverse complement strand
GTAATTAGTTACAACAACTTATCATTTCACTCTAGTGTCGTCATGCAATTCTTGTGAAAATCAGAATGAGGTTTTATTGCATATATTAAGTAAGAGTAATTTAAAAAGCTGTGTTATAACTCTTATCAATTCTTTTTTCTTGTTCTTTCAGGTTCACATACTATAGGACAAGCTCAGTGCGCGTTCTTTCGTAATAGGATATACAACAACGGGAGTGACATCGATGCTAACTTTGCAAGAACTCGCCAACGCGGTTGTCCGGCAGCCAGCTCGGCTGAGGCTGATGCAAAATTGGCAGCACTTGATTTGGTGACACCCAATTCCTTTGACAACAATTACTTTAAGAATTTGCTTCAAAAGAAGGGTCTTCTTGAATCAGACCAAATCCTCTTCAGTGGAGGATCAACGGATAGCATTGTGAACGAGTATAGCAAGAGCCCTTCAACCTTTAGCTCTGATTTCGCTTCAGCGATGGTTAAAATGGCAGATATTCAGCCTCTCACTGGTTCTGCTGGAGAGATTAGGAGGATTTGCAGTGCTGTTAACTAATATTATTTATATCAATTGATGAAAGAGATTATATAAAAATACTACATTGTATGGGTCAACCGCCCTGTAAACATTTATATTCTTTTTTTTTCTTTGTATTTGTGTAAATCAGAAATTTTATTTGTAATAAATATGGTGTGCTTTAATCTGCCGTTCTAACTGTATGCAATTGTAAACTAAATTTTTTAAGAATAAAGTACAAGTGATTATTTATATTAAGTGATTTTATTTTATATCACATATCATCAACGATCGATGTGTAAAAAGTAGGAAAATATCAATTAAATAAAAATCACGTCGGCAAAGAATTAAAAGGGCTAAAGGGTTGTAACTCTTTCCCTTTCCCTCTTTTGGTTGTCATTCTTGGGATATTTACCTACGAAGGAAATTTTCAAGGGGCTTGTAGAAATATGACCAAATTTTGGGCCTAATTTCAGTAAATGTCCTTTTGTCAAAAATTATAGCAAAATGTCCGGTATATATGCATATATACCAAGTGTAAAATTTTATATACCAAGTATAAAAAATTATATACCCAATGCATTTCAGAAGAGTAACTAAAATTGGTAGATCTGTGTATCTATCAAGTGTAAAAATATATCTACATGGACATTTAGCTATAAAATTTTAAAAATGGACATCTACTTAATCAAATTTAAAATTTTGGTCATCTACCTAAATTTCTCAATTTTCAATTTTATCCTTTAGGGTAAATAACTTTTTATTATACGCAATTATGATATTTGCAAAATTAAATTGTCTCGGTAGAATAGTTTATTTATCTGAAAAAATTTCATGACATTATTAGTATATAAAGCAACAAACATGATTAAATGTGTTAATTATAGGAAAATTTATTTTTTATCCAAGTCTAAATTAACTAGTTCACAATCTGTAAATAAAGATAGAATACTTTAATTATTATATGTTATAGTGTTTGTCTATCTCAACAGTGATGCGTCTCAAATTGTAGAAGTGAGTCTTCTGATAGAAACACTAGTACACTATAAATAAGTTATGTGTATTAAATTACACTATGTAATATAAAGAATTATAGTATCGTAACTTTATTTTTAATATTACCACTTACTAGCTCTTAGCTACCATGTAGATCTTAATCCTAAATATTTGATTGGACTTACTTTTATGGTTACAGCCTCTTGACTTGTTAAAAGACTAGCCTCTATAAAGTACGAGGCGAACTCTAACATCTTGGAGATTACAATTTATGAATTGATGGGAATATCAAATAGTTAAGAGTACTATATATTAATAACACTTCAGAGTCTTTCAAGATTCTTGGAGTAATTAAATCTAAGATCTTATTCTTCACTTTATGAATGGTTGATAGTTTTATCTAAATGGTCATTAAGAGCAAAATTACTATTATTTCTTGATAGAAAAATGGTAACTTAAAAGTAAATATGTATTGGAGGGGTATTACGGTAATTTAACTAAGTGTGGCATTATATAAGGATTTCACATGTGTTATAGAATATGCTAGGTGGATCGTTTAGTCAAAGCTGGTTGATTAAATCTTTATAAAAAGTATGATATTTAACCTAAAAGTGTAGTATTGAATCATTAATAGGCGTCCCATTTACTAATAGTAATTAGATAAATATCATAATAAAAGTTATTATGTATTTATCATATTATTGGAGCTTAGGTTATTTGTATCTATTAGGTTCTTTGTCTAGCTCAATAAAGCCCATTAATTAGTTGGTGGTATTCATGAAATTAGTTTTCTAAAACTGTGTAAATAAATATTTGACATATAAAATGATATTTTTATAAATAAATTACATGAGTTGGACATATTATAAAAAATTACATAAAGCCGAAATTGAAGAACAAGCCTAATTCTATTAGACTAAGGTTAATAGTTTTGAGCCTCATATATAAGATACATGAGAGAAAAACTGCACAGTGACTTTTATTGTATACACGTGAAACATAGAAAGAGAGAGAGAGATGGGCTTGCACAGTGAAAGAGAGAGATTTTCATTTATTTTCTTGTATACATCTCAGCCTATTGCTTCCAGAAAATCAAGAAAGTGTTCTTGATCGTTCTTTGATTGAAAGATTCAACTTAGTGCCTACTCGTATCATCTTCCAAGAGTTAAAGAATGAGCAAAAAAAATTTGATCACCATCAATAATTAAGGAGATCAAGGAGAAATACACGTTAAGATGTAAATGTTAAAATTTATTTTAAAAAATTTATGCATCTAGATTTAATTTATATTATATATAATCCTGCTTGATTTATGTAATCATGTGTTTTTTTATTGAATTCTTGAATTCATGAATTTATATCATTACTATAAAGCGTAGTATCCACATCACTATTTTAACGTCGCCTTACGGGAAAAACTGCTTGGAAGAGTAACAACATTGTTCGTACATAAAGTGACGTTATAAATAAATAAAAAAAATAGCTTGTCTTTAAAAGCAATCTGACAGGAATGGATTCCACGTCGTTTCACAGAGAAGTGATGTGGCATCCAATTTTCTTAAAAGAAATCCCTAGGTCACATGTCATCTTTCTACGCTCTATAGAAGCCGTCAATTGCTCAATGTTCCCCCTCTACTCCTCTGTTGCACTCTCTTCTCCTCTCACTTTCGCACTGATCTCGTTCTCCCGTGTTCTCACTCACTCTCGGTCTCTCTCGCTCTCACGGTCTCTCTCTCTCTGTCTCTCATGCTTCTCTGTACCTCAAGCACTCATCGGTGTCTACATCCATAAGATAAGGTTCGGTTTGATTCCCTTCCCTTTTTGCTTTTTGTTGATTATTATAGTGAAATATTAAATAGCTTAGAATTTTAGTGGGTTTTGCTTTAATCGTCTTTATTCGTCATATTGTGGATCTTTGTGGATCAGGGATTGTGAGAAATTTGGTGTTAATTTCTTTGAATGCTCTTTGTTAGCGAAATATTGTGAATTTCTTTAAAAAAATGTGTGCAAGGAAGAGATTAGATCCTCCTTGCTTTGATTAGCGTTTCATCTCACTTGCCTTTTTTTTTTTTTTTTCTGGTGTTTTGTTTTAAATTTATGTTTATTGCGTTTTGTTTTTTCAGTCCAGGACCAAGTTGAGAAAATTGGAAGAGAGACTGTAATTAGTGAGTTTAGTTTGGTGAAGAATGAGAAGGACAGGGGGGGTTAAAAAATGGCAGAGAGGAATGGTCCCAAGGGTATGGAGTAATGGTTCTTCAGCCAAAGGCCTCTCTTTCTACTCAGGTTTGTTTTAATGTTTGGGCTTAATTTGGTTTTGGAATTTATTTTTTGGGAAAACAATCAATTTTAGAATGTATATATATATGTATAATTTAGACGCATGCTTGGTTTTGAGTTTTGATATTTTGTTTTCTTTGAAAAGCTTTAATCTCTCCTTCTCATTAGAGAACATCATTGAATTTTTGTAATGAAAATTAAAGAAAGGAAAAAAAAAAAATTGTGATTATTTGGGTTTCATTATGATGAGTATGATTCTAGCTTCATATTATCTGGTTTTGTAGATGATTACGTTACTTAGTATATCTTGTATATGTGTTCTTTGATGGCAATTTTAAATGTGCATGTTCTTCCTGGGTATATTTTGGGTATATTCAGTCAAAGATTGAATTTTATATGAAAATTGTAAAGCTTTGAAGAAAGAATTCTAGTTCGAACTCTTGGTTTTCTCACTAGAAAGTGTTCTTTGAAACTTGATTGTATTTGTTGGTTATATGTGACAATTATTGTTTATACTTCTGTAATATCCATATCTTCTAATGAATATTACTCTCTTTTTCAATTCTTGGGTAATCACTTGCATATATTTTCGTATTATCCAAGGTCCTTGAACTTCCAAGAGCACACAAGTAATACTGGTTGGAGGTGTAGAGTAATATTATATACTAAATTATTTTCTTTTTTTTTCCTGCCTTGATTATGCTAAATTATTGGTTTTTAACTACTCAATTAGGAAGATTCTCAACTTACCATTTGTTTCTAATGTGGGATTGTGTTCTTTTTCCATATTCTTTCTCTTCTTGGTGTTGTTGTCGATAAAGTTTAGCTTTGGGTAGTGATGATATATTCTTTTGAATTGTGAGGAATTCTGATCCTCAAAGCGAAGCAATTGCTTAGATATATGGTTTTCTAGTAAATGCTTAGGGCATTGATGATGTTCTCTTGCTTTTAAAGCAAATGAAATGCTTAGATATATCATTTTTTTTTTTGTAAACCTAGTTTTGATTGATTAAAGACCCACATATTATGCTTATTTAATAAGACTCCATTTGCCCCCTAAAAGGGTGTGTATGTATCACATTCAGACCTCTCTAAAATACAAGGAATGAGAAACGGTTGTATTATGGATTTGTAACCCAACTTCTGCTCACTGTCTATTTGTTTTAAGTTATAAAATGTCAGAAATTTTAGCATACTTTGAATGTTAGTAAACCTGATCAGCATGTTATTGCAGGTTATAAAATTAAGCTCGACTTCGAATAGAAACAAAGTCTTGCGCAGATCATCAATGGTAGTCTCTTCTTTCAAGTAAACAAGATGTCATCGAGGACTCTTATTTTTTTAGCGGAGCCACTAGCTATGGAACTATTAGTTATACTCACAAGCAATAAGGAAGCAGCAGGTTATTCTGTTTAGCCTAAAACTTGAAGTAACAACAAAAGAGGAATCAGCACGTTATGCTGTGAAGCCTAAAACTTTAAAGTTCGTGTAATTTCTCCAAAATCCACCATGAGAAAAGCTTCAGTTTCATTTCTCCCACACTGCAGACGTCACAGATTCAAATCCCTTACCGGAATTCTCTCCAGAGATTACATTTCTGATGCCTCTTCTAGCTTTCCTTCCTCACTGGTCTCACCAAACCATCTAAGGCCTTGCACCAAAAGTAACGGCTTATTCTATAAAAACAGACAATTTCAAGCAAACCCATCTCGGAATATAGACACCCTGGTTGAGAATGCACCTCAAATGTCCTCAAGGCAGAGAAAAGCTAAGGAAAAAACTGACCTGGAAGAAGCTTTTGAGTCTGCAAAAACTCCCGAGGAAATGCTCAGGGCATTCAAGAACATGGAGTCTGCTTATAATGAAACAGAGCTTGGGCTGGCTTCCTTGAAACTTGGCCTCAAACTTGACCAAGAAGGTGAAGACCCTGAGAAGGCTCTGTCCTTTGCGGAAAGAGCCCTTAATGCTTTGGATAAGGATGGTAAACCCTCTTTGCCTGTTGCCATGGCCTTGCAATTATTGGGTTCTGTTAATTATAGCTTAAAAAGATTTAATGATAGTTTAGGATACCTTAGCAGGGCTAATAGGATGCTAGGTAAGTTGAAGGAAGAAGGTTTTAGTGTTGAGGATGTTGGACCAGTGCTTCATGCAGTCCAGCTAGCAATGGCGAATGTAAAGACAGCTATGGGAAGGAGAGAGGAGGCTCTTGCAAATCTTATGAATTGTTTGAAAATTAAGGAGATGACTTTGGGGGAAGACAGTCTGGAACTGGGTAAAGCGAACCGGGATTTGGCAGAAGCATATGTTTCTGTCTTGAATTTCAAGGAAGGATTGCCATTTTGTATGAAGGCATTGGATATACATACGAAAGAATTGGGACAGAATTCTGTGGAAGTTGCTCATGATAGGAGGCTTCTGGCGGTAATTTACACTGGCTTAGAAGAGCATGAGAAAGCCTTGGAGCAAAATAAACTCTCACAAAAAGTATTGAAGAATTGGGGTCTTAGTTCTGATTTGCTTCGCGCAGAGATTGATGCCGCTAATATGCAGATTGCACTGGGTAAGTATGAGGAGGCTATTAATACTTTGAAGGATGTTGTTCAGCAAACGGATAAGGAAAGTGAGACTAGGGCAATGGTATTTATTTCAATGGGAAAAGCACTTTGTAGCCAGGAGAAGTTCGCAGACTCGAAGAGATGTTTGGAAATTGCTTGTGGAATCCTTGATAAGAAGGAAAGGGTTTCACCATTGGAAGTTGCTGATGCATACTCGGAAATATCAATGCAATATGAGAGTATGAACGAGTTTGAAACTGCTGTTTCACTGTTGAAGAGAACTTTGGCTCTGCTTGAGAAGCTCCCACAAGAGCAGCATACAGAGGGAAGTGTCTCTGCTAGATTAGGGTGGCTACTTCTGTTGACTGGCAAGGTCCAACAGGCTATTCCTTACTTGGAGAGTGCAGCTGAGAGGTTGAAAGAGAGCTTTGGTTCCAAACATTTTGGAATTGGCTATATTTTCAACAACCTGGGGGCTGCTTATTTGGAACTAGACAGACCTCAGTCAGCTGCACAGATGTTTGCCGTTGCAAAGGACATAATGGATGTCTCACTGGGTCCTCACCATGCAGATTCGATTGAGGCATGTCAGAACCTTGCAAAGGCTTATGATGCCATGGGAAGGTATGAGTAACCTTTACTTCAGTGCTAGTATATGCCGTTCTTAATAAGTCACTTGTTTCTAGTTCGTTGGTAATTGAAACTACATTGTAAATCTGCCTGACAACATTCTGTTTATTTGATTGAAGGTAAAGTTTCACTCCCTTTTGAGGTTTTGATTGAAAAAAGAGTAATTATTTGTTTAATTACCTTGTAAATAAGTCATTAATATACCTGACTACTGCTTAAAAATAATTAGACTACTAATGCGCTGAAAGATATCTTTGTTCACTCCATGTTTCTCACTAAAGAGCATCTCGGACACCGTTGAAATGCATGGACATCCAAGTATATGATGTTTATGGATGTTGCCAATTACGTGAATTGATTGATTGATTATATGGTGTTTGTGAATGCTGCTTATTTGTCTTCTGTTTTATTTGACTGCTTAGATCTAGTCTCTGTAAATTGAAAAAAAAAAAAAAAAAAAACTTTTATTCTGGGGATTTTGCAGCTTTGCATTGGCAATCGGATTCCAGCGACAGGTAGTTGATGCTTGGGAAAGCCATGGACCAAGTGCCCGAGATGAACTGAGAGAAGCCCACCGAATGCTTGAACAATTGAAGAAAAAAGCTCTTGGTGATAATTCAAATGAGCTTCCTACAAAGGCTTTGCCTCTGCCCCAGACTTGTGCATCAGCCAGGAGGTAATAACCCAATACTTTCCATTTATTAGAATTCCGAAGTGACCAAGAACAATGTAGTTGATCTTGTCCATCAGCTGATATGATAGTTTTCTTTTCCCTTTTTCCTTTTCTTTTTCTCCTGATAGAAGAAGAAAAAAAAAAAAAAAAAAATTTCTGCGGTAGGAACATGTATGTAAGAGTATTTCTCTCAATAAGTCAGGTTTTGAGTGAATATTTTGAGTTGTGTCCTGTTGGCATGATTTGGAATCCTTCAATGTTTGTAACGTGCCACTTTAACACACTCCTGTATAGTAGGTACGTACGAATGCCAAATCTATTAGTTTTTGTTGATACAATTAAAAACTGACGCAACTTGAATGCTTTTGGACTTTATACCCTGAAACATTTAGTGCTTTCGCTCTTAATTGGTCTAATGTAAAATTATTCAAGGAAAGAACATATGCAGGTGTTTACATGTCAATTAAAGGATGAATAATACTGTCTAATTTGTTGAATAAATAATACTAGAAAACTAATGTTATCACTATCTTCACATGACATGATTTTTAATTACACATAATAACTACGAGTTAGATATTTTATGTATAATACCTGTATTATAGCCGTACAAGTAATATATTTTCAGTTTTACAGTCGTATAATATATATGTATGCATCAGCTGTATAAAATACTTTTCCATTTCATTTTTATTTGAAACTCAATTTTTTTCTTATTCGCATAGATTTGTTTGTTATCAATTATAGTATTTAATCAGTTTTCTATGAACAGTATATAAAATTTGACTGAGAAAATAGTATATAAAATTTATGACCGATCAAATTAAATTAAGTGACAAATGTACTATTTTTACACGTATTTTTCAAAATTAATTATAATTTACACGTAAAAATGAATTTACGTATCAAATTTTAGAGTATACGTATTTTTATGCTGAATTGTTAAAAGTATTTTTCATTAGATGTCCAAATTATTCATGTTCGTATTATTTAGCGGTTTAATAAACGTACGGTATTTTGCTAATTATGTCTCAAAAGTAGGATTATTTGTAAGAAACCTATTTAAAATAATAATTATTAATATGTTGCATCATTTGGTGGTACATAAAATTAGTCGCCCTACTAAATTATAATATGCTATTTTAATATCATAGATGGAGAATATAATACATGGTACTTTTCTACATCTCCACCTGAAAATCAATATTGAATGGAAACAGTAACCTTTTAAGGGGAAAGAAAAAAGGATTTTAGACATTTATACCTATTTTTCAAAAAATATTACTAAATTTATAACCTTTCAAAAATAATAAAAATTACGTATGATTTTTTTATGACATTTTTTTAAATATTTTGAAAGCTAGAAAATGTAAGTAGCATTTTAGTAAATAAACTTCATATATATATATATATATATATATATATAGGAAACCACAAAGGTTTTCTGAAAACTATTTTAGTTTCCTATTAGCAAAATATCTTATACGTAAGTAAATCACAAGAAACTACAGGTTTTCTGGAAATCAGTTTGGTTTTTTTAGCAGAATGTGTTGTACGTAAGTAAATTACAGGAAATCACAAATATTTTCTAGAAATCATTATGGTTTCCTTTTTGTATAAAGCCCTCTAGCTAAATAAATCAAAGGAAATTACAAAGGTTTTTTTGAAACCATCATCGTTTCATATTTGCAAAATGCCATGTACATAAGTAAATCACAGGAAATAATAGAAATCATTGTATTTTCATTTAGTAAAATGCTATGTAGCTAAGAAATCGATGAAAATCAAGAAGGTTTCCTGGAAACTATTGTGGTTTTTATTTTGCAGAATGCTCTGTAGCTAAGCAAATCACAAGAAACCACGAAAGCTTCCTAGAAACCATTGTAGTTTCTTTTTCAAATCATAGGAAATAATGAAAGTTTCCTGAAAACTATTGTGGTTTCTTTTTTGCAGAATGCTAGAAACCAAAATATTTTTTTCTTTAATATTTTACTTCGCAAACTACAAAATACCGATTTTTGCCCATTAGCTCGAGCTTTAACTCGACGAATCTTAACGGAAGTTCCAGGGTCCTTCGAAGTGGGTTTTTTCTTATTTCCAACATGAGGCAACTTTGACTCATAAACTTTTCTTTTTTCTCAAACAGATTGCAGTGACTTTTGAGGAGCTATGTTTCCCTTTGATCGCGAAACCTCCTTCGATTAGGAAATTAGAGATGTCGATTATGCTCGAGTTGCGACTATGACTGAAACTAAAAAGAAGAATCGCGATAGATGCAGTAAAGAAGAAAAGAAGAAAATTACGAATCAGTAAAAAAAAAAAAAGAAAATGACTTAAAAGTTAAAATGACGAAATGATTTTGAAAAATAAAAACAAAAATCTGGAAATCACGCACTAAACCCTCATTTCACTCAGAAGTCGGTGATTAAATCGTGCAAAATGAGAAAGGAAGATGAAGCTCAAAAACTGTCCAATTTTAGAAAAAAAAGTCGTACAAAATAAAATATCTTGGGCTGGGTCGTGTTTTTGGAATATTTTGTTGAAATGTCGTAGCTCATGTCATTTTTTCAAAAAAAAAAAAAAGGAAGAAAAGAAAGTTACGAAAAAAAAAAAAGAAAGAAAAGAAAGTTACGAAAAAAAAAAATACGTATACACATACTAGCTTTGGTACGTGCCCTTGGCACGTGTGGCATTAGTAATAACGCCATTTATCCCAAACAAAATTCTGGTTCATAAAGTTTGCAAGTGAAATGAGAATAGGAATGCAACAGAAAAAAATGTCAAAACTTATATACTGTTCGAATAACATGAATAAATCATTGCATGTAAAAAGGCTAACATATGACGGAGAGAAAGGAAATAAATTTCATAGGATAAATTACTCTCTAACAAACTAAGAATTGCAAATCATTACTCACTTGGCTGGAAGCGCACAAAACAAGAGATAGAAACAGGCATTGCGCGCAGAGAGAGAGCCTTGAGTGGTCAAAGTTGTTGTAATCAACTTATATAATTTGAGTTCGTAAAATACGCATATAACCTAGCAGCTGTAAAACTGATATATACTACCTATTTCTAATGAGACTCACATAGTTATCTTACCATTTTCTTTTTTTTTAAAAAGCTGGAATGTTCTTTTCTTCTTTGAAATATCAGATATATATATATATATCAATTAATGAATTTGAAAGGAGAAAAAAAGGAAAAAATAAAACTATTAAAATATAATAAATAAATGTAGAAAGTTCGTAGAGGCTGAGTTGGAGTATAATTTTTATTTATTTATTAAATTAAAGTCTCAAGTTCCTCTTTGTTTTTAGTTTTAAGTTTTTTTTTTTTCGGATTTGCTTTCCTTATTTACCTTTTTTTAAAAAAAAATTGTAAAAGATAAGTGCGTGAAAAAAAAAAAAAAGCAAGATTGAAAAAAAAAAGCTCGTAGGTAGTAAAGGAGGTGAAAAATAATAAATAGATGGAGAAAGTTCGTACAGGCTAAGTTGGTATATTATTTTTATTTATTTATTTAATTAAAGTCTCAAGCTCCTTTTTGTTTTGAGTTTTACGTTTATTTATTTATTGTTTTTGCTTTCTTTATTTACCTTTTTTTTAATTGTAAAAAATAAGTACGTGAAAAAAAAAAGAAAGAAATAAAGCAAAGAAAGCAAGTAGGTAGCAAAGGAGGTGTGCACCTCATCACCGTTAATAATATATATAAAGATATATATTCTCGCATATATTCTATCAATTTGTCCAAGTAAGTATCGTGATTAGTTGCAGGTTGTGGATCATTTAGTACTCAATTGTTTTGACTTTGTCATACGTGGCTTACAAAACGTGGGCTGCTCACTGCTGTCAATATCTCAAGGCAGTGATAAGGAACGTCATCAATTGAGGTCAAACTCTTATTTTAATAATAATTGCAATAAGAAGACCAACTCCGTTTTCATAAACAGTTAGCATGTGAATAATATTATGTATATGTAGCTCTTTGACTTTCTTCTTTTTCTACGCAATATTTAATCCACAAATAGTGCTCAATATAAAATAGATAAAAATATATTTCAAGCCAAAAAAATAAAGGACTCTACTCTTTTGTCCTCATCTTGTTCTCGTGCATGCTAGATATCATATTTTAATACGAATACAGATATATGCCAACCAAAGCAGACTTCGTAATTCGCCCAAACAAAGAAGACACTTTCCATATTAAACAACTGCGGCTACGTACGCATCACTATATCCCCTATATAAATAGATAGAGAGCTCCAATCTTTCTTCATCACAAACAATCTATCATTCTCATTGATCTCTTTCTTTCCTTTTCTCACCAATCGATCAAAACTTGCAATATATATTATAAACACTTATGGCCAAGTTATCTAGTGTTGCTGCTTTTGCAATATTAATCTCCTTGTTGCTGTTCAGCGCAGCGTGCACAGCTCAACTATCTACGTCAACATTTTACGACAAGACCTGCCCGAAAGCTCTTGCTACTATCCGGAATTCAATTAGAAGAGCAGTTTCACGGGAACGTCGAATGGCAGCTTCACTCATTCGTCTTCATTTTCATGATTGCTTCGTTCAAGTACTACACAATTCATTATATTTCAGCATATTCTTTTTTTGCCATTTCTTATACTTAGTTTATATATAGTAATATAGTGGAGCGCTATTAATAAACATCCTATATATTTTTTCGCATGCAGGGTTGTGATGCGTCAATTTTACTTGAGGATTCAGCTTCAATCACTAGCGAAGAAAACGCACTACAAAATAAGGACTCTGTTAGAGGTTTTGATGTCATAGAAGATGCAAAGGCTGAGGTGGAGAAGTTATGTCCCGGTGTTGTTTCTTGTGCAGATATACTGGCAGTAGCTGCAAGAGATGCATCGGTTGCTGTGAGTACAGGATCTCTGATAATAAATATATATACAAACATTAATGATTACTTGATTATTTCTTAATATTTATAATTAATCATGTGGCTAGTTTGATTCGTCATATTTTTGAAAATGTTCAGGTGAGTGGTCCTTCGTGGAATGTGAAGCTTGGAAGAAGAGATTCTACTACAGCAAACTTAGATGAAGCTAAGAGAGATCTTCCACTTTTCACAGCGAGCCTTGACGATTTGCTTTCTCTATTTGGTGCAAAAGGTCTCAACGCAAGAGACATGGTTGCTTTGTCAGGTAAGCTATTTAGCTCTAATAATATTTTTATACAACTCTTCAACATGTTGTACAGTACATGTATGTTGTAGTACAGACTTTTATTTTAAGACTAATTAACTTTTGTGTAACAAATCTGATGAATTTGTAATAATTTATTGTAGGTTCACATACAATCGGACAAGCTCAATGCGGGTTATTTCGTAATAGGATTTACAACAACGGGAGTGATATTGATGCTAACTTCGCCAGAACTCGTCAACGTGGTTGTCCGGCTGCTAGCTCGCCGCAGGCTGATGCAAAATTAGCAGCACTTGATTTGGTGACACCCAATTCCTTTGACAACAACTACTTCAAGAATTTGATACAGAAGAAAGGACTTCTTGAATCGGACCAAGTTCTATTGAGTGGAGGATCAACAGATAGCATTGTGACCGAGTATAGCAAGAACCCTAAAACTTTCAGGTCTGATTTTGCATCTGCCATGATTAAAATGGGAGATATTGGGCCACTTACTGGTTCAGCTGGAAAGATAAGGAGAATTTGCCGCCTTGTCAACTAAATATTACGTTGATCTGAGCCAGTTGCATATCAAATAGTCCCCTATGGTTTACAAATTCAAACTGTGAATTGTGATCTTTATTAAAAAATTATTTCATTCGTTTCATGTATAAGTTCTAGTTACTTTAATTGTTCGTCGGTTAATTGTTATATTCGCTTCCATCAATTGTAAACATGATTTCTTTTCTTGCAATAAAAGTTCAATACAAATTGGTAACACTTATCATGCTATTCGACTCCTCTTATTAGTTTCTTGTTGATTTATATATAGAAAGGTGTACGTGCTTAATTTTATGCACCTGATTTATTATTGTGTATTTCGATCAAAAGTACCCCGTAGCAACTTTAGCAATTCTTTATTTAGCACTCACTTTTTTATTTTTCAATTTTCAAGTAGTTGTGGAATGCGTGGGCTACAAGTGGGAGTAATTTGTGGGTATTAAAATTTATTTGTGAGATGTTAATTAATCATTCTCTTTACTTTCAATGTATCTTTCGCATTGAGGAGACTCGTCCTCATTCCAGTACGAAGGGACGGCTGACCTTCCTTCGAAATTATGTGAAGAGATGTGAGAGAGAATTCCTAGGAACCATGCACTGCAGCTGGCTGTTTAGGGTTTACAGTGTAGTCTGCATGGTGGGATGCAAGGACTGAAAAATCGATATTTTCTGCGAAAGTCCCGATATAGATATCACATGTAAGAAAAATCTCTCAAAATATCGAGAAAATATCGAAAAATATCGGTATTGATGTCGTTATCAGAAAATTTATTCACAAAGCTATAAAAAATCGTGAAAATATCAGTAAAATCAGGAAAATATCAGAGCTATATCGATAACTTCAGTAAGTTCATAATTTATTAAACAAAAACTCCTTTTTGATATTTTTTTCCACTATAATTAGTTCAAGTACAATATATACATGACAAATATACTTTAGAAAACAAGGGGAAAAAAAAAAGAATCAAAGAGAAAAGGTTATCAAACTTATATATGGTATGTTAATAATTACATGCAATATACTCAGACTCTACTTTATAATATCAATAGTCTTTATATCGTACTTCTAATGCTTTCAAAATCTCTAGATATTTATTTTGGTATTAATATTATCTTATTATAAATAAATGTAAAATATTATTAAATATTTCTATATTAATATATTGATAAAGATTTTTTTCAATTATAGTTAAATATTACACTAATTATTGAAAAGTATCATACAATATTAAACATCTATGCTATTTTTTTTTTTTTGTAAAAAAGCTAATTTATTAGTGAATTATTAGATGATTTAGCATTTTCTAAAGTTTTATTAAGTAATTCTATAATTTAGGCAATTATTTGTGAATTCTGTGAATTTTTCAAAAATTTATGTTGATATTGATATTATTTTCTATATTTTCGTAAAATCAAAGTACCAATATTTCCATCAGTACTTATATTTTCATCCTTGCTATGTGATTCGCTAGAGGTTGGTACGTCAGCACAAAGTTGCCTGGAATAGGCAGGCATACAGGGTCATGTGCGAATAATGTGATGCAAAACCATACTACTACTGAGTGATTGACACATAGCCTATCGGAATGCTTCTTTATCGGAATGCACCCTTGTCACAATAAAACTATCAAAAAATAGTAATATATATACATTAACACTACTATAAGAAAAATATGATTTCACGTCTCTTTTGTGGTAATATCAAAAATATTTTAATAACGTTGTCCATCAAAACAATGTATATCTGGGCACTGTTGAAAGTAATGGGATTCCATGACATATGAAAAGCGATGTTTTACACATACAATGTCACCAAAAAAGTGATGTCATATTTCTGCCACGTCCTATGTTTTTCATGTTACTAGATTAGCGACATGGTACGTCTACCACGTTGTAGATCTATGATATCACTTTTAAAGCAACGTCATATCCTAGCCGTATGACGTCGCTCGACGTCATAGACTCACCTCCATTTCACGTCTCGCCAAGAA
This sequence comes from Trema orientale, assembly GCA_002914845.1. Lineage (NCBI taxonomy): Eukaryota > Viridiplantae > Streptophyta > Magnoliopsida > Rosales > Cannabaceae > Trema > Trema orientale. Next base: position 277,450 of record JXTC01000368.1, on the reverse strand, counting down.
CATTGAAAGCGACATGGAAAAAAAAAAAAGTGACGCCTTTGCCCCTTTGTTGTAGTGTTCTTATAATTTCAACAATTAATTGTTTATATTGCTATTTTAATATAAATATTTCATCATCATATAGCCTAATTTGGTCAAATTAAAGTAAAACTTAATTAAATTTTGGTAGATCAGATTTGTCAGTAATTCTTTAAATTATAGGTGTTAATAAAAAAATATTTTTAATTCTAACATAACTACTATTTTAGCATAAATTGTAGGAAGTGCCCATAAAAATTTCTTATGGAATGTGTAGTACTAGATAGTGATTTCCAAGTATAAGATCTGTTAGCGCATGACTGAGCTACAGCAGTCCAACTAACTAACATCTGGGATGAATTACAAGATCACATTTGGCAAGGGCAAATCAATTACTCAAATATATATATATATATGATAATTCAGAAAAGAAAACAATTGTACGACTTAATTTTTTGAATCAAAACAATATTTACGTGGATTCATTGAAAATGACGGATAAAATTATTATAATATCGTATAAATATATTAAGCAGACCAAACTTATAAAAAAAATCGACAATCTAGCCATTAGTGTATTTTTTTTTTTTTTTTTGGAGCTTGAAACCTATTAGTTATTGTTTGATTCAAAACTTCTAGAAGTAGTTATAGTTTCGAGCAATTATGATCACGGATCCTATAAATTTGTCCAAGTTAGTACAATGAGTAATAAGCAGCTTGTGATCATCATGATCATCATTAATATTTCATAGCATTCATTAATTATTTGAATTCGTCATACATAGCTTATAAAACGTGGCCTGCTGACAGTATCTAACAGCAGTATTATTTGTATAAAGGAACATCATTAACTCAGGACAAAACTCTTACTTCAAATAACAACAACAATAATAAAAAGAGACCGCCTTATAAGACACTCAGATGAGAAATTACACTTTTCTTCTTTCTTTTTTATTTCCTTTCCTGGAATGATAAAGTAAAACGACTACTTTGTGCATGCCAGATATAATATTTTAATACAGACAAATATGCCAACCAAATCAGACCTTGGTTCGGACAAAGAAAGACTTTCCATATTGAACACTATCTACGCGCCTTTATCTTCTATATAAACAGATATAGAGATCCAATGTTTCTTCATCCAATTCAATATTTCATTCTCGTTTTCTTTCTTTCATTCCTTTAATTTCTCACCAATCAATTGGAATTTGCATATATAAACACTACTTATGGCCAAGTTATCGTGTGTTGCTGCTTTTGCAATATTCTCGTTGTTGCTTTTCAGCACAGCATGCACAGCTAAACTGTCTTCATCAACATTTTATGATAAGACCTGCCCAAAAGCTCTTGCTACTATTCGAACTTCTATTAGAAGAGCAGTTTCACGGGAACGTCGAATGGCGGCTTCTCTTATTCGCCTTCATTTTCATGATTGTTTCGTTCATGTACTGTTTAATTTACTATATACTCAAACATATGTGTGTATATGTTCTCTCTTTTTATCTCATAGTTTTTAATCAATTATGATTTTGAATATCATATTATTTGCGTGTAGGGTTGTGATGCGTCAATTCTACTTGAGAATTCTTCTTCAATCAATAGCGAACTAAACGCGCTACAGAATAAGGATTCTGTTAGAGGTTTCGATGTCATTGAAGATGCAAAGTCTGCGGTGGAGGAGTTATGTCCCGGTGTTGTTTCTTGTGCAGATATACTAGCAGTAGCAGCACGAGATGCATCCGTTGCTGTGAGTGCATAATTAATCATTTGATCATATGATAAATAAATAATAAAATGTAAATGGTCATTTTACTGCTAGCTTATATATCTATAATTAATTAGTTATACAATATAATTCATTATGTTCTTGAAAATATTAAGGTGAGTGGTCCTTCATGGAATGTGAAACTTGGAAGAAGAGACTCTATGACAGCAAACTTAGATGAAGCTAAGAGAGATCTTCCACTTTTCACAGCTAGCCTTGACGATCTGATTTCTCTATTTGGTGCCAAAGGTCTCAATGCAAGAGACATGGTTGCTTTGTCAGGTAAGGACTTATTAGATAATTAATTCTGATATTGTTATATAACTCTTGTACATGCATGTACATGTGTATCAATGTGATACAATTCTTAGAAATTAATTAATGTGTTTACGAATCTTTTCAATTTTAATATTTTGTTGTAGGCTCACATACAATAGGACAAGCTCAATGCGGTTTGTTTCGTGATAGAATATACAGTGGAAGTAACATTGATGGTAACTTCGCCAGAACTCGCCAACGCCGTTGTCCGGCTACTAGCTCGCCTCACGCTGATGCAAGATTGGCAGCACTTGATTTAGTGACGCCCAATTCCTTTGACAACAACTACTTCAAGAATTTAATTCAAAAGAAAGGACTTCTTGAATCGGACCAAGTCCTCTTCAGTGGAGGTTCAACGGATAGCATTGTAACCGAGTATAGCAAGAGCCCTAAAACTTTCAAGTCTGATTTTGCATCTGCCATGATTAAAATGGGAGATATTGGGCCTCTTACTGGTTCAGCCGGACAGATAAGGAGGATTTGCCGCCTTGTCAACTAAAATTTAAGTTGACTTGGGCTAGCTGCATTTGTTAAAATATGCCGCCTATTCTTTCAAAATTCAACCAGTGAATTGTGATCTTTACCCCAAAAAAAAAAGACAAAATTATTTTATTCGTTCCATACATAATTAAGCTCTTCTTACTACGAAGTGTTTGTCTTTTAATTGTTGTATTCGCTTCCATCAATTGTAAACATGTTTTCTTTTTCATGTAACAAAAGTTTGATACAATTTGATTGTGTTACGTTTATTATACTATCCGACTCCTCTTGTCTCTTGCGATTCATTAAATAATATATGTTTATACTTTTTGAGAACCATATGAATACTTATCGGATGTGAGCATAACTTTTCTCACATTATAATACGAGTACTTCTTCGAAAATGTTGATTCCAAACACAATTTACTAGCGTTTCAGCGCTGTTGCATTAAAACTTCTTATAGTTTGCAAAATAAACTTAATTAAATAGGTTATCAATGGAATTCTTAAAAAAAAATTAAAAAAATATGGGAAAAATAGTAGTACATTTAATAAGTAGCTCAATATTACGTGCATCAACAACTATGATATTGGAGAGGTCCAAATAATATCTGGTACTCACTTCGCTAGCGTACAACTAACTACGACACTAACCTTCTCATATAATCGTCCCAAAAAAAAAAAAAATGAAGCGCATTGATGGATCATGGATGTACATGCCCACTTTCAACAATAAATGAAAATTTAAAAAAAAATGATCGAAATTGCAAAAGAAAAAATGTATATACGCATTTTTGCTGTAGAAAGATAAACATACATATTAACTAATTTAAGGCATGTGCGAAATGTTTTATTAATCACTAGTTGAAGTTACAACATTTTGCATCTCGTAATACGTTCTTGAGTTACCAGTATCGTTATGGTTTTAACTTGGAGAAGAGACGTTTGAAAGTTTTTAGCTGCTATGGTTTCTTAATGTTCACACACTTGAAGGTCTAAAAACAGAGGAAACGGGATTTCGTATTACGGTACAAACATTGAAGGATTCTAAATCATGCCAACACGACACAACTCGACAAAATATTCACTCAAAACCTGACTTATTGAGAGAAATACTCTTACATACATGTTCCTACCGCAGATTTTTCTTTTTTCTTTTTCTTTTTTTCTATCAGGAGATAAAGAAAAGGAAAAAGGGAAAAGAAAACTAGCATATCAGCTCATGGACAAGATCAACTACATTGTTCTTCGTCACTTCGGAATTCTGATAAATGGAAAGTATTGGGCTATTACCTCCTGGCTGATGCACTAGTCTGGGGCAGAGGCAAAGCCTTTCTAGGAAGCTCATTTGAATTATCACCAAGAGCTTTTTTCTTCAATTGTTCAAGCATTCGGTGGGCTTCTCTCAGTTCATCTCGGGCACTTGGTCCATGATTTCCCAAGCATCAACTACCTGTTGCTGGAATTCGATTGCCAACGCAAAGCTGCAAAATCCCCAGAATAAAAGTTCCTTTTTTTTTTTTTCCCAATTTAAAGAGACTTGATCGAAGCAGTCAAATAAAACAGAAGACAAATAAGCAGCATCCACAAACACCGTATAATCAATCAATCAATTCACGTAATTGGCAACGTCCATAAACAACATATACTTGGATGTCCATGCATTTCAACGGTGTCCGAGATGCTCTTTAGTGAGAAACACGGAGTGAACAAAGATATCTTTCAGCGCATTAGTAGTCTAATTAGTTTTAAGCAGTAGTCAGGTATATATTAATTGTCGGTAGCCATCGCATGGCGCAGCGGAAGGTGGTGGGTGTAATATTCAAAATTTTACACCCATATCAGAGTTTAGGAATCTTTATGGTATTGTTGTTTTAATACATAGAATAGAAAAACTATTGACAAGAAAAATAAGAACGAACCTTTCTTGTATTTTTCTTCTTTTCCTGATGATGAGGTTATGTCTCTTGGCTATGATACCACGATCTTCCTCGCCAAGCCTCGACACCAATGAACTGGAGAGTGGGCTCACGTTAAAAATGACTTCTTCCTTACCTGAGAAAAATTTTTTTGCGTTTAAAACTAAATTTCCCATCGGCCTCCCATGCAAAAATAACGTGTAATAGCCTTGAAAAAAATTTTCCTTCTTTTGTTTTTGATTTACACGCATAGGAGCATCTTTCCTTTGATAAAATTGGCCAATTAATACAATATTAATTCCCATATATTTTCAAATAGAAAAAATAATTTTTTCTTAAAAGGAAACTCAAAAACACGGCAAAGAGGTTGGTAGAATTTTCTCCTGTAGAAAAATTTTAAACGTGTAGAAAAAATTTCCATTTAGGTTTTAAACTATTTAAAACCATGTGAATCATAACATATATCACTTAAATAGGAAATAAAATTCCCTCCCCATGAAAAGGGTTTACACGCATAATACCCTATTTATTGTGTAAAATTTATTTCCTATTAAGTTGAAATATCTTTCTTTCCTCTTTAAAATTATCTATTTAATTTATACAATTAATTCCATATATTCAATTTGGAAACAAAATAAAAGGATTTTATCTACATCTCTATACACGTTTTTTTTTTTTTTAAATTCCTCAATTATTTTTAAAGTAAACGTGTAAAGCTTTGTCTCACACGAGCTTATGTTTCAAAAATTTCCTTATTTTATTTTATCCAAATAATTCAAATAATCAAATTATAAAATAATGGAATTAATATATTTGGTAAATCATAATTCCTCAAATAAAATTAAACATAAAATAATCTCATTATTTTATGCTTATATGCGTGTAGCACAGAGAAAAAATCTCTGTGTTACACGCTTAGTACAGTGTAGTCCAATGCACTGTATATCACCCTTTTTTAAATAATCCTATTATTTAAAATAGCAATAAAATTAAATAGACAAAATTAATAACATTTATTATTTATAATGTGACACATAAAATAATTAAATGTGTAACATTAACTTTAGTGTGATATAATTAATTAGAATTCAATAATTCTAAATTAATTATTAATATAAGAAAGTAACTATGTATCATGTTCAATACAGTGTTAATAGAGGTGGTTCGGGGACCTTGGACTTGTAATTTCAAGCTCCAATAAATTTGATAATTAATTAAACTCTTTAATTAAATTATCGAATTTATTAGTTCCAGTGTTATTCCACTAAAAAACTGGAACTGCACTCTTAAAAGTTACAGTATAAATTTACTCAAAGTAATCATAAAGTTTGTCCATTTGATCATTACATATAGATCGATCCTCCATAAATGATTCGTGAATAGAGTTTGGCTTGTCATCCGTTATCCTCTCTAGTTACTTCTTTATCCTTAAGTTCCCATGATTTTCTAATGAACAACAAATTCATGATCGAATCATAAATTGAGCGCTCTATCGTTCAAGTACCAAATCATGACTCAAGGGAATCATTTCTCTAACTTCCGTTAGGAAGGAATGGATTCCATATTGTTAATTAATATTCCCAGCTATCTATAGTCTCATGCCTCCAACATATAAGGATTTGGTCCAGTATAAATTGAGACGTTACCGAATACATCAAGAGACATAAAAATATAAACAGGAGTCTATTAATTACTCAGGATTAAGATCATTCCATATATGATCATTAGTTGATAAATTTGAGTATTCTGTTCTATAACGGATGTTATCGAATATTCAAATTTATCTGGTACAGTCCTATATAATCTCAATTATATATAGTACCTCCATTTGATGTCACTACATAAACAGTCCGGATAAGACTGTTCCATTCTCAATGGTAATGGACCGTACTAGGATTATTTATATTAAAGATCCCAGCTTTAATAATTAATCACGGACTAATTTTAGATTTGTTGATTGCTCTTAAAGTGTGAACCGGCTGATTATAGAATCAGATTTTTTAGGAATAAGTTTATTTCGTTACCTAAAATAAAGGGATATTAATG